>BOPP01000044.1:5378786-5430721 GCA_017312745.1 Gryllus bimaculatus
GGCGACACTAGCGCTTCCTATAGTAGCAACCTCGAGCTTTGTCCCCGATTTTGATGGAGAGTTGCCGGACCCTGGTCTCCACCACGTTATATGGGAGTTATAAGGCCCTGCATTTCCCGGGCCGGGCGCAGCGCGGCGCAGCGGCCGAAGGGCCGTGTCGCGTGGCGCCGCCGAAATCCCGTTGGCGGCCGGAGGCAGCGGGGCGCGCACGTGCCGCCCGTGTGAAAGTGTGACGGTGAATGCGACGAGAATCCTGCCCATGAATACGGATGCGGTGATGCTCTCCAATGCTGTCCCGTGTTTGCAGCAACTGTCGGAAGTCGGGGCGCGATGTAATCAATTGCGCGTGCTTTCGCCTCGTTTCACCAAGAACACTATGCAAATGTATGGCCCTTGCAAGCGGTGCGGAACCTTCATTGTCGGTTAATGAACGTGCATGAAAAGAGACACTGTACACAATATATTGTAAATCTTTTCAATACTAGCATGGAGCCATCCTGATCAAGGTTTTCTCGGTTTACCCAATCGCTTAAGGCGTATGCCGGGATGTCTCTAGTTTGCTCCTCCAGAAGTAAAACTAAAGTTCTGGCCTCCCCTCTATCTTTTTCATAGTATCTGAAATGGTGTAAATATTCAACGTGGATAGGCGGAAGAACAGGTTCAACGGCCTGAGCGTTGCCACTAACAAAGAACATTTTATTATTATTGTTATTATATTATTCTGAAGTTATTTTATATTAAGTGCATGAAATGATTGTTTGCTGTACGATCGACATTGAGTTATTCTTTTCGAGACAGATATATTGTTGAGGCAAAAAGAGAAGAAAGAAAGAAAAAGAAACGACAATCACTTCGCCCACTAAATACAAACATTTTTTCTACGAACGTATAAAATTGCTTCTATTTCAAATTATGAACTACTCCATCCCTTTCCTTCATGATGCTTATGTTGGACGGACTCCAAAGAGCGAGGGGTACGTTACGGATTCTTGTGCGAGTCATTTGAAAAACTAGTGTACTGTTAAGCGAGTTGTGAAGATGACTGAAAATGTGTTGTTGGCATATTTCAATGATCTTATCAATTATTTTCTTATTAAGTAATTCGTTACTTGTTCGTAGTAGTTAGTAATTATTTCAACTCGTAATTTCTTAATTAGTAATTAACAGAATGAAATGAGCAGAATAAGTTCAATGCGCTTGATAATCCACAGTGCCAATAGTGTTTCTTATAACTACATTTGTTTTGCTCATGCATTTTCTTATAGCAATTATTTTGTTTGTTCATATATTTGTTGTCTTATAGTTTGTTTCACAATAGTTTCTTATAGCTTCTATTTGTTTCGCTTTATATTGTTTTGATGATTCTGATGACTGACTTGAGTGATTTTATAAATATCAACGTAGTGTAACCCTGCTGAAGCAGGAGGCCCTCGCCATTTATGGAATGGTGTAGGCTAATAATAATAATAATAATAATAATAATAATAAAGTAAGTGATAGGGAACGGATTTCTATGATTTTGCATATTTTGTCAGTTATTTCAGGCCACAACTAAGAGAAATTCCTTGACATTTGGTTAGAATTTGATTCTATTTATGTTAAAACGTTAGTGCGTATTCCTGAATATTCGGCCCATGTTTCCAATTGGTGCATAGTCGTGGATTTATAGAAAATGTATGCTATTTTTTGATATCATATTTTTTAAACCAGGCAGAAAAAGTGAATCAAGAAAAAATCAAAATGAATCTATGTACTACTTCATTAAGGAACATATTTATTTCAATTATTTCTCCCGCGACGTAAGCTAGATTATATTATGTTTGCACAAAAAATAGATCTTTTCATCCCACAAGCTTCTCTTGAATTTTATTCAGAAAGGTTTACGCAAGAAAAGAAATATTGTTAATTTTATTTGCATATTAAAGTGCATATTTCGGAATTTTTAGGTCATGTATGCATATTTTTAAAAGCATATTTCAAGATTTTTTGGGGCATAAAAATTATCTCCCTAGTAATTAGTTTCCTAATATTTGTTCTAGCTAACTAAAATCTTTGACTCGATTAAAGTTTTTTTGTCGCGAATTTGTGCCTCAGTTTCTTACTTCTCTAGAAATTTACCCATCGTGCGGAAATCATCTTCGCAATGTATCGTCACCGAGACAAAGGGTTACGCATGGGGATATCAGATTTTTAAGAAAAGACTAACTTAACTCATACGTAGCAGTATTTAGAAACCCACATTTTTAAACTATCGATGAAATATAAGATTTTACGATACTTCCATTGTGGACCGCGTTACAGGAATTAAACATGCGTAATGCTGTATTCTATTTGCTTCTGCTTATTCATTTGAAATAGCCGACTCGTGTGTTCTCTTCCTTCGGCTTCGCTGACTGAATGCTGTCGTGACGACCTCTGTGATCTTGGGAAAGCCTCGGAAAAGCCCCGCCCAGGGGCACAACTTCCTGCAAAGCCTCGCAAGGCAGGAATCGGAAGCGGTTGGTTCTCGTCAGAACTGAGTCGGTTATTTTTAAAACCCCGTAAGTCACTCTCTTTTACATTTTCGTATTTTATGAGAAAATAGAAATGCAGGATGTATGCATTACTCCATGTGTAAATCCCGTAAATGATATTAATAGAATGGCCGTGAGGACACTGCAAAGTTTTGGTGTGGTTTTGAAACTGTAATTCATTACCGGGGTATGTATGACTGTGCTTATAGTATGTATGTATGTATGTATGTATGTATGTATGTATGTATGTATGTATCCAGTGTATGTATGAATGGAATGTTACTGACAGAGAGATTGTTTAAAAACGATGTTCAAAGGCTGGGGCTGTGTTTGGGGCTGGGTTTGGGGCTGGGTTTGGGGCTGTGTTTGGGGCTGGGTTTGGGGCTGTGTTTGGGGCTGGGTTTGACCGAGTTTGGGTCTGGACGGGGCTGGGTTTGGGGCTGGGTTTGGGACTGGGTTTGGGACTGAATAGACACAATCGGAGAGGGCACGTAAGGCATGGGCAAGTTTTTGCACTTGTAATTTCTGTTTGAATAGCCCTGCCGTGCAAGATAAGCAGAGATCTGTCTCCGTGTCGGCGGTGAATTTGTGGTAGGGTCTGAAGGCTGTTAAGTTCCTAACTGAACGCGCACCTCGAAATAATTTCTACATTCGTGAATTCTTTATACAGTAAACCCTCGTTAACACGATTTCGAAGGAACTGAAATAATTGGTGTTCTTGTTATAAAGTATCGTGTTATCTGATTTTTATATATCCTCAATGCTATGTTTCTTTGGTGAGACCCAAATTTTGTTTGTTTGAAGACGAATTTTGCATTAAGCTAGTTAGTGCTGTTGAGGGTTTACTGCAGTAATTTCCGGTTTGTTTAGGGTTCTGAAATATTGAATATGAACTACATGTGATCTTAACTATTACTGCAAACAATTCAAGGAAAGTTTCGTCGGAAAACAGGAGGTGATTCCTGCAAATGATTAAAAAATTAAAGTGGGAATTTGAAAACTTTGATCTTCAGTTAAACTATTTATACGAATTGATGGATGAGTATTTTTTAAATAAAAAAGCTATCCAATTTTTTAATCAATTCACTTTTGTGTTTTTTCATTTTATCCTTTGAATACATTCTTTCTGATAATATTCGTACAATTTACTTGCATTGTAATAAATTTTAAGAAAATTAAGAACACAAACAAACTGCAAATTATACGAATTAAATTCAGTACACGAATTGTAATATTAAATTCAGAACATTTTTATAAAATAAAACTTCATTGTTTAGAAATACTTCTGACGAAGAATTGACTTATCTAGTAAGTTAAATTTCCTAATTATCTTTATTAAGAACGAATTTTATGCCAGATTATTTTTCTTTTGAAGGAATATTATTTAAACATAAAAGTATTGTATAAAAAACGCCCATTCTGTTGTATGAATCATGGCTGATGTGCAAAGTGAGTGTTGATTGTGATTTCCTAATGGATTTATAACCTTCAAAATCATTCAAATGAACATTTGCGTTTTGCAGTCTTCCTGTAAGAATGACGTCATCGGCCATTACGATTTTATATTTCTGTATATCATGTTGAATAAGAGAGGAAGGAGAATATCTTCGTTCATTGTCAGCGAGAAAACAATTATTACTTGCTTTTGACAATATTTTCATAGAAAAATTTAAGAGGTCAGCGTAATAGTGGTCTAAGCTACATTTTAAGGAAAAATTAAAAATCAAGTCTAAAATTCATAGTTATGATTAGCAAAAGTTGTGAAGAGAAACATATATATTTATTCTTAACTTCATAGAAGAAAACTGGTCCAACCAACAACGTAAAAAGATAGTTAACCTTTTTAGATAGCAAATGGTGTCAATAACTATTTTTTTCATTTTTTAGAGGCCTACACTATTGATCTCAGACCAATATTGCACAGTTCAGCAGGTGCCAATGGCAACTTTGGTATTTATTTGTTTCGTTTGGTATTCATAACTTTCTGTTTTGTCAACCAAAAACAACTTATTTCTTTGTTACGGATGGAGTGGAGTGACTCACTATTTTCCCTGGTTTACTATATTTGAAGTTACGTTCAGCTAATTCAACCGTCAAGTCAACCAATTAATCTGGCTGATGTCGCGACCTCTGGAATTTGAAGCCGATATTTTAATTTTGGGGGTTACTTTACCCCAAGCTCCTGAGACATTTTCCAAATTTTCAAAGAAATAGTTCGATTGTTTTTTATTAATGTTTTGTGTGCTAGTGTGAAGGGCGTTTAAGAGAATTGTGAAAAATCTCATGTTTGTTAAAAAAAACTCATTTTTCGAAAATTGTAAAGGTTCAAAATTGTTTTGTTGTACCCACATCTAAAATATAATAGATAGAGATTGTTTGTCTTAACGAAAATTGTTCCTTAAAGGCATATTTTGAAATAAAGTTACGTGCAATATCTCCAATATGTGAGTGATTTTCACGTAATTTTGCTGGCGAAAAAGTAAGTGCAGTTTTAGCACCTAGTTTTTTATTATAAGCATACCGCACACTTTTGAACAAATGTCTTCCTAAAAGCGGAATGGAGACTGAGGAACCGGATAAAATATCCGGCATTAGTTAATTCTCGGTTTTATTGTGAATTAAAATCCATATACTTGGGATATTGTTTTAGAATTAGTCTTCCTAATTCTCATAAAATATTTCGACAGTTTGAAATTTGAGTTAATTTTATCAGCTCAAAACATTTTCATAAAGCGTTTCAAGAAAAGGCTAAATGCAAATCTATGCCTTTTCAACTAAAGTTTGCAGAATACGGCATATTTTCTAAAGCAGGGTTGTCCAACTTTGTAAGTCCTCAAGGGCCACAACTAAAACCTTTAACAAGGTTGCGGGCAATGTTTTTATTTCTCGCACGATCCGCGCGTCACCGCGAATTCTTGAGCCCGGAAGTTTGCCTGACAGCTCTGAAACGGGGGGAGGGGGAAAAGAAAATGTGTGTTATGTGAGGCCGTATCATGCATAACGCAGGGAAACACATTGGGATAATTTTTTGATATCTGAATTTACTGGAAAAATTGAAATCTAAACTTAACGTATTTTTTAGAGGGTATTAATTTTAGTGAGGTGGATATTGATTGTATTTAGGAGGTATTTAAGGGGGTATTGACCAGTGAAAGGCGCGTGTACTAGTCCCCAGCCTACTTGGATTGTCAGGGACTTTGACATTTGGCTATTAACATTTCGCCGGCCACAGTAAATGGCACCGCGGGCCACTAGTTGGACAACCCTGTTCTAAAGCGTATTACGAACTATTGGTATTGTCTGAGCTTGTAAGCAGAAAACTGAAATGTCTTTGAAGATGAGAGATATCGGATGATTTACATAATTTCCCTCTGGAAAATTGTTCTCATAATACTTCAGAGAAATGCATATAATGATGATACCACTTGGCGACGTGCCAGTTGTGTCTTATGTATTCTGATGATTTGAACACCGTCATTTATTTCTAGAAGATGTAATAGTTGCTCAGAAACGAATTTGCAACAGAAAGTGATATTACGTTCATATTTCTTGTCGTGATTACAATCAATTGGTAACATTTTTTTGAATTTAATAAATATGGTCGGAAAACAGTATCTGATTAATTTTTAATTAATATTTCCTCATTAATAGTACCTGAAAAAATTTTCCCAGATTGCTAATTTTGGAATTAAATAATAACAATTTCTCCCGTTAAATTTAGTATATTAATTGATTAATATCAGTTTAATTTGGTAATGCCACAAATTAATGTTAACTTGTTGGCAAATATTCTTCAAAATATTCATGAACAGTTTCTCACATCATATTTGTAACTTTATCGTTTTACAGTCTGTAAATCGTATGCGGTGCCATACATATTGTATTCAGCGAGGTGCCACTTTCACCTACAAAGCAACGGTCCCCTCTAGAATCTCAAGAGATGAACCTTCCACACAGGTTTGTTTATCTCTATCGCAGTTCACGAACGATTTAATATACTGTACGTATTTTGTCTGGTTACCATTAATCCACACATACACAAGCGCACATGCAGCACAAACACACGCGCACACACACACACACGCACACACACACACGCACACACACGTACACACATAATGTCATACCCATATCACATAAGATGTTCGAATATCTTCTGAACCGTTGCAGAAACCATTGAAATGTAGTTTTCATCAAAACGAATGTAAGCGAGAAACTCATATGATGATTAAACTATAGGTTTTTAATTTTGCCCTAGCTTGAATTTTTTGAATGAAACGCTATAACTATGATAACGAGCGAAGAGTTTGTGCGCCTGCATATTAAACTGTCACATAACAATATTTTTGTTATGTGCACAATTTGTCCGACCACGGCATTAATATTTGGTCATTTTCACGAGGAAATTTCCTTCAATATCGTTCGGTAGCGTTGGACAAAGGTTGCAATGCCGAATTCGGCGCGAAGAGGTCTTGAAAACGCGCGAAAAACGCTCCTGGACTATTCCTTTGCAGTTTGCAGAAGCAGTCATCTCAACTGGAGTTCGTGGAAAGCAAATAATAACTATCTTCCATTGTTTTTTCTTACTAAGTTAACTACTACGCAGCGCAACTAATAACTTAGTTACAAATGTATTAGTTACCAATAACGCAGTTTTTCGTTGCATTTGAGCGAATAATATCTAATTCAACTAATTTTATCTCGAATCCTTTTGAAATATTTGTCTTTAATTGATGTTATTTTGTAATCCTCTCTGTAACTATTATATTTCATCACCGGGCAAACCAGGAATTGTACAGATGCATTCTGGGATATGAAACGATTCCTACTGACTGGCCATGAACTACAACATCTTGGTCGAACGAGAGTCAGTTTAACTTTGTAGACGAACAATTTTATTTGGCAGCACGAGGTTCAGGGAATTGATTGCGTAGGACCTATGCAGAATTGTTTATTTATTTCACTTTTATTAATGTAAATTAACTTCATTTACCATTGTAAGTTAGATTGAAACATTGTAATTTGTAAAATATTGTAATTCTTTAAATTCTGAGATTTTTTGCCTTGTGAATCCATTTTCTCTGTTATTAAGATTATTTTATAACCTTCATTGAGTTATTACTAAATCCATTCATTATTGTAATTGCTATTGATTTATTTAAGTACTACCGTGCACGCTACTGTACGCCCTGCCAGAGTAAATTCCATGTGTGACATATCTATGGCAAGGAAGGTGTATACTTGTTAGTCATGATCTCTGAATTTTCCACAGTTACTACGAGTGTGTTGTTTGTCAGAGATGGCAACAGCACCAACAGTCCAGGTATCGGTTTGTTCTTAACCTTTGCACTGTCGCTGTCACGTCACCAAGATAATTAGACGCTGCACGATTATGAATGTCAATTCTGTGAGTGTAAGATGAAAAGAATCAAGTCTTTTAAAGTAAAAACCCCTGAATGAAACCTAGCATTAACAATTGTATGTTTTAGAATTGCTGAATTTTCTTACTTTTAATTTTTTTATGTAAATTATTCATAAACTAAGCATTCCACTTTCTAGTATTGCCGCTTAAAAGATAATTTACATATGTTGTACATGTCACTTGAGTCTTACTTTTCCTCACTTCTTCTTTAACCCATAGCTCTATTTCGCAAACCGGCTGAGGTGGCTCAGGGTATCGCTGTTTGGGGGAGAATTCTAGCAGCCGCCTGCTCTGATCGGTAGTTTTTCGTGCTAAAAGCAGGGACTAAATTTACGGAACTAAAGATCAGAGTAGTTGAAGCACCCAGAAAACCGAAATAATCAGTCCCATTCACAACGAAATTACTGTTTGCTTTTTAAAAAAAGAGCTCATTTTTTGGAGAGCCAATCTGCAAAAGTGAGCACCTCTCTTTGGCAAGAGGTCAATCGCTGACCGGTGACCCCGCTGACGCCGTGCTACATCTACCGGAGAGTTTCGTTTTGATGAAGAAACCTCTCGACCTCAGGACTTGGAGAGAGCTCTCAGCGAGACGGAGCACAGAGAGAGACAGACAGAGACAGAGAGAGGCAGATAGAGACAGATAGAGATAGAGAGAGACAGAGAGAGACAGAGAGAGGCAGAGAAAGAGTCGGAGAGAGAGACAGAGAAAGAGACGGACAGAGAGACAGGGAGAGAGAGAGACAGGGAGAGAGAGACAGGGAGAGAGAGACAGGGAGAGAGAGAGAACAGAGGAGAACAACAAGAGATAGACGCAGGAGGAAACAGAAGAGAAGAGAGAGACAGAAGAGATAGAGAGGAGACATAGAGACATAGAGAGAGGAACAAGAGAAGACATAGAGAGAGAGACACCAGAGAGAGACCAGAGAGATACAGAGAAGGACACATAGAGAACACAGAGAGAGACACAGAGAGAGACACAGAGAGAGACACAGAGAGAGACACAGAGAGAGACACAGAGAGAGACACAGAGAGAGATAGAGAGAGAGATTAGAAAGGAACATTTGTTCTTTCTGCTCGCGATTATGCGGGACTTGCATATGCATACAATGCGCTATTTGTAATCATAGTGTAAGTCGCAGTTGGTGCATGCGTAAGGGTCCCAAATCTTGCAAAGAAAAACACCGGGACACTTACTTGATACTCGTAAATTATAGCTTGTACTCTATATATAGGGAATACAAGGCAATAACCCACACAACGAGAATAACAACGCAAGGACACAAAATAAAAAAAGTGAAACCCAAAGACAAAGCGCATGGACATACGTAGAGAAACATGTGTCAAGTCTGACAACAACCCCCTAAAAAATACAATATCATGGTTGTTCTTCACAATTTTAATAAGAACTGAAGGGTAGTGTCTAAATTCTGACTTCAGACTTCAGATTCGGATTTAGCAGGTCAACATACTTAGATAAACATGTGTCAAACCTTATGGTCTGACTACTTTTTTTTTAAATTTGGTGTGACTCTTTAATTAACAAAAGAAGTTACGGGACAAAAATGTCATTCTTCTAAAATGTGATTTATTAATAGATCTGATGTATGACTGATACGTGTGAAACAAAGTGCGAGCACGCCCACAACTAAGTGATCATAACCTAGAACAGTGCACCGCATGGAGTTAGCGACAACAGCCATCTGCATTATAAATTCAGACCCAGAGGGCGCAGCGTTAGCACCAAAAATCGGGACGAAATTTATTTGGAGGGACACTGGGACAGATCGATGAAAACCTTTGAAAAGCGGAACTGTCCCGGTAAAAGCGGGACGTCTTGGACCCCTCTGCAGGCGTCACAGGTTAGCCATCCCCGGTCTACTGCAACTCTCCATGATGTTGCCACCGTGACCACGCGTTCCTGGAGTTCCCCAAGGGCAGTTGTCCGCCACACGTCATCGCGTCTGATACGTGTCTTCCCTGACCTTCCTTCGCCGTTGCACAAAAGAGAACCGCCTCCCACTGAAATTACGCGTTCCCAGCTAAAGCTCGTGTGGGTGTGGCAAAGGTGCTTGTGACGAGCGGAGTTCCCCAAGGTTTACATGACGATTAGCACGTTCCTCGAGTATTTTCTCTGACATCTCAGCGCAGTTTCCTTCTCGTATTTCCGCGGTTTCCATTCAGGAAGATAAGAGCGAAGATGCAATGAACCTCTAGGTCTTTGTAGACATCGTCGGCGTACAAAACAAATGACACACTAGTGCGTCTCAATCTTTGAAGTCAATATTGAGTTGAATAGTTATCATTTTCTTTTTTTCATATTCATTTCAGTACACTGTCTTTCTCTAACAGGTTCAACGTTGCAATTTTAAATCCAAAACTGAAATTCGTGTCTTTTTATATGACGATTTTATACGTCAGAACGGTTCTAAGACGATTGTGAAACGTTTTTTATGATAATTTAAATGTCAAACAATTGAAATACAAACGTACTTTGTAATTCTAACTTTATTGTAACTTTTTGTAACTTTATTTTGCTCACATAACAATATTTATAACATAGTATTTTTTAAACTGTTTGCTATCGAAAAATATATTTGTGCCTACATGTTCTTTAATACTGCCATATTTGGAAAGTGTCTGTTGAATTTAATGAGCTTCAGTTGAGTTAAATATTCATATCGGACGTAGAATGTTTGCAAAATGTTCATAGAGTAATGTGTAGCATTTGATGGTATATGTGGCGGAGGAATATTCTACATAAAATCAAAGGACACGCAGGTTACGATTTTCTATTTTGCTTTTATTTTGCAACCCTTTTTTGAGAAATGCATCTGTTTACCGAAGATATGGTTTTTAAATTTTGTGAACAAACGAGATTATTCAGAAGAGGATTGTAACATTCGAACAGATTGTATTGCCACTTCTTTCCCATCTGTCCTCCTTGTGGAGGACTTCTCCGCCATAATATCCTCCATAATTTTAGTATATATCTTCTAATAAACTTTCCATTATTTCAAGCTATGAACAGCAATATCTGTTGGAGTCACATCATTTTATACTGACTTACCACCTTTAATCCAATCTTGAGTACCCCTTCTCTTTGCTTCCGATTCAATTTAGAATGTTTCTCCTCTTATGTCTATATACAAAAAAATATTTTTCGGTTATTGTTTTTTTTTGTTTTTTGTTTGCATTTATCAGGTGTTTCCATTTCCCTTCGAATACCTGACTGTATGTTTGTACTCCTCCATGAAAGATTTGTAGAATGCTCGTCGAAACACATGTGGAAAATTCCATTTAAAAATCCAAAGTTGTGTTCATGTCTTCAAAATTACAAACGTTACAAACAAGGAACCAATATATATTTGTCTCGTCATCTACAATTTGGTTCGAATTGCAATCCAAACCAGTTTTTTATGGTATTTGATGAGGCCGACTTACGAAATCCATTCTATATTAGTGATTTAATATTCTGGTAGTGCACCAAGAAATGAAAATGTTCAATTTAATACTAGCGGATACGTGGACAAAAAGAACACTTAGAGACGCTTAGAGTATCTTTAGTTTTTTAAACTGCTGCTTTTAGCCGACAAAATTGAACTACCCACAACCCTTTACTAAGGAACTCATTTTTTATATTTATTTATTTATGGTGTTTTTAGAACCTCAATGTAATCAGCGACCCCTGTCACTATTCAATTGTGTATAAAAACATAAAAGTTATAATTATTAAAAGGACAAGATGTTAAACTTGATCAGATTTTCACAATATGTACGGTTTAATCTAATTACAGTTCTGATACATTAAGCAGCTACATACGGCTGTACAGTTTTGTAGTTGCTAAGACGTTTATTATTTTGGCACACCCGTCTGTGGAACTGAGTAATGGTTGTAGGGTTCTTTCAATTTTAAGACGTTTCTTATATTAGTACCAGGGCATTCAAGAATAATGTGGCAAATGGAAACTACTGTACCACATTTTGGGTAGGGTTCTGGATCTGATCTCTTAAACAGATGGCAGAAATTCAGATTGAAATGGCCTATCCTTAGTCTAGTGATTACAACCAGCTCTCTCCTCTTAAAATGTTTTCCAGGGAGAGTTAGGTCAAGAATAGATTGTCTTCCTAAATGGAGTTTGGAAACATCCAATTTCCAGATAGAGCCCCAAGAACTGAGGCAAAAGTCTTTTACAAACTTTTTTAAGTCTTGGAAGGTGCCTTGAATTTGGTTGTGGGCGCAGGTAATTAATGTGGCGAGTTTAGCGGCTGCATCAGCTTTCTCAGTGCCAATGATTTTATTGTGCGAGAGGATCCGTATTATTTCTATTTGAGACTGAGGGACTGTGTTCGGTTAGTTTTATGTGTGAATTACGGAACCTATATCGCGTTGATAAGCGTTGACTTGCCCGCTGACCCACAGCTGTTATCTTCGTCTCATCGGCCAAGGTCACCACAAGTATCGTGTCAACTATTAAGAGAACTGCTGCCTTCGCTCGAGTTAATTCCATTCCCACCGTTCGTGTTACCTTTGGGTTGTGCGCTAAGGTTTCTGATGTTTTGTGGTCTTGCCATTTAATGCAAGATATATTCATATATATTTCTTCAAGAAAAAAATCAATGTAGAACAAAATAACGTGACAGAACATAAATGTACGTAATATCTGGACATTATTGTAGCTTCAATCCGCGCACGTTTTGTTGTAGTCTCCTTTTCTACTTACGAAGAAATGATGCGAAGGTGGTGGGTTGTTATTTTGTTAGCAACACTACAATACCAAGTCTGTAGTTCATACCTCTGCACATTTTGTAAGTTTTCTATACCTGGGGAACCAAGATTTGTATATTTTCAAATGTTGCTAACATCAGTATTTATTATTATTATTATTATTATTATTATTATTATTATTATTACTATTATTACTATTATTACTATTATTCAACTATGTACAGTTAGAGTGTGGGCAAGGAATTCTGAAGCTCAAGAAAACGTACTATGATTATACTTCCCACCACTTCATACACAGTTTTTACTTTTTGTTAATAGATAATAAATCAAATATTGCAACATGTACCATGTTAATAATTTCAAAACATCGCAAAATGTTGCAATGCTATAAATTATTTAAGAACACTAGAACGTAACGAATAGATGAGTCCTATACTTCAGAAATATGGACACCTTCCTCGCTTCATACGCAAGATGGAATTAACATGTTGTGACCCAGGTACATCGTTGACGTGGGTCACTGTAATTCACTTCGCAATGCCCAAAGTTGCTCAACTGATTTGATCGGTCTGGTATTTATGTCTTGAGTGGAATCTACAGTATCATACATTGTAGGCGACCAACGCCTTGTAATAAACCTGCAAGCAACTAACGTTTCAGCATAAATGATCTGCGAAAAGTAGATAGTTTTAGTATGTGTGCGATTACACAAAAAACTCAGTCAGATGTGCAATTTTTGTAGTTATATTCGGCTTTAGCGTAGCTAAGTACTTAATAAACAGCTAGAGTTAGTCATTTAACAATATTACTGTCGACTAATGTAATTAAAAATACATTTGCCATGTATTTAATAGTCACAGATATTTGAAAATAAAACTCATTAAAACTCTTCCAGACGGACAGTGTATATTTGCAATATTTTCACGATCTCTCACGCTTTCAATGTTATTATTTTCGCCTTTTATTCATGGTACATTCAAGCTTTACGTGTAGGTAAGGCTTGCATGTACTCGCGCCCTTTCTTATTAGTAAGGACGTGGGATTTCCTCAAACAGTAATGAAGCAAAGGAAGTTTAGAAATTGTGGTGTTCTCTATGGGAATAGAACTTTAAACGACACAGTTTCATTCGTGTTCCAATGGAATGGTCAATTTTGAAATGAAAATATCAGCCTCTTTCTTTTCTCACTTTAATTAGTATCAATGAGATTTTATTGGATTAAAAATTATTTTGTTTTAATCTTATGTATATTTTTCAATGAATGTAAGTTATATACACACCTATACTACCCCATACATCTCACTAAACATGAAAGAAAAATCTCAATTAAATCGTAAATAAAATAATTTCACCTGTATCTACAACTCAAGACTGAATTTCGAAAGTAAATAATCGCCTAAAATCTACTGTCGATTTACGGCCATCATATAATTAATTAAATACTTTTGTGTCCTTACACAAACAGATATGTCTTTATTACATAGCTAATACCTTAAAATATAAGATATGGACATTGTTTTTTTTTCTAAAAACATTGGAAATATTTCGTTAATGAATATTTGCTCAATGAATAGAAAGCGGAATTTCAATGGTAAACACTTTTGAGAAATGAGGTGTTCTATTATTGAGTTAGTTCCTCCATTGTGGCTCTACTTCTTGTCGTAATTGGAACATACAAGCAAGGTCAATACAAATACATTGTTTGAGAAGTAATGGAGTGCATTTTTCTCTCACGGTACACTTGGCTCAATTTAAGCTCTAATTGCCAACATTCCTCTCTCAAATGCTTTATCTTCATGCATTTGTAAGTTCATCTTTGTAGAGCATTCCATGTAATGTCGAGTCTTCAATAGTGAACGTGTGGGACAGCTGTTCACGGCTTCCCATTTGAATTGTAATTTAACGTAAAAGAACGGTTTATTTTCAAGGGTGTGATATTGAGCATTTTACTTTCAATGTAAACTTTTACTCGTAATATAAAAATTACAAACGTAGAATACTGATGATGGAGATTTTTATCATTAACGAAGTCAGTTTGAAACAAATATATTTTTAATTAAGGTCATATATTATTTTTTGAAAAATAATAGTAGTTTTCTACTTGAAGTTTATGAAATTTATAAAAAAACTTCTCAAAAATAGTTCTACTTTTTTCTTTAATTTTTTTCTTCGGGTAGAACAAATAGCAGGAGGAATTGTTTAGTTTCATTTTCTTTGAACACTACCTCATGCGAACTATTGTAGCATCACTAGTTAATAGTTTGATATTACAAGGAGCGAAATTCTCGGTAACGTTGGCAAATGGAGAATTTTGCTCACCGTTGTTCGACAAAACCTAATGCTAATTCTGGTGAAACTAGTGCTCGGTCGCGTTGCCCTCTCAGCCAAAAGCGCTCTATCCGATTTGATGCATCAGTTGACTTGTCATCTAGTCACGCTTTCGGCGTGAGTTTCCCTCTGTTGACTTTTGAACATATCTCGGAAATTTACGGACCACGACGTAGGAATTTGCATATATTTAGCTTGGAAAGGGGGAATAGACAGGCTTTCCTGCTTTAACCTTCCTCCACTCTCTTAGTTGATAACGACAATTTATTCTTAACCGCTTAAAAATTGTCTTTCCCTCTCAAGTTTCATGTTATATCAGCTTAAATTTGTACCTGACAAACGTAGTCATTTTTATAATTTTTTTTTATTTAATAATACGTCTCACTTCAAGTTTAAAACTTACTTTAGTCAGTACTTTGTTGTTATGTTCCATTTTTGGGGTTTCATTTAATGACTTATGTAGCCAATTTTCAATATTGGTATTTGGTATACCAATAACAATACAGATATATAATTAAAAAATGTAAACACTTAAAAGAATAAATATTTCAAAATGATTTAATTCAAGTTTTATGTTCATTTATATAAACAGTAAAATGCAGGGCTAAGAACCTTGGGGGATAAAAATCGGGATTCAGCTAAAATGCTGATCCCCCAGATATAAGTACTTGCATCTGCTGAAGCAGGATGCACGCGTGGAACGAGTTGGCCAAACCGCGAAAACAAATAACATTAATATAATAATATTCCTGATATTATTTGAACAGACTAACAAGTGTGGGTTAACGCCTAGGCACGTGCTTATGTCCCCTTTTGTACGTCTTGGTTGAAATTCGAAACATGCTTAAGCATATGAGTAACCGAATATACGCACTTTAGCCAGACGTGATAAAACTATGTGAATGACAATGCATGAATAATTTCGAACTACCTCCAGATATTGGTATTTGTCACAGAGCTCTGGTCAAGTGTAGATGACTTTTCGAATGTAAAGCGTCACGTGTGTTTGCAAGAAATATGTACGTTAGCATAAAAACCCTTGTAAATCGTGCCTTGCCTAGGTGCAAAGTTGTTTTATGTAAATCGCAAAGGCCGAAGACCGGACCGTCTAAACGTCCCAACTCCGAAATGCTTAGCAAAGCGTAAAATTAGGTTTGCAGAGAGGTTCGGAAGAAATACCATTTAAACAGAATTTTTATGCTGACCCTGTAATTCGAAACTACACCTTGCTTCTCCAAACCTTTAGAAACTCTCCACCAGCTGCCTAATCCCTGTGTAACACATATCTGCTAATCATCTCCATGATGCTATTCACTTATTCTAGGTTTTAGGCACGCACATTTTCTTGAGCTCCCATTTCTCTAATGTGTAAGGAGTGAGGAGGTTAGTTATTTCGACGTGCGGAATAATATATAAAATCTGTATCTCGTTTTGCAATCCAAAATATTATCCATTACACAGGTGCGAACAAATCTGATTATCATATTGTATCACCAACGATCCTTGTTATCATTTACTTTTTATTCAGCTAACGTTAGAAAATGAGTGGGTGGTAGGTATTCCAGAGTTCAAGAATACGTTCTTATCCGCGCCCGTTTTCTTCAGACCTCACTTTGCTAGATGCAAGAGAATTTAGGAGTATGATTATTTTGTTGACAAGTCTATTATATAAAATCTTTAGCTGTTTTTTCCATGAAAAATAGTTTCTATTACACGAGAACGAATATTTCTATTAAGACATTTTGTCATCAAACCTCACTGCTATAATTTATTCTGAATTGAACTAAATGTGGTAAAGGAGAGAGGGTAGGTATTCTGGGCTCAAGAAAACATGCACATTCCTATGTATTTTGCCTCATGTTGGCTAATGTGCACTTCACCTCTCTAAAGTCCAATGCTTCGAGTATGTTTCTATTTCAGACTATAGAAAACCATTACGGATAATGTGAACAACATTTGGCCAACTCGAAAGTTGCAATTATGCAAGTTTGGACTTGGGCCGCAACAAATCCATTGTGTCTTACCAGAGTCGCTGCAGATGTTACAGTAACACTTCAAAGAATGTACTAAATGACCTTGCTTGGCGCTGAACCGTGGGCCCCTACAAGTCGTAGAGATGCGCTAGGACCCCCCCCCCCACACACACACACACAAAAAAAAATCAGTCACTAGTAAAAGCGGTTCTTTCAGGAGTATGAGTTGGGTGCATAAAGTTCAATTTTAGCACTAGTGCTAAAAGTGAGACGTTGTTCACATCATCCGATAAATCTGTGAAACCCGATAAATTCAACACAGGAAACAAAATACTTTCATCTGACCGAATCAGCTACTTTGGACCTTAATGTATCATAAGTGATTTGAATACTTGAATTAAAATAAAATAAAAGTTAGTAATGCTGTCTAAAAATAACAAGTGTAATAAAAGTGATTTTATTTTTCCCATAGGATTGCGTCACTCGAACTATTGGCCTCGTGTTGCAACCATTCCTACTCACAAAATTAAATGTTATTTTTACCACTCGTTTCATATTATTTTATAATTTATTACATATATTTATTTTAAAATACTATTTATACCTATATTGGCGTGTGATCGAGGGAAAATTGGTTCAAGAATTTAAAAAAATATGTAGATACATTAAAAAATAAATAATTTATTATTCGAGAGGATTCGTCACTCTTCCCATGAATAGAACTGTTTGATAAGCATCAACCAGCATAAAGATGAAAGGCCGGTTCACGCGAAAGTCAGGTACAAATTTGTTGGTGAGTTCAACAGCTGAAACAGAGATTAAAGAAAACTCATCAATGTCATTTCTACAACCAAAAAAATATTGAAAATAAAATTAGAGAATAAAAAATATAGATTATCTACTGCTTTAAACTCAAAGAACATAATTTAATTTAGGAGTACAGTAGATCGATTCAACTTCATACGAAAATAACTCTTGGAAATTTGGAAAGTCGAGGAATGAAGGATCTATTGAAAGTCAGTGAATGATGAATTTGAAGTCAGTGAAGTCAGTGAATTGAAAGTCAGTGAATGAGTTTATTACTCAGTCACAATTCTCGCTGTATGCCTGAATTGAAATATTACTACTAATATAAGTTTGTAAGTACAAGTACATCGATTTTGAAGTAAATCAATGATTTGAACCACATTAGTTTAGTCTTAAGATATTATTCCTATTTGTTATACGAAGAGTGAGTCTCGTTTTATCCATATTTATAGATATAACTATATTACTAATTAATATTCAGAAATTGAAAGAAAACTACGCAGCCTCTAGCCACGTAGCCATGTATATAGTTTCCAGGAACTCGCGAAAAATACAAAAATCCATTAAACGGTTTCGATTTTGATAAAACTAAAGCATCACTGCTAATGATAGACCTGACGTCATGCAATCGCAAGGCTCCAAAGATGACGCCCGCCATTTAATATTTACTATTCATGTGTTGCATAATTAAACAGCAACGTTTTTAATAAACTTGGGATGAACAGAATTGTACTATGAATCCATACACTTCAACGTTTTTGCAATGTTCGTAAAGACCCTTTTTGTTAATATATTTAATTTTTTAGTGCTTTACGAAAGCATTTTATTTGTTCTTGAGAAATACGCTTGCTACGTTTTGGAGAGCCATTTTGTGTGATTTTATAGAGAAGCAGTTTTGCTTCTGTAGGACTCTGCTTTATTAACACACTTCTTGCACTCAAAATTCATTATCACTGTGAAATTTGTAGCTGAACGAAAGTTAACACGAAATACTGAAAAATTTTGGCACGTATAAATGACAGTAAACCCGTCTGGTTTTACTTTCTCAACTGGATAGTGTGCTAGAGTATATAAATGAAATAATATTTTAAATGGCAAATCTAATCTAACGCGCATTAAACATGCCCATAATGGAATAATTAAAATGTCCAATAAATATAATTTATAAAATTATTTGGCACCTTAATTACTTATGGCTTGTTTAATATTTCCATTACAATACGAGATGGGTATACAACCCATCATCCGAATTACTAATAACAAAGTGTGTTTGAATTTCGCGCATTTTTACTTCCTGCATAGTATTTACTATTGGAATACAGCGCCTTGAGAAAAAGGTTTTAGGTCTTATCTGTTGCTTTTGAAGCTAAGAACATATCTTAATGCTTACGAATGTCACTTACTGATAATTCGTGATCTTTTCAATTCTGTAAATCAAAGAAGTGATAGGTTGAAAAATATTCAACATTTCCTATTTTCTTATTAAACTTAACTCTTTTTAAAACTGGGACGTATTGCTGCATATAGCGTTATTCTTTTTTTCATTATTAGTTTGTCGCACGCCCTGCAGGAGCGCTGTGCAAATCCGAAATTTCGTGAACCATTTCCGTTCACGGAGCCCGACCGTCACGTCGAAACGAGAGCAGGCGAAGAAATACGTACATGTGGCGGCCGCCGCTTCTGTGCCTTTCTCTGTCACCTCGATCACCGCTCTGTGCAAAACCTTGGATGCGAAGAGGCCTTTCTCGTCCGAAATGCCCGTCAGGTTCGCCTTCTGCCGGTCGAAGAAGTCGTCGACTCCAAGCTGAAGGAACATGAAAGATCGGTGAGAATCCACTCCTTGTATTTGTAGTTGATAGATTCATTTGGAAATTATGTTAAACGTTGCTGCACCTAAAAGCACAATGTGTGTAATTCTTTTTTTAACGACCGAAGAATAGGAATCTGTTTCTACCCTACCAAATACGGGGAAGAAGTGAAACATTTGCTCCTTAAGGAGATAGCATTAACTGCTAAGATTACTGTAATAGACACTTATTTAAATAGCGTATTTATTTCACTCATACAGTTATATAATAATGTATCGTTACTATTAATGATTCTCCGTTTTTATTACGGAAAGAAGTTAAATTTCATTGATACGCATCGCGTATGCGCACACACATTTTGTAGGTTAACTACTTTTATCTTTGGATCATTCATTTGTACAAATTAAACGTTTTGCAGATTGAATGATTTGTTTCATTTGAGTCCAGAGTAAAAAAGAAGCAACTAAATAAATATCTTGTAGACTAATGTAATATCAAGAAACTAAATGCCAAATACCTTCATGAGAGCGGGTTTCAGTTGTAGGTTCGTGGTGATTTTAAACTTGGGTAACTGCACTTCCATTGCAAGTGAATCAAATTTGATTTCGTCAAGGTTTATGAGACGAATGTTATTCTCCAATTGCTGAAATCCATCCACTTCGTCCGGCAAGAAAATGAGTAGTTTGGTTTCATTGTCCTGCAACAGGTATTTTCCTATGAATACATGCATGTAAATAATAATAATAACATACAAATAATTATAAATTTTTTATCACTGCAACGTGTAACTGATGGTTAGTAACTCAAACATGTTAAAATGTCTTTTCTTTAAAAATTAAGATGTTAATTCTTATTATTACATTGTTATCATTATTTGAAAATTAAATAAAGCCAGAACTCGCGTTCGTTGTGTCAAGAAGAGGTAAACTAATTTTGGGGACAAATCTCACTTGATCAATTTTTTTACTCAATAGATGCTCAAGCTTTTGTGAGATAAACAGAACTGCTCTCATAAATGAAATATGTTGCGAGAACTTAAAAAAATGGAGTTTTTAGTCCTTTTATAAAAGTTTTAAAATGTATCAAACTACCCTTGAGAAGAAAATGAAACTATTGCTACTGACTAGTAATATTACTTCGCCAGGTTTTAGCTCACCTCGTAAGGTTTTTGTTTTGGGAGCTACCCCACCAAAAAATGGGGGAGGTTTTTGCCCTGGATAGATATGTAATAGTTTAAGTAATAATAATAAAAATAGTAATATTAATATTAATAAATTATTATTATTATTATTATTATTATTATTATTATTATTTATTATACTCGTTCTGAAAAAGTACTGTCGCGCACATCAATTAGTATGATGCTTATCGGATTGATGGAATTCTTATACCTTAACGAGGGTATAGGCATTTACTTCTACGGGCCATTTCCCCATCCGCTTTCCGGGAAATGGAAAAACCTAATTTGGTGTCGGCCTCGGCTGTTCAATGCCTCAGCCCTGCCCGCATGGTACGACTAACAAGGTCTCTGCCCCCAGGTGAAAAAATCGCTGGCGGAAGCGCTTACCTAGTAACTATGCGCAGTCACATACGCGTAAGTTAGGTGAGCACCTCCCCCACCCACATTGGTGAACTTTCAAAATAGTTTGTGCTATGGTAAGATCACTCAAAAATAACGGGAAATGATTCGCATTTATACGAAATGTTAAGTGTGAAATATTTATTGTGCTCAAGAATAAATATAAATGAGTTAAAATTTATAAAACAGTGAGGTTAATTAAAAATTAACGAAAAGTCTAAGAGACAGATAAATTATTTATTCTACGTAAATAATTTGGAACGTTTTCTTATCTCCTAGAATCCCACCGTAACTGAACCTAGAACCTCAACGAAATTGACAATGCGGAATCGATACGCGTATTATTTAAGAGATTAATTAAGAGATTTGTATTTACACATTTTCACATGTTTTCATGTAAAATATGGACAATGGCGTAGCGTTCACTGAGTTTGGTAAAATTATGTTATTTGATTGTTTTTGTAGACTAAACGTACGTTGGTTTAATTCAAGATGAATTGTTAATAGAATATATAACACTTCTGTGGTAATGCTAAAAATACCGTATTTATATCTTTTACAAAAGTAAATCTCGAGAAAAGTTGCCCAGGCTATAGAATATATAAATGAAATTTCAGTATATCATATTAGTGCCATTACTTCCAGCATGTCTCTCTTAAAATAACATTTCTCACTTATATCGTCGGTTCATAAGAAAAGTCACATATCGAAATTGCATTTTGCTGGTGTATTCCCGTATCTTTATTTAGCAGCCGAAGACAAATTGATCTACCGGTTCACTAGAGAAACAATTTAATAAAAGTTTTATTAAAACAAGTAAAATAAACCATATCGAATTCACTTTTAACCGAGTTAAAACTCACAACTCAAATTTCGAATTCACAGTTTTCTGGTGCACTGACTATATAAATTTGTATATATTTGATACGCAAGTAACAACATGTAAAATGCTGAGATGCATTTACAAAAAACAATTTATGTGTGGAACTATTACGCTGAGTTGGTGAAGAAATGAAGAATTAAAGAGTAGGACTTCACATAATGATAACCTTGTTTCACATATCGTAAATCATTTTAGAATTTTCCTCCTCCAAACATACATCAACATCTAAAAGCTGTACAAACGTTATCATATTACTACAATGTGCGGATAGAAATCAGCAAAAAAGTGTACCTAGAAACTGAGAAAGACGGCCTGAACAGCCGAGGTCGCTAAGGCTGAAGATCCGCAGCTGCCTCGGACCTGAAGGGTCGCGGGTTCGAATGCCACCCGGCTCATGGAGGTTTGTGCGAGCCCATACAGTTACCGTTACGTTACAGTGTTACAGTAGTTGCTATAACGCCATAGAAGTTGCAAAGCGACCTTAAATATGCAAAAAGTACTGAAAATTGTTTCAATTTGCACACGCTTTGTTTTACCTGTGGCCAACGAAATATTTTAGAGGATTTATTACCAAGTTCCCCCGCCCTTTCAATTGTGAATGGATGAAGTAAAACCTGCAAGGAGGTTTGTTGAGATCCAGGTGGCCTACTTCAGAACTCGCCGAGCTGTTCAACAGATTCAGAGGGCGATGAGGGCGTGCGTGCAACCCGGTGTTCGTCACCGTTCACTGAGCGAACCTGTTCCGCGCCCTACTTGTTCGCATCCGCTGCACATTGTTGTGCTCTCTCCCTCTCCCCCTCTCTCTGTCTGTCTGTCTGTCTATCTGTCTCTCTCTCTCTCTCTCTCTCTCTCTCTCTCTCTCTCTCTCTCTCTCTTGTACTTCAGAGCATTGCTCGGAAAGGGAAACCAATCCTTCACGGATCTACGTCGACTCGTAGAATAACAACAGGACATTTTCAATACATGTGACACTACTGTCGACTGAAAACCAAACAGTATCTTTTTTTATTTATTTTTTCTCGTTCATAAATTTGCCTATCGAGGATGTTTATTACAATATTTTCTCTACGTCTATTTATTAATATTCGTATTCCTTCTAGATATTTAATCGACGAATAACATCGATTACACACCCAGTGGGTTTCAGTTCGGAATCCAGGGCCTGTCGACTAATCACATTCCTAGAATTTTCGGAATTCACGGGCAGAATTGCATTCTCTTTGCAATTTGCGCTTCCTTTGAACCGCGATTGACAAGTGAATGATATCCCAGTTTCATTCACATACATTGATTCACTCGTATTTATCGTTACATTTCGCGTTGATCATTTAACAGAAAATTAATCTTGAAGCCAGCGACAGTGACAATGAAATTTGTAATCCACTTCTAATTTAGGAAATAGCTCATTCTAACGCACTCCAATAATTGTCACAAAAGGAAAAAAAGTATTATGAACAATCATATACAACATTTATGGAATGGGGAAAAAGTATTAGGGTGAATTTTTTAGCGAGAATGTTTTCTTGACGTATTTTACAAAACTTTCTCTGCGTTATAAACCCTCTAGTTTATGAAATATTTACTCATGTTTAAGAAGAGTATTGTATATACACAATGGCGTAAAACTAGAAGCTTACTCTTAAATCTTATACATGAGTTTCAAATAAAACAAAATCTGTTAGAAAGTATAGTCTTATAATAGCCATCATTATGCATTCCTTGAAAAATATACTATACTTTTCGCTTTTTTGGAAGAACGAGTACATGTAACTCTTCACGATTTTAACCAACATAGATCCGAGGTTGAAGTTTGGTATGATGATTCAATTTTAATGTAATCGACAGTCCTTCGATAATACGATGGCTGAATCTGTCTTCAGGATGTCCCGACGTGCGAGGTATTCGGGGTCATTTCGTTCTACAATGAAGGTAACGGAACAGGGAGAGGTGTACTAAGTAGTAATGATGTAGATAGAAGTGTTGTGTTATTGATTAGAGGAGATATATGTTATGTTACTTTGTGTGTAAGAGATAAGGGGTATTTATAGTTTGTTTTAAATGTTTGTTTTGAATTATTGATTTTTGGAGCAATACCTCCCCAAACAGGACACGCTTAAGATATGAAGCGTGAAGAGACTAAATAATTTGAATAAATACAGTCGATATTCAACTTATATTGTAGACTATTTATGTAAATGTAATATGTCTTCCCCTACTGAAAATTGTTCACTCTCTTGTGTTTAGGTGTTCGACGTGACTTCTGACATTTTTCGAAATCATGATTACCGAGCTTTTATGATTTTTCTGATGAATGAGAGGTATTGTTTTCTTTATCACTCAAAGGATTTCAAGAAGAGAATAAATACCAATGATATATGTGTTGTTTATAATTATTTCAAATACCAATGAACTCATACGCCATTGCAACTAATTTTATGTAAATTCTTCAATGCACTTATGAAACTAGTGCTTATAGTATAACCCCCACTTAATTATTCGTTACAATATCTTCCCTCCGAAATAATAATATTAAAATACCTTTGTACGATTGGTATGTTATACCTCTCAATGCAAGGAACCGAAAAAAACATAAATCGGAGTGAATTGGCGAAAGATGTGACTGAACAAACGCTTAAAAGACGGCACAAGACGAAATGTAATTCACACTTTCAAGTCTTAAAGTGCTCAATGGGCCTGAAGAGCCGTAGCAGCCTCGTGCCTGAAGGGTCGCGGGTTCGAATCCCACACGAGGCATAGCTCTGTGTCCGTGTCCGTGTCCGTGTCCGTGTCCGTGTCCGTGTCCGTGTCCGTGTCCGTGTCCGTGTCCGTGTCCGTATACCGTTACTGTTACCGTTACCCCCAATGTTTCTTAACGTGATCGCTATATGACCGTAGTAGTTGAAAAGCGACCTTAAGCAAGGAAAAGACAGTGCTGAGTGTGGGCGGGGGAGACTCACGTTGTAGAAGAGCTGCAGAACGGAGGCGTTGAGCTGCGGAAGGTCGGCTGTATCGGCGTTGACTATGTCGCGCATCGTGGGCACCAGCACCTGCTGCGACGGCGTCACGTGGAAGGGCCGTTCCTTGGTGTTCTCCTCCTTGAAGGGCGTCGCCCAGTTGCCCTTGAAGAAGATGGCGTTCACCAGCAGCATCAGCGTCGACGGCTCCAAGGTGCCTGCGCACAAACAAGGACGTCCCGTCTAGCGTTTCGTTGTTTCTGGGGTGGGGAGGGGGGGAAGTCATGATGTCTTGAAGGAACGGGAGAGATAATAGGGGGAATTGATAGTGAAATACTGAAAACGACTCTTTAGTGACATTGATGCTAATATTTTTGTAATTGGGACCAATTAGGTTCTCTCGATCACTTTTAAGCGAAATTTAATATCTCTTTTTTCCTAGGATTTTTATCCGGCTGACAGCGACCCTGTGCGTCTCGAAGGGACGCATATTTTACCATACACGAATACACTTGCGGGCTCCTCATATCTAGGATGTGCAGAACGTGAGGCCCCTCCGTGATAACACATACGTGTGAGACAAAGGACGAACAACCATGCCCAAGGCGGGACTCGAATCCGCGACCCTTCGAACCCAGGCCCTGAGTCGGTACATGCTCTTAGCCACCTCGGCCATCCAGGTCGGCGAAATACAAATTGTAATATATTATAATTTCCATTCAACGTCTGTAAATAGAATGGATCATGTAATGTGTGGTACAGTGCAGTTAATCGCAACAAGTCGGTGTACACGAAATACGATACCCCTCAGAAATAAATGAGTGAGAAATTAATTTTTGTTTCCCTGAGCAAAGGATTTTATTTAACAGCCAAAGTCATGCTTTGTATCTCTACAAGCTGGCTGTTCGAAAGACTGTATTTACGAAAGTGTTACAAACATACCTAGATTAATTTCTAAACAGATTTTTTCAGATAACTCTGGATTATCCTTTTACATTGTCTGAGAGTCGCATATCACGTTGAGGAAACATTTGAACAATCAGGAATGTTCACTGGCAGAGAGTGTTTATTTTTTTAAACTACTGATAAATCACGTGCGGAGGTAATAGACGAGGAGATTCGGAGCATAAACTCTTACGTTTCTGTCTGAAAATACTTCACATGGAAAAACTAACAATGAACAAGGTCAATTTGAATTTTTAAGAATGACTTCATGAAGACTACAAACACATGTAATTTATTGTGTTCTGTTATTTCCAAACTTTGGCAGTTTTCTCCTAAACAGCCCTTTTAATAAGGATTTTCTTGCGAAACATGATTGGCTATGGTGACATGACTGGCTAAGTTGGAATGAAAAAAACTACATTCCTTTCTTATATTGTAATGAGAATCTATTTCTTGGTATTTTGTCACGTGCAATTCACTATCCCCCTATTTGTCAGAGTATTTCACGTTTTTATTTGCAATCTTTGATCTTACAGAAATAAACCGAAATGGTTTTTTTCGTGCTAAATATCGGAGTAATGCGTATTAGCATTATTTAAAAAAATATACTTTCTGCCAGCGACTCGAGAACAATTTTTTTAAGATTAGACTTCTCAAAACTATGAAAACTCATTCTAGAATATAATGATTGGGCCCCTTTGTCTACTGACGTCTGTTTCTTCATTCCGTTTGTCGTGGAGTTTGTTCACTCAGGTCTGACCTACACTCCTCATAATTCCGAGGTAGATACTACACAGTACATCCGGGAGTTTTGGAGATTCGTTTTATCAAATATTCTGTGCGTACTGCTACCTTACGTTCAGTGTGGTTATGTAGATGCAATGTTGGCGACTTCGGGTGGAGAATATTGGTCGACGGTAGAATGTCAGAGGATGGGGGTAGCAGCAGGAGGGAAGAGTATGGTGAAGGTGTAAAGTAGGCCGTTTGGCGATAGCCACGAGAGTGAACGAACCCTTAACGAAGCCTTTCAATATTTTCAAACTAACGAAGCTCCGGCAACGCTAAAACAGTTAGCTCGACACGACCTCACTATAGGACAAAGAATCTAATATTCTGAGGGCTTAGTACAACAAAAAAGCCGATTTGCCTATTGACTAAGGTCCGACGCGAACCCACACCAGCCACTTACACTTAGGAGTAAAACGCGAAATGCGTGCGAACTGCAACACAACTGCAATTACACAAACCTTCGACGACGAAAAAAGGCCACAAGGGTGAAAGGCGGAGAGACGAGATGAACACCGGAGAACATGAGGAGGAATGGTAGCTGTCGATGGGCAGCGGGAGAAGGGTGAAGGACGGAGGACTTCGTAAGGGAGGAGGGTGAAAGACATAGCAAGAGAACCGCAGCTGTCGATTACCAAGTGGGGGAAGGGTGACGAAGTGAGAGTGGGCATGGGGCGGATGAGGGAGAATCCATTTCACTAAGAATTTGATGTAGAACGCCGAGGTGCGAAGGATAGAAGGTCGGTTGAGGGCGCATGCAGGGGACGGTGGTCGGAAGGTAAATGGGGCAGAGAGAGGAGTGCGGATAGACGGGTGCAGGGAGGAGGGCGAAGAAGATGATGATGATGATGATGATGATGATGGTGAGACCATCTTGCCTATTAGTCCACACATGGGTACAGTACCAGGAGGTTTTTATTCCCCAGAATGGATGCCTGAGCCATGGCTCTTCTCACTCCCATCTCACCATTGCGCCCATACTCCGGAACGTGAAGCTGACACGCAACGGTCTCAAGATGTAAACTACCAATAGTCTGGGTAAGGCCGTCTCATCAGCTCGAGACTACGAACTTTCCAGGTTCGTACCAGAGCTGTTTACCCTGCTCACCCTCCCTCAAGACAAGTCCTTCCTCAGCATCCTCTGGTTTTAACAACTACCACCACGAAGCAAAGAGCCCTCTGAAGGCCACCCGTTTGATACATCCTGGGGAGCACTGTGGTCCCATCCCAGATCCTCACTGCGACCTACTTTTGTCCACCATCAGTGAGGCGACAGGAAATCTGGGCACCCGGACAGTATATTCAAATTCCTCACCAGAGGTACTCTACATGGCACCGCAACACAAGAGGTTGTGGTCCCACGCAAGGTTGTGGTAACACGGAGCTTAACACCACCTTCTCACTGCGCCCGCCTTGACACTAAGTACGTGAGTACTGCCGGGAAACTCATGTCCGGGTGGACGCTTCCGCCACCACCAAGATCCTCAGGCCTTGCGGCCGTCCGGCTCCCCCAGCAGATGGGGCCGGAGGAGTGGCAGTCGGGCGGAGGGGCTGAGGGCGGAGGGGCTGAGGGGCTGAGGGCGGAGGGGCTGAGGGCGGAGGGGCTGAGGGCGGAGGGGCTGAGGGCGGAGGGGCTGAGGGCGGAGGCTGCAGGAATTGTCGAGGGCGGGGGATTCCGTGGGGCGTTACCTTTGGCATAGAGCTCCGGGATGAGTCCGCCGGTGGCGTTGCCCACCCACGCGTTGACGGCCAGGCGCGCGCCCTCGTTGTCCTGCAGGAAGTCCACCGCCTCGGCGTCCGCCCGGAAGTCCTCCTGCGCCGTGCGCCGGAAGTCGTCCCTTACGCTGAAGGTTCGCGCCGCGAACACCTTGTTAGCCATGCGCAGGCGCACTTGCTCGCTCTCCTGCAACACACAGTGCAAGCTCGGAACACCACTCCTTTGTGGCCTTGTTACAGCATTTGGAAGTCATCGATGACTTCCGAATTCTCGTAGGAGGAACGATCATAATTTACGTTTCGATTCTCCGCCATTTTACTAATATATCTACTCCCTGTTATTGCATTATTGATGATTATCTGTATTTCGATAATTGAATGTTGAAGAAAAATAATAGTAAAGCGAACAACACATGAGGCCTGTACATCAAGTTAAAGATAAATGTTGAATCAGGATTAAATTAAACCGAAACTTCAGAAGTAATTAAATAAATTCAAAATAATGACCAACAACACCACTTAAGTCAACATTTATGTTAACGATTCCGTTTGCAACGCAATAAAACAAACCTTATTCTATTGACTCATATAAATAAGTCACTTCTTTGCTATTAATTTTTAATGCTTATTTTCTCTCACATGTTTCGTATTCTAGACGGAATCTAGATTTTGCTTTACTGCAGTTCACGTAAGGTTTATTTCCTTGTTTATTCCAAATTGAGAGCAAAAACGGAGAGAAAGTAATGGCCGATAGGAGATCCAGAGTAGGAAATTAATGACTCCATTTCAATCGCCAAGACTCGCATTCATGAATCTTTAGTGTTCCACATTCCACATGAGAGCCATCAAGTGCCAACGTGTTAGCACTATCTCACTCTCTCGGTACCTCTTGCCGACTAACAATTGTGTAATTACCGCTGAACACGTTAAGACCGTGTTTAACACGTTAAGGCTGCGTTTTTATTATCATAATTTCACATTCCAACACAGCGCAGAGCCGGTCCGGATGGGACCGAAGGATCGCGGGTTCGAGTCCCGCCTCGGGCATGGTTGTGTTCGTCCTTTCCCCTCCTATCATCATCATTATCATATCGTGTCATCCTCATAGTTAGCATACCGTTACACGCAATAGTGGTCGCTAATGACCTAGTAGTTGATGCGACCTTAACAAAAAAACAAAAAAAACGCAGCGCAGTGAAGGCAGGCTGGAATTCCCGAGCGCGATACTATGGCCACGTCGTGTTTGCCTTGCGTACGGCACAGCGAGTAGCCGCGCGGGGTCGGTGACCTCTGGAGCTCGGAGGGCAGCGACCTCTCGCGAGAATGTCGCGCGCAGCTTCCTTGTTCTCCTGACGAACGCTCGGTGGAGATGATGTAGATGTTCTCAAACATCAGTGATTTTATAAAAACATCGATGTATTTAACATAGATTTTTTGAACCGATGTCTCTTTTTAATCGCCATAGTTTATTCGCTATTTTAATTTGGTCGAATTTTTTTTAAATGAAGGAGTCCATAATAACAATATCCTACAATAATTTTCAGATATCTATAAATTGAATACCCTTTAAATAAGTGACCAAGGGTGAAAAATAAATAAACTAGATTTTTTATTAATAAAAAATTTACATTACATCAGAATTATCGTTTCAGATCAAGTTTCGGTAGTTCCAATAATGACTTTGTACTTCGTTTAGTCAGTTGAAACTCAATGAAAAATTATTAAATGATACCAATTTCAAGTTAAAGCCCTCTCTCGCGTGAACTTCAATGGTTACTAATCCAGTTTTAAATACATCTACGTTTAATAACATCGATAGTGTTTGGTCGAAGTCTTATTAACATTGTTGTTTTAATTGTTAGCCTTCATATTTAGGAACATGGATGTCGCATCAGCAATTTGAAGTTGTGTATAGCCTACAAGGCCTACGTGGGAGTTTTGCAGTATATTCCATGCCATTCTCCTATCCGATGGCTTAATTAACTCTTTCACACATGTTCTCCACAGCATTTCAGAATGTTTCGTATGAATGTCAGAATGTTTCGTCCACTTAGTACAATTTTTCATCATTAATGATAGCAGAATTAAATTAATTTCTCGTGAAAACTGTTTCTAACCTCCACGCGATTAAATTACATTTAACTAGAAAACTCAAGTCAGCCGAGGACAGCTGTTAATGCTACTCAGCTGACCGGCTGAATAATATTTATAGAAGGGTGATGCGGTCTTCGGCGACGCTCATATGTACTCTTAATAGAAGCTGTCAACGAAATCGTTTACTGCCCTGAAAGTTTCCTTCTGACCAGTGCCTCTCTCCAGAGACCAGTCAATCAGGAAAAGCTTGACCTGTGGATGGACGAATGCCACCTATCAGGCCACTTCATAAAACCCCCGAGTCCCTGGTTCCGAACAACCGTGGACCATATGGAGGTCCCTAAACAGACTGCGTACGGGTGTTGGTAGATGTAAATACAACTTGCAAAAATGGGGATTCTCGGCCCAGAATGGCTCAGAGATGTGCTCCTGCGGTGCTCAAGAGACGATGGAACATCTACTTTGCTGTGAGAACGTAGGCTTCCGCGGCCGGAGTCAGTATTTAATTGGCTGTCCGGGTGACGCCGCGTCCATGGCAAAGGTGCCGACGATTCGGTCGCCATTCTGCGGCCTTCCTCAGGGCGTAATGCCGCATTCATCCGCGTAACGTCATCCGGAGATCCAATTAAATATCTACTTTTCTAACCGGACTGCCCTAATGGTGCATCCAAAAATGACCTGGCCTTAGTAAACCAGAGATACTTGGCTCTCTCTACTTACCTGCAAAACGGAATTACCTGCCGTGGACTCGAAGGAAGAAGAAGAAGAACAACAACAACAAGAACAAGAACAAGAAGAAGGAGGAGGAGAAGGAGGAGAAGGAGGAGAAGGAGGAAATGGAGGAGGAGGAGGAGAAGGAGATGAAGGAGGAGGAGGAGAAGAAGGAACAGAAAGAGGAGGAGGAGGAGGAGAAACAAAGAGGAGGAGGAGGAGAAAGAGAAAGAGGAGGAGAAGAAAGAGAAAGAGGAGGAGGAGAAGCAGAAGGAGAGGGAGAAGAAGAAGAAGAAGAAGAAGAAGAGCAACAAGAAGGAGGAGGAGAAGAACCAGGCGAAGGAGGAGAGGAACCAGAAGGAGGAGGAAGAACAAGGAGAAGGAGAAGATCAAGAAGAGCAAGAAGAAGTAGCAGTAGCACTGCCGTGAAGGCGCCGCGCGTGCGGTGGCGTACCTTGGTGCGCGCGAGGAGCGCGCGGAAGCCCCGCGCGGCGTCTGGGGCGTCGTCGGCCACGTGGAGCGCGCGCGCCAGCTGCTGCGCCGTCCGGTTGCGCGCGCCCTGCAGCGCCAGGGCCAGCGCCGCGCTCGCGCTCAGCGGCGACACCACCACGTTGCTCGCCCCGCCCACGCCCACGCCGCCGCGCACCGCCTGCCCACACACACACACACACACACACACGTGTTAATGCGCACTGGGGGGAAAGCACATGCTACAAATAACGCTAGAGAAAGAAATTTCATGAGGTTGGAGATGAGTTTCAGGAACGAGCTATTTGAATTTTATGATTAAATAGGCAATGTTCAAAAATACGTTTATTTTTTACTGATACGCTATTGCGTGTTATTGCCTCCAATACGGAGCTTGATATACACAACGTAACTTACCTGGATAGAGAGGACCGTGGTTACGAGGGAAATATGAAAACAGTTGAATGATACATGTTCTCCTATGGAGGAAATTATGGGAGGGAAATATGAAATAGACCGTGTCAAGTAAACATTTAATTAATTAGTAGCTAAGTAGATCTGAATCATAACAATTGGGTGTAAAATAAACCTTGTATGTACCACGGGCGTTAACTGGTTCTAACGATCTCGGGCGACAAAAAGCCCTTGGACCAAAATCCCTCGGGCTGTTTTCTCCTCTCGACCATTAGAATACTTTTAACGTTCATCATGCATAAATAACTATTTTGTAAGAAAAATATACCGGCATTCAGTAATATTTTGTTTGAGTTTCAAAACATCCCGAATGAATACTATTTTTATTTTGCATATTTTTGTATAATGTCATATTTCATAATTTTACCTGGTACCACGTACTTATTATATATTTTGTTTCATTTTAACATATTTAGATTTGAAACAGAACATTTCATATATAAGAGTTTGCAACATATAACTGAAATCATCTTTTTAACAAAGAAATTTTTCCTTCATTTCACGCTTCTATGACCATCAACCGTTAACCATGTATTACTAAAATTAACCTTTCATCTCGGAAATCGCGAACTCAGAATTAAGATGAACGGATGGATTGTCAGAGAAAGAATTAATTAGTATCACGTAATTGCTCATGTTCCTTCGAGTCTATGCGTAACTCGACCGAAAACTAATGCAAAAGCCAATAGACCGCCCTATCGTATTTAGAGAACAATTATTAAAACGACAATAATATTAAATATTTTTAGGATTTCTCCACACATGTCACAAAAGCCTCACAGAGCGGCATTGAACCAGCTTTTCTTTTGTTTTAAATTCGTCAAATCAAAGAGATACTTAGTAAAAATATCTTATCCAGTTAAATATTGGTGAAAACGGCTAACGAAATAATAATAATAATAATAATAATAATAATAATAATAATAATAGTAATAATAATAGTAATAATAATAATTTCAACTCATTTGTAACTCAAAAATATAATTTGATATAAAGTGGATTGTCTTTCACAGAGGTGGGTACACAGCATTAGCAATATACTTTTGATTCTCGCAACTGCTAAAAGTATTCTCAGAAGTAACTTTTTCCCATTCGTGTCACGATCATGAGAAGGAAGTGTTTTATGGGAGAAATTACCCGTTTTGATTCATGCAAACTTTTTCCCACTTACAACTTTCCTGGGTTTTCCAACCGTTAACTGCTGACAAGGATATAAATATTTTTGAACGTTGGTTAAGAATTTCCACAGATTCTTGCAAGTTCTTACTTCAGAGAAACAACAATTCAAAACGTTGTTTACTATATATTAAAGTAATTAATGAGCATTATTTGTGAAGAATTTACTTATCCCAAATGTTTACCTTATTCATCAGCGTTAGAGAAATTATTAAATTCTCCTGGTACATTTGATCGATTATCAATGGCTTTTCCGACATTACATGTGGTGTAACGCCTCAATCGACAGAGTTAACAGTTCATCATTGACTTTCCATCGAGCGCTTCTTAAGAGAAATGAATGTCTTTCTCAATAACAAACAATAACAATTTAATTACAGGTCATTCTGTTTTATCACTTACATCATCTTTATTAAACACCCAGAAGTTAAGGTTCTTTTTGAAATTCTAATGATATTATCAGAATATCATAAGGTTCTTTGTATGCTGAGAGCATAGTAATCTTTCCACAGGATTGTAAACTTATTTTACCGCTGTTTGTTTTCCACCTAATTTTGACACTTAGGGCGTGTTCACCACTATGCTGTTAAAAGTTAAATACTCCAACTGCTTGTTTCGAAATTATCTTTGAAAACTGCTGCTGCGCTGAAAAGAAATTGCTCCGTTCTAACGACTCGTGCGCCGCTACGCATGGTCGGTTTGCAGCCTGCGCTTCATCACTCGTTTGTCGTGTTCGCGGGGAGAGAGTGGGAGCCAGAAAAACAAAACGGTTTACAATTTTTTGTGCTCGTTAACCGGTCTCGTTTATGACAAGTCGGCTCATTCACTTTCTCCCAGTTGAGTTCTGCGGGGGCAAGGTTAATTAACTGCGGCTGGATCTTCCTCCGGAGACACTTTTACTGCCCGTTTCTCTTTCAACCCACTGCCCTGAATTTGCGTAACTGACCCACCCGCCTGATCCTTTCTCCTTTTCCCTGCGAATATCTTTACGGCTAGAAAGGCCAAGAGCAAGTTCATGGCTTTACTCTCCATTTACGAGACTCGCAGTTGTAACGTTGAAATATGTACTGCAGCGTACTCTTGGCGTACGGTGTAGCCATGAAACACATTATTGATTTCCACTTGTTAAGTTAAGAGAAAAATTATTCAATCGGGTTGGTTCTTGTAATTTCATTTCACCACAAATCACAGCCTGACAAATTGGATAAGAGAAAGAAATTAATGAGTTTCTGTTGTTCATTGATATTTATCAACTAATTTGGAAGTAAGTTGGTTGTAAGTTAACTGAAGTAAATAATAACACAATCACATTTTTCTTAAAAGTTAGGAGGAAATACAAATACAAAATATGTTAACCTAAATACGGAAATTGCCGATCAATGTGTATTTAGGGAATAGTAAGAAATCAGAACACTGATGTATTTCCTGTTTATTATTCAAATAATTTAAAATTAATGGAATTAATGAAGTATAGATTGAGAGGTGAGCGTAGCCCCTTTCAAATTTTGCTAGCCATTAATCTGCGTACAAGTATCCTTATGGTGTGACAGTTTCTAGTTGTTATTTGAAATGCTAATAATGAAAGGAACTCCATTCTCTTTGTATGACTGTTGCAAACACACAGCGGGAAGTAGAGTGTCGTAGGCTACATATTCGACTGCGGAAGGGACTACGCTTCATAGTCCTGGAATAAAGTTCAAACCTTTAGTACTGGAACGTGCCAGCCCTAACTCAACGTACGATCAATGGCAATACACCAAGATATTCTCATTAGAGAAAAACGGAGAAAGATGTAATATTAGACACATCATTAACATTTTTCACAATATCAAACAGAAAGAAAGAGAAAAAAATTAAAATATGAAATTCTATCACATGAATTGAAACATCTTTGGAAATTAAGTGCTAAAAAAATATTTACTCTTGAGATAGGTGGAAGGCCTTCTCAGCAAAAGCTAAAAAGTTTAACAGAATTTCAGTTCCTAAAAAAGATAGGACAGCACGCAGTTCTGCTGCAAATCCGTCCTGGGCCCGCGTTCCTGTCTGAGGTGAGCGCTAGTACCTAAACGGTTCCGACAATTTTCTCCAAATTTGATACTCTGCGACCGAGCTGAACGACCCCAATGTCCTGCCAGTTTGAAACTGATTTAGTCCACATTTTATAAAACTTAAATATTTTCTAAATTTTCTCAAAAAAGGTCTCCAGATTTTTTGAATAATTTTGTCCTCAGCGTTATAGACGCTTATAAAAATGGTGCAGAACTCATTTTCGTTGAAAACAATTTTTTTAATTGAAAAAATTAAACTTTTTTAGGCGTCTTCAAACAACTACAATGTTACAGGAAGAGGGTTTTTTCTTAAAGCTAGTATCTATTGTTCAAAGACTAATCTTAAAATATCGTGCACAATTTTTCAAAAGAATTAGTAATGTTCTCGCAAGTTTGCGTGAAACATAGGCAAAGCAAGATGTTTTAATTTTTTTTTTTCAAAAACGGCTCCCATACATTTTCTGCTCATATGAATCAAAGGCCAGCAAAAAAATTGGTACTTGTCACATTTTCGGCGAACTCTCTGTATTACAAAAAATTACAAAATTCATGGTAAAATTTAATGTTGCAGATTGACATATTGTTTAATGAAATTTTGTTAAATAAAATCTGTTTCTTTAAAAATCAGAATATATACACTTGAACACACGAACGATGAGTTTTCACGTAATTTCTACTTGACGTTATGCAATTTATAAAAAAAACAGTGTCTCAAAAACAGTTCGAATTATTTTTTTATTTATGAGGCAAAGGACGCTTAAAACTGGCGCATGTCTAATTTTCATTGAATTTCTCAGAAATTTTCGAAAATTGCATTAGGTAGAAACCATGCGAGAAAGTATGTGGTGTTGGAGCACCACTAGTTCTTGCAGTGGCTGCCGAAGTCAGAGCGCGTCCGAGGCTTTGCGTCAGCCTGCGGGGACTTTTCTCATTGAACAGCACGTGCGCAGAATGCCCGGCGGCCTGTAGGCGTCCCGGGCTGCGATTTAGCGGGGGGGGGGCTCCCCCTATGACGTCGAAGACAAGTGCCGAGCGTAGGGCGTCCTTCGCCGCCGCATCCCACTCACGTGACTCAACTTTGAATAAATTTACGTCTACAATAGATACTCTCATACTAAACGAAACATGCAAGTATAAGCAAGTTACGGAGTTCGCGAAAGCTATAGATGTTGATTTAGCCAAGACCGCTGAAGTCTTGGTCAGGGAGTGTTCATGACTAGCGACGCAACACTGTTTGAATATTGTTCTAAAACTGTATGAAACTGCTATATGCCAGTGGATACGCTGAGAATGATACCAGTGTTTGTTCTAACAACAGCAAAACTATAAAAAAAAATATTATATGTTTCATATGTTTCCCCGAAGAATTCAATAATAATGGTAAAAGTAAAGGAAGTACATTATTAATTTGTAAAAATATAAAATAATAATTAAAAGTACAAGCAAAAAATGTAAAAAGTATTGAATACACATTACGACTGAAACAATTAATTTGATCTATTACATGTAGCTCAATGAAAAAGAGTCCCCGCTACACTTCGGCCGAGGTCCTCCAACAATAGCCTTACCTCACGACGTTCGTGCAATGGAAATTGGACTCGCTTTGTAAGTCGCCAGTTCTTAACCGTTATTTCAATGGAATTCTTGCCAATTAAACGACGCGAATACGTACCGAGGAAATTTATTTTACAAGCACGTGCACATTTACAATGCTGCTCCTTAAGTTTGTTTCAGCAAACCGTTGTTAATGCACCAATCAGTATAGTGTTAATGACGCAGCACGAAATAATCGAACTTACTAGAAGACTTTGTTTTATATTCGTTCCAATTGCGCAAGTCCCAAAAAGTTTTTCAGTACATGGTTTCGTTTAGTATATAAAAGTTGGCAAGTATACTCAATAACATTTTTCTTCTTCTACTATAATTTTAAAACTATTGACTGCAAATATCTAAAGGTACTTTTCAAATATGACTTCTGTTAGTGAGAAGCCTGAGCATTAATAGCAATAATAATAATAATAATAATAATAATAATAATAATAATAATAATAATAATAATAATGCTACAACTGAGTAAATAATGAAGCAGATAGTAAGAACGTCCCTGGTGTAACCTGCTTTAACAATAATATAATGTATAATATATCAGTTGCCTTTAAGTAGCAAAACCTAGCCTTTAAGCGAGTTTGAGGAGCACAAAACAAACAACATCAGTATGGAATGATGAAGTTTAAAAGCTGAGAAGGATTAAATTGAGAGGAGAAACTACTCATTGAGAAAGACCTCTGCAAACTGAGATAAACTAGATTTATCTACTTTTAAAATTAATCAAATAAGTCATTGTGACTGGTCTTTTGACGCCTCAGCGTGCAAATAAATTCCACAGTCTTTTGAGTAATGCGAGTTTGGGTTTTCCGCGAGGATCTGTTAATTAGCATGACGCATAGAATTGTCGACGACGAAAGCGTTTGACAAAAGCATTAGAATCCTCTAGACGTTTTCACATGGTTGACTCAATGAAACTACTTAGCATTGCCGGATATGATACGCAGTACCCACATACATGATAAATTGAAGCAGAAATGAGAATAGCCAGATTTTAGATGTTAAACATTTTGAGTTTTTGTTGACGAAATTCAGGATGTCAATTTGACATATTTCCTGCAAAAACAGGCCTCACTTATGTTATCGTTTACAGTCTGCAGTCAGTCAGTCAGTCAGTCAGTCAGTTTGCAGTCTTGATTGTTTTCCTTTGAAGTGATAGTGTTTCACTTTGTAATAATAATAATAATAATAATAATAATAATAATAATAATAATAATATAAATAATAATAATAATATAAATAATAATAATAATAATAATAATAATAATAATAATAATAATAATAATAATAATAATAATAATAATAATAATGTCTTTGTACAATATATGTCCTGCTTACTCAATTACTATTCTGCAAATTACTAGAAAAACGATTAAATTGTAAACTTAAACAATCTTTAAAGTAGGTTAAACAACGTCGTAATGAAATGTACCGCCGAGTATTCTGGTTATTAAGAGAATTGGTTTTTCGACTTAATTAATCGCACTGCAGTATGAATTTCAATCAGACTGGATCAGTTTGAGGCAGTATTGAAGAAAGGAAAGGGAATTTTGCTGAACTGTTGACCAACTTTCCTTGCACTTCACTAAGTCAACCCGCGACACCTAGTATTGCCATTACTATCCGTTTGTTACTTCAATTGGAGTAATGTTTACTGAATGAAACATTGATATGCACAAATTATGAGATATTCTACGTAATTGTTACGATATGAAAATATAAATTTTGTGCGAGTTGTATGAACTCGTGGCAAAGAACAACTGAGGGATTGAGCGTCGTTTAATATGGGCGGAAAGTGGTTGAGTGGGACAGGGTTGAATTCGCGAAAGTATGGACGCTGGAATGTAGACCGGTTATATATTAACGTGAAATTATTATTTAGAACCCACTTAGTAGCGGCTTTATGATTTTGAAAGTTTGGCGAAACCTTGGGGAGGTAATTCAGCAAGTTGATCAGTGGTTCTAAAATAAAGAACAATATATCCGCGGAAGAGGACATGGTAACATTTGGATACTGGTTGTTGGATTTTACGAACAATATATTTTGCTTTGTGTTTGAACTTAGTGTTATTATTTAAATCATCTCAAGAGATGCCAACAGACAGCGACGTTTGGAGAGTACAGCTGCAGCTGCTTGAGTTGTTGTCGGTACAAACGATTGCGGGCACTTCATGTGTGCATACGCTGTTGCGGGTCCATTGGATTCAGTAGATTTGTAACAGTAATAAACCCAATCCACAATTATTGTAACAGTAATAAATCCATCCCGACATTATTTCCGAAAGCTCACTATATCACACTACCTTTTTCACCCTGACGAGAAATTATCACCGCGAAGGCTTTTTCCTTCCACGTGAGTAGGTTATATTAGTGGGTATTTTTGATGCTCCCAATTAATTTGCCCTTAATTCGTATGAACAAGGGCGCATTGGTACTTACATTTAAGCCCAAGAAGATAATTTTGTGCCTGCCCCAAGTCTTTCACGAACAGGACTTACTTAGGAACAAGATAATCTACACTTCCACAAAAATTGAGATGTCAACAATTTTATAAACAGTATGAGGCTTGCTGTAACTGGTGTGACATATCTCGTTACTGCCACAAGCCCTTCATTTCATCAACTGTCAACATAGCGGTTGGGATGTCATAACCTCCGTAGTTAAACAACGTTCTGATGAAGCGAAATCAAAAACATGAATTGATATATTTTGGTAACTGAAACCAAACTGTACTTTACGTGAAACTGTCTGAGGCAACGCGTTTCAATAAAACAAAATCGCGGACTATGAAAATTTAGATTTACGTTCTGGTTGGAAGTTTGCGGCCCGATTATTATGGAAAGACATGGGTGAGCTATCGTATCCAACTTCAGCCAGTGTGATTCAGGAATCAGTTTGTGTCAAAATTTAGCGGGAGTTATATGCAGCCAAATATCAAAATTATTACTTGGCACAAGTGATTGAAAGATATACATGAAGCATCGCTTTTGAATATTGCGTATTGTTCATTGTGTTATTTTTGGTTGAAAATTGTCACTTTATGAAAATTGTCACTTTATGAAAATTGTCACTTTATGAAAATTGTCACTTTATGAAAACTCCCACTTTATGAAAACTCCCACTTTATGAAAACTCCCACTTTATGAAAATTCCCACTTTATGAAAATTCCCACTTTATGAAAATTCCCACTTTATGAAAATTCTCATTTATTCCCACAATGTTTTTCGACACTACGCGCACACCTTGCAACATGGCGGCCAGCCTCTGGTCTGGCTGTTCAAACAAAGTGCCCGTGCTGTGGCCACGTGGTTCATGACGGAAACTGTTGGTGCGCCGGAGCAGCCCACCCATTCCTTTCCACCATGGATCTGACCAACTGGGTGCCTATCGTACCTCGCCCCTTTGTGATTCGTAGATGGAAGCTGCAACTTACCTCATAGAGGTCCATTCCAAAAACGTTGCTGGCAGAAGCGACGGCTTTGGCGGCCATTGCGTCCTGTCCGTCTGGCTGCCCCTGTCTGCCCAGTGGGCCTGTCTGCCCAGTGGGCAGCGCCTGCGTCTCCGGCAGCCATCGTCCTGCGCCTAAATTTACAGTCATCATTACTACGAGGCACCTAATATTCAACTTTCAAATACTGATGTCAAGATTGTCCACTAGTGGCAGTAGAACACCTCGTGCCATTATGACATGCCACGACACGCAACTGGTGTCGGGACTTGGCGACAATCAAAAACTGTCAAAATATTCTTAGCCGAACGCGCGTTCTGTAAGGGTGGTGCTGCCGGAACTTGAACTAGCGTGTGTGCCAAAGAGTATGTGTAGTTTATGTATAAATAAATAAAAAATTTAATAAACACTACGAACGTTCATTAATTTAATTTGTATGAACTCCGCCTACTGTATCTCACGGGAAAGTTCGATAGTTACTTTAACTATTGCTTGGAGGCGATAAAAAATGGCGTGGAATGGAAATTTCATTGGGGTAGCCATTCCACTAAGTCAACTACCTTGACAACACTGATCTAAAATCTTATATTGTATATATACTCTTAATATTCACTTAAGTCTAATACTCAATACAATCACAAAATGCACAATACAATCACGACTTAGATGATACGGAATCCAGTTTCCGGAATTATTCAAGGATCTAACACCGAAATATTAGTCTTCGTGGGGTTCAGATTACAATATTAGAGGTAATTAATATTCTATACAGCATTACGTACTTTAAGTGTTGTAGATTTCATTAAGTGTATTACACATGGAGTAAATTTTCTTCAAATTTTCGTAATTAAAACCTAGTTATTTGTATTCGATATACGCCATATTATCCAAAGACAGTTCCTTTATCTATACAGTTCCCAAGCATTGAAGCAGAAATACAGCACAATCATCCTCGCATTAGCTTCTGCGCTCGTCTGCTTGCCTAGCACTCCAGTACTCCTCTTGACCCCTCCTCACCCCGCCCTTCCTGCACCGCCTCGCCTAGCACCTCCTCGTTCCGTTCCGCCGCGCCTCTCCACGCCTCGCCCCGTCCACCATGCACCGGCTTATCCCTCCCACCTTTCACCGCCCCGTCCCGTCCCGTCCCGTGGGCCACGTCACCGTACCCAAGTCCCGCCCCGTCCGGGTGCCGGCATCCCGTCCGCGTCCCCAACCGTCCCGTCCACGTACCCCGTCCAAGTTCCACGTCCCGTCCCAGTACCGGTCACCGTCCCGTCCGAGTCCCATCCCGTTCCCGGATCCCGTCCCGTCCCGGTTCCGTTCCGTCCCAGGAGATCCCGCTCAGGTTCACGTCCCGTCCACAGTCCGGCACACCCTCCCGCCCCGTCCCGTCCCGTACCGAACGCTACCCAGAACCCGACGCTACTCCGACCGACAGCTAACCAACGTACCCGAACCGCTACGACTCCGACGCTACACCGACCCGACGCTTCACCGACCGAACGCTACCCGCAGACCGGACGCTACCCGGGACCCGACGAGCGCTACACCGACCGATGCTACCCAGACCCGACAGCAATACCCAGAATCCACGACCCGACACGCTTCCCTCCGCTGTCCATTCCGCCCTTGCCCGCCACTAATCCACCCCACCCCTCCTACGACTGACCAGCCCCCTCCCCCCCCCAGCAATTCTCCTCCAGGGTCAAAGCACCCACATCCACTTCCGCAGCCTCATCGCTTGCTCAGGATCGCCTTTCCTCTGCGGCGGAGAGAACCGCAATGTCACTGCGACGGAATTCTTAGCCCGGCCTGCTCGCCGACGGGTTTGGATTGCCACAGCGACGCAGCATTCACTGATCGTAGTAAAAATGAGAAGGATCTGCCGGTGAAACCGTTAGTTATTTTAGAGAATACGGAACTTGGCTTTGCTGATATTCCGTTCCGGAAGTTAGTTTTTACCGTAATTTCTTTACCGTATGAATCTTTAGTTGGATCTTAAAGTCCTGTTAAAATTGTCTAATCATGTTACTTGTTAGAAGAAGAACCAGCATGGTATAAATTATGAATGAAAAAGAAACCAAGATTTTTCAGAAGTATGAATTTCCGCTACTGTTCGCTCAATGTTAAAATGATTTGCTTTTAATGTGCGTATAATAAAATGTGTCAAAAGGAAAATATGTTTTTAGTGCTTTTAACGAGGCATAACCATTAACTTTTTATGCAAATATTTATTTTAGGAAATACGATATTGTATATCATTAGTACGGCAGTAAAAATAATAGTGAGGAGTCTTGAATGAAAGGTTCCGGTTCCGTTCGTTGTAAGTTTCTGACGAAAGAGAGAAATAAAATTGATTTATGACTTTTAATTGACTTTGGACTTTGCAGCTATTTTTGTGTAGTTTGCTAATCAATGTCTACAATTTGGAGGGTATTTAACGATTAGAATAGGCTGTTAGTTTCCATAAAGACATCGAGACCATAATTACAAGTCAGATGAATGTAATTTGCAATTATTCTATAACAAGTGAATGACCAGGGCAAATTAATGTAATGAAAAGCGTTAGCGTAACTATGCATTGTGTTGACAATTTGTCACACAATGATTGAAGTAGTGAAAATAATCAGGCCTATTTACATCAGTTATAGGAATTTACTTAAGATTGCAAAATGAATTCATTTGATTATGTTGCAATTACTCAGTCTACGTAGCTGACACTATCATAGTGCAATAAAAATAAATATTCAAACATATCAGAGTCGTCTATTAATTGTTTAGGTGGCTGATTTTTAAATATTGACAATAAATATAATCCATGGCAATGTGATAAAAGTAAAAATCTAATATATTTTGGTACAGATGAATTAACACTTAAAGGAGTTCTACTTAACGCAAGTCCTTTCCGTTTTCTAAACAATCTTAAATGAAAAGCATTCTCAAATAATTATTTATAAAAAATAGTCAATTTTATGCCAAAATTTAGATGATTTTCTATTATAAAAACTTTTTTTTCGATACTAACACGGAAAAGAAAATGTACATCACATATAATAAGATAAATAGACATTTTAATACAATCTACGATAAATTAAATTTAAAAAGCAGGATGTAAAATAGGATTATCCTCCAGCAGTTTAAGAATTTATGGAGATTCCGAGATATTGTATTGATATTTCACTTTCAATTGTTACCATCTATTGGAATCATCAATGTAAAATTTTGCTTCCTTCCATGCTCAGTTGCTTGTTACGGGATACTCGAATTGATGCGAAAGGTATACATAAGGTTTTTTTGGAGTACGTTAACGACTTACAATGCATTGGAAGGTTTGGAGAGTTAATTGATCGCTTAACTGAGAAGTCCGTGTATATTCTGGAATGCGTTGTTTATGGTTCAATGATCATACACTAACCCTTTTGTTTATATTGTGGTGATAGTTTCTTTTAAGATCATGTAATTATTTTTGTCTTATTACTTACTTAATATTACTGCGGTTTATTTACAAGAATTTTTCAGTAAATTAAAGAAACTTAATAATTTAGCCAGATATTTAATAACCATAGCTAAGCGATATTTCTTACCACATTCCTGCCGGGAAGGAAAAAAATCATAATGGGTTGTGCATTCCAATATCAACCTAACGCGCAACCTTCGAATCGCTAGGAGGCAGCGTGGACTCACCTGTGAGCACCACCAACACGAGAAGAGGCACCATCTCGACGCCCCGTGCACCAGCCAGACAAGCACTGACGGCAGACTCTCTCCGCCGCGTCTTTTATGACGCTTTCGCGCCGGCGCCCCGTGACGTCACACTTCGCGGACTAGCGGCGTGGCGGCGGTGGCGGCGGCGGCTGTGACGGAGGACGCGATCATGGTGGCGGTTGTGACGTCATTCCACGATTTGGTGATGCCCCTGGGAATATCGGGAGTGCCCATGCTTAGTGATGCTGAAATTTCTCAGAAGCGGTGATATTCGTACAGCGACACGCTCCTGGTGGGGTTGGCGTGTGATTGGAACTGCTGGTTTTGTTGAGTTAAATCGAAATGCTCTCGGTTGCGTTTGATGTCGAAATCGTTCAATTGCGTTTTAGGGCTTTACAGTTTGGTAGACGACCCCTCTTTTTATGTAATGCCATTTCTTTCCTTATTTGTTCCTTTTGAAAGATTGGCGCCTCGTCGTCGGCAGAAAACCAAAAGTTTGCGATCTCGTTACCGGGAACGTTAAACCTTGAGGGCAAAGGCTAATGAGCGACACGACGTGGTATATGGAGAATATGGAACACATACTCTAGGCATTTTGTTCTTTTCCAGGGGTTTTGAATCAAACGTTTCATGATTTTACATATTTATTTTATTATTTAATGCATGTTTCGCATTATTTCTAAAGTAGCTTTTCTTGGCGCATCCGAGGCATTGTCACATTGAACAATAATTGTTATATAATTATTATATTTGTTCTATGCATGTTATAAATAAAAACACATTTCAAACATAATATTATTGTCTGACTCGTCCATCATAGGGCATAGAAGGTTTCATCAAAAAGTGTCGATTAACACCCGTTTTTAGTTTTCACAATTTTTTAGTTCATTACGAAATTCGACTCTGCGTATTTAACGGCCCAAGTAGATATCCAGTAAGATGTAATAAATTAAAGTTTCACTCGTCCGTATCGACCAATTTTAGTTTGCACGGTGCAACAAGTAGACTTTGTGAAACTAACTGTTGGTAACTACTATCGAAGAAAGTGTAGAATTAAACTTATGATTTTTAATGTGAACAAACGTTTTGACGTGTTAGTAACTTTTGTATTTGTTTTTTAAATAATCTTGCAGAATCTAGAATGAGTCAATACGAGTGAGTGAAACTTTAAATTCTTTAAGAGACAGTGCAATCATTGAAAAAAAGAAGTTAATAAGATTGATCGGGGAAATAAAATTACAATGTTTCTATAGTCAACTATTTTGAAGTGATATTTCATCTTCAAAGCTGGCGGTTCAGAACAACATAAGTGGATCATTTCCAATTTAAAATTAAGATGAATTATGTACAGTTTGGTGCATCAAGACACAACTTGTCTAGTGAATCAAGAAAACAGTAAAGCAGTAACCAGTTTTTCACCACAAGTCATTTTTCCTAGAGCTTTTTCAGAATATTCTATAAGGATTCGAAAGGATAAAAACAATGCCAATGGATTTTTATAGTGGAAGTTAATCAAATTGGATATTGATCCCTGTCTTAACCCACCTCAAAACCCGTTTCAGATCCTTAATTTCCTCCTACAAAAAGCAAGTTTGTTCCACCGGTAGACAGTCGCAACCAACGATACCTCACTTGCCTCGAGTGGTTGACGTAAGATGTCTAGCAACGGATGGCCACGCAGCCACAACGGACGGACATACAGAAACAGCGGACGGACATACGCAAGCAACACGGATGTTACCCGATTACTCTTACTATGTCTGATTATTCCAAATACGGCACTGCTTTAATAATTTCAATTGTTTTCGCTCCTTTTTAACTTGCTAGTGTTATGCCTTACCATTTATGTCGTATGACGCACTACCTTTTCAAAGTTCTTTCTCTGATTTAGCAGTCTTACACTAAGCAGTACGATATTTGTGTTGATGTGTGAGTGTACTATTAATATATATATATATATATATATATATATATATATATATATATATATATTAAAAGAATATTTGTATTAATTTAAAGAAAAAAGGAAACTTCGTAAATCTATTTCGTACCTCAGAAAACTAAGTTTCCTGGACCGAAATGTATGACTTTCTTCTAAAGATGCGGCGCCTACTACACACTTCCGACTTCTTTAGGAGGATAATACTAATAGTATGTGCAATGCAAAACGTTGATTTAAACAATGACCATTCTCTGAAATATCCAAGAACAGATATATCCATTAAAATAAACGACGAAGTTGCAGAATGTCTACCCAGCAGTATAAAATCATCCAAGGTAGAAACAGATAAATCATGTTTTAATCGATTCCCCCAGATGTTTTTTTTTTCTTTTGTATATAACTGAATTTTGAAATTACTCAATAAACCACGCCTGTAATTTTTAATAGTATTTATCATTCTGTATCCAGGGTGCTTTCGCACTACTTTTTCTACTCTTTTTCGGCTTGAAAAATAGTTGTCTTTTTTTTACGGAAATCGTAATGATTTGTGGCCAGTTTGAGATTGATATACAATAATTATTTATTTACCGTTTTGTCAATAATCTCAAACAGCAGTACAAAATCACTCGATGAAAGTTTATTTACTTGTATATTTATTTATCTTATAAATCAAAGTTAATTTTAAAATAAAATTTTGGCAAGTGCAATTAATATTACTGCTGAAAACAACTAGAACTATTTTATTCCGTAGTGCGTGGGTGTGTCTCATATTTCCGCTGTAAATTCTGCATCTCCGTGACTTGTGTAACGGGTGTCTAGTGTACTGAGAGACGGAAGTGTGAATGAAAGAAAAGTGTCTGTTTGTATTACGACAAAGACGCCATGCCAAATATCTTGTACTACTTCTTGCCGGATCCAGGAAAAGTGAAGGTTGGGTGGTAGGATAAATTAATGAGACAATGTTCTCATTACATTGGAGTAAATAGAGAATTAGGAAAATGTGATGAAAGAATATAATTACTAGACTTAGGATTAGTAAGGATAGATTAAAGTAGCCTTGAGTAAGGGAGCGAATTGTCCGAGAACTAAACAAAACAACACGCCAAACAGAACAGAAACTGTAGTGCAGAAAACCCTGAAGTTTGTACTAAAAACTTATGTTTTACATTTAGTATAGGCTCGAGAGTCTTCTTAACTTAACAAGGCGTCCGCAAATATTCACGATTGAATATATTAGGACATAACTCACGATTCGGTTAAAAGCTCATGAAAGTTCAAGAATACGATTTATTGCTGATTTACCCGTTGCGTTTGGCGTTTCTCGAACATACAATAGAAAATAATAGTAGGTCAGATAATGCAATGTTTACTCTTTCTACTTAGTACTAGAGGAATGCGTCTGTTTAGTGTGAGATGAAAGTTAAAAATCCTAATACTTTTTCACCCACTACCTACTTCATTATTCCTCCGAATTTGATACTTCTGTTGGTAAATCTGAAATGAGTCGTATGAATGAGCTTTCAATTGCATCGTTTTATTCAAAACTCTATTCGAAATACTGCACTTTCGAATGGTAAGTAGGTTTTCAGTTACCGATTTTCGAATATTTCCAAGATACATTAATTTCGGGAGGACATAATCTATTGTAGTAAGTTTAAAATTCCATGTTAAACTCCGTTTGCATTACGTTTCACTTTTCCGTAGCAGTTCGAAAAACATGACTTAAAATAGACGCTATAATTTGAACTCTTGCTAAACTTCCGTAAAAAATTCCCTTCGTAATATTTCAACGAAATAGTTCGTGAGTGAGTTTCGTTTAAAATACATTCATCCACATGCCCGTATCCTGAATGAAATTAAGAACACAATGGTTGCGTTCGTTCCACTTTTATCCGCGGGTTGTCGACACATTGTCCAAACTTACGTGTATGCGAGGTCACCGTACGGAAAACCCGCACCAGTGAAACTAGAATACACGCAGTCCATGGATGGACCCCATCAATAAGAGGGATGCACCAGAATGGGGGGGGGGAAGGGAGTGATAGATAGATAGATAGATAGATAGATAGATAGATAGATAGATAGATAGATAGATAGATAGATAGATTAAAGTTCGCTTTGAGCTAATTATCAGTGGCAAACATGATAACAATTAAAATTAGAATTACTAAACATTTTCAACATCTACAATTGGGTTTACTATTAGAATTAGGGGGTCGATATAATAGTTCCAATTTATTTCTAGCTAACTCTAAATTCACATCTAGTTTACATAACACTTCACTACACTACACTAGACTGCACTGCACTCCCCTTCACTACACTACACTCCCTTCCCCCCCCCCCACTGCACTACACTTCACATCATTTCACTGTATAAGGGCCATGACGATAATAATTATGACAATAATAATAAAAGAAATAGTAATATTAATAATAAAAGCAATATTAACAATAACAATAATAATAAGAGTACGTAATGAAGAGTAGAGACCCATCAAAGAAACGTTTAGAAACATTTTTTTTTCTTCAATTCTGCTAATTTACAATCTGTTCACTTGGAACAATTAGTAAATGGTATACATGACAGAAGTTACTATGAAGAGAATCTAAAGGGTAAGTCTAGAATATGTTCACGCTTTAGCCTATACACATGTTCAGTATTGTCCAACATGGTCACTGAGTGTTGATTCGGGTGGCATCCCAATCTCTTCTGATGCCTCTTGCTTCTCTCCGAGATAGTCTCTGATATTGTTGAGATGTTCAAATCTTTGTACAAATTATTGTTGGTGACGAACCACGGAGCGTTGCATATATATCTCAGTGTTTTTGTTTCGAATCTTCTCAGGATCTCCACGTTTGACTTGCTGGCAGTTCCCCAGAGTTCGATGCCGCAAGTCCATGTTGGCTTGATTATTGTCTTGTACACTAAAATTTTGTTGTATAAGGAGATTAAGTTGTATAAAAGATATACGTTTAGAAACATGGATGAGAGGAAGGCAAGAAATAAGTGTGTTTCGGATAGCATAATACGGAATTAAATGTTAAATGGCCGGCACACAATAGCCGGAATTAAATATCAAATGCTCTGTATCACAAATATAATTAACACAACTCGTTTCTGTTGTGTGTATCCACTTAAGAGCGGTACGTAAATTACGTAACGCCGAAGAGGGGGGGATGGGGTTTGAGGTAGAGTTTCGCTGCGTTAACTAGGGGTAGAGAGGATCATAGTTTAGTGTAACGTCATGCTGATATTTATTTTTAAAATCTTTCAACGCTTGCTGAAATAATTCCTTTCATTCAGTGTTATACTGAAACATTACCATATTAACAAATTAAATTGAAAATATAAGAAATTAAAGAAGTTATAGTCTATAAATTTTTCAAATAAATGAAAATATTTTTCATCGATCTATTGATTAAATATTTTAGATGACAAACAAAACATTCAAAACTTAACTGTACTGTAGACTCGAATCCAATTATTTGTTGCATGAGACTTGGAGCCACGACTACATGTACACGGCTTGTCAGAAATTTTCTAGCCTACTGGTCCTTCTTTCAATAAAAATAGTTGTCCCCAAACTTATTTTTAAGTGCTGTCCGATCCACCAACTAATTCTAACGTTAATTATAATAAATTTTAATCTACAACACAAATACAATTACTACAACTCGTTTCTGCTTTATAATTGAGTTTTACTTATTAGAATTGGGGGTGGGGCTTGTCGCAAGCGATACGTAATTTTAGAAGGGGGGGTCAAGCGTGCGTTACAGTTGTGATACGGGGAAGAGGGGGGTGTTCAAAATACTCCAAATTTGCGTAACGTAATTTATGGACGGCCCCATAGGATAAAGAAGAATTTCTTGGTATCTATATAATACTTCTGATATAGAGTTACGGTGCGATCTAATGAAAAAGAAGAGTTAGGAAAGAGCTGAAAGGCAACAAAAGAGGAAGGGAAAATGAAATAGGTTCACGTGAAAGGCAAAGGAGAGAATAGAAAGGTAAAAATAAGAAAGAAAAAACGCAAATGCGTACCAGGAATGTTATCCATTTTGCAAGTTTCTGTCATCAAGTCCTGCTGTGATTTGAAGTCGAGATCTGGGCGACAGTGGAAGTCATATAAATAACGGAAAATAATAATTTTTAATTCAGAGAGAATTCACACAGAAAGGGAAGATTCACAACATTTTTCTCTGTCTTCGCCGTATTCATAACTTTTTCAACATATTTCTCCCTTCCGTTTCTTCCCTAATTTGCCACATTGCTTAGACTGAGAATTCGTTGAAGTTCTTTACCAATATCCAATTTTCTTCAAATAAGATTTAATATATCAAATTTTCTTCAAGAATCTTGCATTTGGCAATCTCCTCCTACCTCACACTTTAAATTGGAGCCTTTCGTCCAAAGCTTGCAAATGAATGCTTGTGCACATTGTGCAAGAGTTTGAAGATACAATGTTTTAGATTTCTCCTACGTATTACTTAGTGTCGCACCAATCAATCATTGAAACTGTTTTCATGTGTTAACTTCTGTGTTAACTTCGTGTGTTAACTAACGTCTCTGTAATTTGTAAACATTTCCACCGTTTTAATAATTCCCATGTTTTTGTCTTGGAGGGAGATGAATCTTACAGCTGTATTTCATTTGTTTTAACTTGTAGGATTCTATATGAATCAACAAATTTGAAGATGATTTTCTGCTATCAAAATAATCCTGTCAGGGTCTGTGTCGAAACAGTCAAAAACGTATTTGCTTAAAACGTCAGGGAGAATAATCACCCGCCACATCAAAGGGCTCTCAACGATAACATCGTGTTTCCTGCAGTTTCGTCGTTCGGAAGGTCCTAAGGTTGGAGACCCTACGGCGACTTAGCTGGGTCGAATTAAATAACTTTTTCGGGAATAATTTTAACAGTTACTGATTTCTCCGTGACGCCTTTACTGCTATATTCGCCCCCCTTCGCTGTCCACCTGAACTATTGCCACCGTCCTCGCCTCCGTCACCATCCTCGCCCCCGTCACCATTATCGTCCTTGTCACCATTATCGTCCTTGTCACCATTATCGTCCTTGTCACCATTATCGTTCTCGTCACCATTTAATCGTCCTCGTCACCATTTACCGGGGGTCCTCGTTCACCCTTTATCGTCCTTCCGGGTCACCATCCTCGGGTCCCCGGGGGTCACCATCCTCGGTCCTTCGTCACCATTAATCGGGTCCCGTCACCATTAATCGGGTCCTCGGTCCCCATCCTCGTCCCCGTCACCATCCTCGTCGCTCGTGTCACCATTTATCGTCCTCGTCAACCATTATCGTCCTCGGTTCACCATTCTCATCCTCGTCCCCCAATCCTCCGGTCCCCGGTCACATTATCGTCCTCGTCACCATTATCATGCCTCGTGCACCATCCTCCGTCGCCGTCACCATTATGCGTCGCTGCGTGAACATCCTCGTCCCCGGTCACCATCCTCGTCCTCGTCACGCATTATCGTCCTCGTCACCATCATCGTCCTGCGTCCCCATTATCGTCCTCGTCACCATTAATCGTCCTCGTCCACCATTATCGTCCTCGTCACGCATTTATCGTCCTCGTTCACCATTGCATCGTCCTCGTCACCATCCTCGTCCCCGTCACCGATCCTGTCCCCCTCACCCCACATTCCTCGGTCCCCGGGGGTCACCATCCTCGGGTCCCCCGGGTCCCCATCCTCGTCCCCCGTCACCATCCTCGGGGGGTCCCCGGTCAGCCATCCTCGTCCCCGTCACCATTTATCGTCCCGGTCACCATCCTCGTCCGGCCGTCACCATTATCGTCC
>BOPP01000044.1:5430772-5510223 GCA_017312745.1 Gryllus bimaculatus
GGGGGGCGATGGGAGCACAGTCCGCTCTCGCCTCCTCGCTGACAGCACCAGGAAAATTGTCTCCGGTGACGCACCTTCGAACGTGCGTAAAGAAATGAAAAGCAATTCCCACAAGTTTTCGGTTTTGTAGATCTTATTTACAAATATGGAATTGAATTCTACAATTATCAACGTTTCTTTCTTGAATTTTGAATCATTTTCAAGTTCAAAAACATTCATAAAATTGCCAAGTTGTTACAAGTATGTTAAATAAATATAAAACAGAGAAATCTAAAAATGTATGTCAATTTAAGTTAGAGCCGGTTGAAGGAGTGAGTGGAGTCATGTATTGTTAGAAAATAGATTAAAACTAATACTAGTTGACAAATTAGACGAGCTCCCTAAATCCAATGTTATTACGTAATTTTGGGTGATATTATGGACTGCTTATAGAGGAAGAATATTGTATTGATTGATCTTTCCGGTCACATTAACTGCTACAGTATGGTCCAGTAGTCTCGTGGATGCAGTGAATGTTTATCGGTGGTGGACGGACGGACAGACAGAGACCGAGGGACGGACGGACGGACGGACGGACGGACGGACGGACGGACGGACGGACGGACGGACGGACGGACAGACAGACAGACAAGCAGACAGACAGACAGACAGACAGACAGACAGACAGACAGACAGAGACCGAGGTACGGACGGACGGACGGACAGACAGACAGACAGACAGACAGACAGACAGAGACCGAGGGACGGACAGACAGACAGAGACCGAGGGACGGACGGTCAGTCACATAGAGACCGAGGGACGGACGGAGGGACGGGGGGACGGACGGGCAGTACTTTATTCAACGGGCGATGAATTCTTCCTTCCTAATCCTGGTTTTATTCCCAATGTTAGGACGTCCATTCCGCTAACCTCATGCCATCTGTAATGTCTGCAACACGTGAGTTATATGGCATGCTGCGATAGCTGTGAGATCTGCACCACAAAATCGTAAAATTGGTTCCCTCCCGTCCGTGATTCACTTTTTTGAACATATTTCTTCTTATTGACACTTTTTCTTAGGGAAATTACTCAGATGACTGCCTGCTGCTAGCGCTTTCGTAGAGTAATTTATTTCTCAAACGGAGGGGCACACGAATTTTACCACTGGCCTGCGATGGTTTCATTGCCACCATCTTGTATTGCTTTTTAGGATTACTTTTTCACCCTGAATCAGGATCTGACGTCATTTTTCCTACATCACATCAGTTTTTGTTTGTTTTTTAAATCGTATATTACGTTTTTATCACATTCAGGTACTAATGCACTAATGTGAATGTTATATAAGGAGTTATTTTAAGTAAGATTTCCAGATTAGTTCATTAATTCGATTTCCTGCAGCCATCTGGCAACCCGGTATAATCCGCTCAGACTAGAGATGGCAAAAGACAATGCAGCAAGTTTTCCAAAGCGACATTTTGTCGTGGTTAGTCCGCTAGTCTGAGTTCTGTTTTGCCCGCTGGTGAAAAGAGACGTTTGGCTTCATAAGTGATCTATAGTGAGTAACATTACGGTGTTTAACACGTACTACAATACAAAGCAATGTATTTTCATTGAAATTATATCAACATACTACGTCGTGGCTGCTAGAACAGTCCAGATACATTCTGCTATGTGTATGGAAGTTTCGTCCCGGTAAGACAGCAGCGCAAAATAATAGAGTTCGTGAGAAAGGCCTTCTACGCCTACTGGTATCGAAGTTGGAGACCAAGACAAAACAAGGGTACCACATAGGACTTGTAGAACGTGTATAGAGTAGTTACGACAATGTATGTACGGTGAGAGAACAGCGTTGCCATTTGGAATTTCTATGGTGTGTCGACATCCTACAGACCACAGTACTGACTGCTACTTCTATTCTGTAAATGTGAAGAGATTTTAACAGCAGGAAGAAAAGTATTCTCGTGTGTCCTAACAATATTCCATCAGCAATTTTAATCGTTTTTTTTTGTGATTTTGATGTACCAGTCCCACAGCGTCTGGAAATTTTACAAGACTGTTCCTCCTCTGAATCTGAATGTGATGCAGAAACGGCCGATCCTCTTCAGACTGTGACATTTCAATTGCAGATTTTGAAACGGAACCTAATATTTTCAAGTAAAGTTATTATTTTCATTAAATTATTTTGTTCGAGATCTTGGACTTAAAAAGGAATCTGTCGAGATACTTGAGTCTACATTTGGCGAAAGGAACATGTTAGTACCTGGAACGATGTACTCTTGGTACAGATATTTCGAACAAGGCTTTATATTCTTCTTTTCTGAAGAGGAACATTTTACAATTACTACAACATGTTTTTTACCGCTACAACATCCCGGAGTCTATGCTGAAACTAGTATTACCAAAGTACGACACAATGGAGACTTTTTATTGATGCCTCCAAGCGTCGTCTGAAGTGTGTCTTCATAACGAAAACAAACTTTCATCCGTTGCCACTACTCATTATGGTATTATGCGAGAAACATGAAAATCCTGAGATGGTGTATAAACTGAAGTACTAAGAACACAATTGGAAAATCTGTGGTGATTTGAAAATCAAAGGTATTTTGCTAGGTTTTACGGTCATATTACGTAAAGTATACGCCTGTTTTCTTTGAGTGGAACAGTCGAGCAAGGCTATACCACTCCACTCAAAAAGAATGGCAACGTAGACAGTGGATTGTAGACTCAAAAACATAAAAGCTTTTGTTGACAAGTCCATCATACTGTTCACCCCGCTTCATATCAAACTTGGACATCTGAAGCAATCCGTTAAACCTGTAAACAATGAAGGTGAATGCTTTCAGTCCTTGTGCCATCGATTTCCTGGCATCAGTAATACCAACATCAAAAATGGTACCTTCACAGCTCCAGATAGCTGGAAACTTGTGATACTGATACCCTAAATTTTGATGAGTGCATTGTAGAACGTTCGGCATGCAAATCATTCCGAGATATGGTAAAAACTTTTCTTGGTAACAGAAACAGTTCAGACTACAAAAAATGATGATTAGAATGTTTGCTTCTTTTTAAAATATAGGTTGAAAAAATGAGCTAAAAAGTACTTACATTCCCATCTAGAAATGCTGATCGATGAGGAGAAAGATTTCACCAGGATCTGAAGGAATTGGAACTCGTATTCAATGGAAAACGAACAAAATAATGCTTTCAGATTACTGTTGTTTACTAATGACAAAAGATCCATCTACAGAGGTGGCCAAATTATTAGAATAAATATTTTTTCTCTGACTTAATGGATTATAATGAGTTCTGAGATGCACCTGACAGAAGTAACTGTTTGAATTGTAATGTTTGTTAATGTTATTAGAAATGTATACAGTTAATGGTACAATGAGGTACGACCAATATTTAGAAGCCCAAAAACACCAATGGTTCCTTTACATAAAGGAGTTATTTGAAAAAAACGACTACGCTGCATATCACAGCAGAAAAGAAAGTTGGAAAACATCTTCAAGACATTGATCATTCTGGGTTATAATGGGCTGCAAACACTCTGACATGAATCCCATCGCATATGTTGGCTCGATAGTTAAAAGAAACGAAAGAAAAAAGGCCATAAAAACCAGCTCATAAAACAACTCATTCGCATTTCGCAAAATTACACTTAAATTGAAAGAATGGTTTAAAAATTTATTTTCAGCATCCAACAGAACAAATATGTTAATTATGAAATGTTTATAAAATATTAAAACTCTGAACACAGAGTCGCAATGTTACGTTTACTAGCTTTTCGCTACCTATTGTGCATCTCGTGAAACATTTCAAAGAGTGTAGACTTCCCTACCCTCGACAGAGCAACCGCGCTCCGAACACGTACACACTACCACAGATGGCAGGAGGGTAGTCGGGATCATTGAGTTCGACCTGGCTAGGGTGTGGATTTGGACTCTCATCGAGTCCAAATCCAAAGAGACAATTCCAAATCTACTTGTACGTCGAACTCGAAACTTTAAATTTAACTGTAGGTGAGATTAATCTACTAATAATAATTTTATAAGGCTATAATATATGGAAAATTAAGTGTTGATACATATCAAGATATCCAAGTTTTCCTTAAACAGGTGAAAATATATACTAGTCCGGGAAATTCGGTCAAAAGTATACATTAATATAGGTTCCAAATCACTAAATCAAGCCTAATTCGTAAACACATGAAAAATGTTTGGTCGTAAGTTACGTAACAAACACACAAATTCTAACCCTACTGGTAATGATTTCATTTTCATGTTACTGACCTTTTTCATAATTATTATTCCATGGAATGTTTCCGGCTTCGTTCTCTATTCTCTTTTGCCTAAGTAGGTTTTACCGCACCATTTTCCCTATTTCCTTGAAACGCAACTGTCAGAATCTAGGGTCATGCACGTCAAGTTTTGTGCGCCAAGATGAATAAAGTGAATCATTCCCAAAAGAAATGGTCGATTCATCGATTATGCTCGATTGGGGCTTTCACTTCAGAATGTAAAAACATCATTCGTTCCAATCGCGAACCAAAAATGAACAAGAATGACAGAGTGACTCCTCCGGTAAAACCTGCTTGCGTCGAGTCTTATTGTTCAGAGAATAGATACGCCATCAAGGAAAAGAGGTTCCAATCCAGAGTTGCTCTTCATCCACTACGTTTCTTCTTTCTTTGAATTCCTTTCTCCTCCTATTGTACACGGAATAAGCTTGGGAAGTAGCAGAGCTCCTTTTCTCGAAAGACATCCGGTCAATAAAATCATTTGAATCATTCCCCCCTGAAATGAAGTCAATCCCCCTGAATGTCGATCAATGAATTATATGCACTTACGGAATGTTAAATTTAGCAGCTTCAAATCTTAATTAAGCTACTCGGTCTCCACCACTTTTTGCAAAATGATATAAGTTAAGTAACGTCACGTTTTTGGTCGTGTTTCTTATTCATGAAGAAGATTTTTTTAATAATTCAACGGATCTTGATTGAAGAGTCAAACAATTAATTTTCAGCTTGGGAATTTTACAACGATGGGAATCTGTCAGTTATTAATGAAACAAATTTCATTAGGATGTATGAAACCTCTCATTTAATCATTAAACAATGCCGATTACAGCACTGTTTTTATTTTTCTCGTTATATTATTGTTGTAGTTATTTTTATTGTCCTTATTGTCGTTATAGTTATCATCGTTATCGTTGTTTTCGTTGTTATTGCTGTTATTGTAGTTATTGTTATGATGATCATTATTGTTATTTTTATACTGAGTTATAAAGATGTATTTTAAACAACTAATTTCTTTTGTCTTGGAAAACTGGTATTAATACGAAGCCTTTGTTTAAGTAGACCAGTAGAGTACTGTACTACAACAGAGCTTCTTATAGCATTCATGAATGCGGTAATCAAACATTGTTGTGTCGTTCAAGAACTACCTTAAGCACCACTGTCGTGGATAAAAGTCTTGGAGAGTAATTGATTTCATACTTATCACTTTTTATTGATTTATTGACAAAATTGTGAAATCACCTCTTGCTAGAAAATTTACATCACTACGCGCACCTTTTCTCCAGTAAGCTTTGTATGTGCTTATCTAATAAGCTCTTAACTTTCTTACATACCTTATTTAGATTGTTGTGACTCTTCTAAAGCTGTACATCTTGTGTTTACAGTTCTCGGCATTGTGTAATTGGTTCATAAAAATTCCCAACTTTCAAATGTAACGAATATAAAGATGTTTATTGCTACTATTTTTGCTGGAATAATTTGTCAAATAATTGGACGCGTCTGATGTGAGAAATATTGGACAACGCTCGCAATATTCTGCACCTTTCTCAGATTTTGGAGGAATCTTTTTGTCCTTTCATGTATTTTAATTTCAATAAAAATACTTTGATGAGTGTAATACGTTTTTTGTTCACAGTTCGCAACGTCTCCAAAAGCCGAAACAAAATGCCAAAATGACCTGAAATGGGGTAAGTTCCAGCTTGCATATAATCCATACTTTATCACTGCCGTTATTGCTATTTTTGTGTTGTTACTTATTCATTTTTTACATTTATTTCAAAATGTAGAACTCGTTTTATAATTTCGCACAAGTATGTAGTGATTTTGAAACCTCTTAACTGTAAAAAATATAACAAAATTACCTCGTATTGAACGCTTTTATTTAAGACTAACGCCAATTTTCAGATTGTTTCTGTACATAGTATTAAAACAACAAATCAGAAAAAAGAAATGCAATTATCTTTATCCAGTTTAAAATAAAAGCACCGGTAGTTTACACGTCTTTAGTAGTTGACCCTCAAATTCGGGGGGGGGGGGGAATTCAACACAAAATTATTGCTAGACTAGTATGATAGTTACAATTTCAGATGGCTTCGCCGTACAGAAATCGTGTAAAACGATAATTACATGGTAGTTCTTTTCTTATTTAGAAGCGTTAATGTGAAATGGTCAACTACTGAGAACATGTCAACTACCGCATGTATCTATTAATCTTCTATTAATATAATTCTTCTGGTACCGATCCTTCGCCTAGAGATTTATTCATTTGCACTGAAAAAATTATGAAATATGCTTCTAATTTGCAAGAGTAAAAGGAAATTATTTTATTATCAATTTCAACTGTAGTGTTTAATTATTTTTTACGTAAAAAGTAACTTCTATCATGGTCTTTAGCTTGTTATTGCAACAAAAGGAGATTTAAAATGTTTTAATATTTACTGAAGCATTTGTGTTATATTCACGGTGATATCCCATGGTTCCATCTAGTATTCCATTCTAACATTATTATATTGTAGTATGGATTATGAGCGTAGCACTTTGCTATGATCCCTAGAAAAATTGGAGAGCTTTTACTGACAAACATTTCACGAAACGTGATCTTTATCGCGCTGCCGATCACTTTTGGGTTGAGACTGAGATCTTTTTACTTCCTGACCAATAGCATTATAGAGATTTTTACAATTTACTTTCATTAACATAGCTTTGACATAAAATAGCCAACCCAAAGAACAAATAAACTAAGACCCAACCGAGTTAGCTTAGAGTCGGTTTTACGTTGTCTCTACAGCGACTTCGACTGGTAGGTTCTAAAGTTCGACTGCGGATTTTCGACTGTTGTTTTACATCTGGGTGAAATTCAGTCGCTACTCAGAGGATAACTCTAGCGCCTGGCTGCACTGCCGGAGCTAGATAATTTTAGGCCCGGGGCAATGATTATACGTTGATGACACCCCCCCACACACACACACACAAACACACACACACGAAAAAATTAAAAATGTGAAAGTTGTATCAAGAAACTATACGAGACATTTTATATCAACAAATAACAAAAATTATGTTGAAACTATAAAAATTTTATGGAAGTATATTTTAAATAATTATTTTAAGTAAACATATTTAGTGAGTAAATAATACAAATTCCTTGATGATCTCTAAAAAAGTGTTGCTTTGTTAGTGTTTATCAAAGTTAGTACTGAACCGCTACTTATAAAATTATGATATAATTTTCTGGAGTTCTAAGTTATTTTTCAATTTTTTAATATTTTCCCCATCAGTGCCATCATAGGGCCCCTTTACGTGTAGGGTCCCGGGCGATCGCCCCATCTGACCATACCTAGTGCCGGCATTGGCTGGCTGCTCTGATCGGTTGTGTTTCTTGCTTTCCCCAATCAACACCAGGCGAATGACGGTGCAGTACGCTAAGTAATGGGCCACGGACTGCGCGCGATCTTTCCTTTCTCTTCCTTGTTCTCTCCTCGTGCCTTACTTACACCACCCTTACGTGCATTATATTATCACAGATGTCAGATGTCAGTGGGTAGCAACAAGAAATGTGTTCAAGAAATACGTCAATAAATTTGTATTAAATACATTTTATTTGAAATTAATTGTAAACAATACAATACCCATGGGTTTAAACGCAAACAACTCATATAGATTGCACAACTTTGTCTAAATGATAAATAATTAAATATATTTAAATAAATATATCAAGGGTTTCTAATTGAAGAAAACGATATAATAAATTATTAGTTGCAGTTGCATTCACTTAAATGTGTATTACACTGAGAGTTACTAATTGCGGTTGCTTACAGAAGGTCGCAACCAATCGACTAGCAGTCACATTGTCAAGTTTCACTCTTTGAAGTTAATGTTATTTTATAATAAGAATATTTTACAATTTGATCACGTTAGCCTCTTTTTTGGAGGACGAATTTGGTGGACTTTTTCCCGTATTTCTTTACACTTCTTATTTTTCTCTACAACATTTGTTGAGAATTAAACAGATTAGAGTCTAGTATTTAAAGAATGTTTTATAGAGAGTGCTAAATTAAAGCAATTCTTGGGTTTATGTTACAACGCTTGTTACCGACAGAGCACTTCTCTCCGTGGCTCACTTTATTTTCCCCTAATGCTCAGTGGGAGACAGAGGCGCTACAATCCAAAACTCTTAGTATTTCTCGATATTCACTCGCCAGATCTGGAAAATACTGCACAGTGGAATGGCAACACAAAATTAACAATATTCACTTTACATATAAAAAGTGTTTGAAATATAACAATCTTCCAATAGTTATTCAAGAATAATATCTAATTTTCGTTGTAACATTTCTTCTAAATAATTTAAGCAATATATAGATTTTTCATAAAATAATCTAAATAATATAAGCAATATTTAATATTACAAAAACATTTACAATAGCGACCACAGCCTGCATAGCACCCTTCAAACTTTGGTTAATGAAAATTCAATGGCACTTGTAATAATACTCAGTCAGTAGGTAACGTTTGATCTATCAACATCTAAAAATGTACGCACATATCTAAACAGTTTTTCTCTATGAAAAAGACCATATTTTATATATTTAAAATTTTACAAGTGCAAATATATGCAGTGTAAAAAAGTACAGTGTCAATTGGAAGTAAAGGTGCAAGAAGAGCGCCTTGCGTTTTACGCTGATATGCATACATGTGTGGATCATAAGTATCAACCCTTCATATGATCCTCTAATACATTGTCAGGTGGCTCTTCTTGGCAGGGATGTTTTACTGTAACCGTGCGTGTATGGTCTATACATTTTAAAAATGTGACAGGCTTATTCTCAGCACAGCATTTTATCACACACGTTCATTCATGATTCCAAATATTCAGTTTCACTTTTCTGTTACCTACAAATTTGATTTTTTTGATACCATTTTCAATGGATACACTTTCTAATACTGTGAGTTGCAATTAATGTACGTTTATTATTAATTATTTATATATCTTTTCAATTAGTATTGTTATTTTCAAGCAAAAAGTTGTTCAGATTGATATTCTTGTTCTTGAGTATTTCCTGACTATTCAGAAACCTGGTTTCTGGATCCGCCCACAGAAGAAAATAAAATCTTCACACAGCACGAAGAAGGCGAATGGACGATTAACACGGAACCAGATATCAGGTTCGAATCCGTACCTGTTGACTATTTCCACAGCTGTAAGAGAAAAAAGAAAATTGCTTCATTTTATAAAGGTTTTTATTTAAATTTATTGGTACATCGAATCACTTTCATATCACGGCATTTCTTAAGATATTATTCCTTACATAATTTATTTTATGGAGTGTAATAACGCGAACCCTGTGGGTGACGGTATATAAACACAATGGCAATATCTACATTATGCATTACTAATCTAATACAAAGGAAATTGTCTGAGTTAGTTTTAATTTCATTAATAAACTGAATTAAGCTAGTCCGAAAAACGCACGCTACACCACCCGGGTACCGACCCCTTTCTCCTCTCAGTTTTTTATTTTTGCATATGGCTGTAAAACCAGACACAGTTAACATTTTACCCTCCTTCCACCAAGTTTCAACGAGACCAATTACATCAAACGTGTTAATGTAGCCATGGAAGTCTTGATTACCGAGCTTAGAGCCTAGACCTTTGATGTTCCAACACCCTATTCTTAAAACCTATTCTTGCCTATTTGGTGAAATGTTGGGCACCGACTCACCGCGAGCTTCCTGCTGCTGCATATTGGCTGCCATCGCCCTCGTACGCGGACCTCGCTCCGCGTTTTCGGCCGCGACCCGCCCGGCACTCGACGAGTGCCGTGAGCGCGAAAGGATGTAGGTATTGTAATGGCTTAAAGGCCTTCGGCCTAGCCACATAGGATCAAGTAATCTAATTTGTTTGTAATAATTACCTATTAAATAAATAAATAAATTTATTTTATGGTAATGAACGAAATGCAAGGATATTTTATTTACGTCACTTAGAGATAGAAATTTCTTGAAACTTAAAAGATAAAAGTGTGGTATATATTTCTCAAAAATCAATTGAATAACTCGCAAACTTTGTCCGAACACTTTTGGACAACCGATGAAAATACTAGAGATTCTGGATCACAAAATGTTACCCTAAATTTGACTCGCTTTGGCAAATACTCGCGACCCACTCACTCGCTCACCCGCTCACTCGCTCTCCCGCTCACTCGCTCACCCGCTCACCCACTCACTCGCTCACCCACTCACTCGCTCACCCACTCACTCGCTCACCCACTCACTCGCTCACCCACTCACTCACTCACTCACTCACTCTCTCTTCCATTTCTCCCTCTCTTTCTCCCCCTCCCTTTCTCCCTCCTCCCTCTTATTTCTCTCCCCCTCTCTCTCCCTCCTTTATTTCTCTCTCCCTCCCTCTCTCTCTTCCCCCTCTCTCAGGGTCAGCTGTTTGGAACCAGCGGGTTGTTTATCGCGTCTCAGTCTGTTGTTAAAGAACTTTCCATTTTCCCGCATGCTTCAATAACCCAATGTCTCTTACCCACTTACTACTGAATCTGAAAAAATATAATAACGGTGAAAGAGAGTTATTTTACATATCACGGTGTATGAAACGTATCTCGTGTCCTATAATCTTCACGAAAACCTGTTTGGGGACGTATAGATTCCGATTAATCTGTTGCGGATTTCATGTGCGTTGTTCTCCTAGTTCGAGGGTCATTCGGAAAGTAAAGAAATTTTTTCGCTACAGATATACCTTTTTATTTTTTCGACTGTGTATTAGTATGATGAATTGTGCATTATAACATTATTGGGCCTGTTAGCAATAATACCAGAAATGTTCTTGGAGCACACCTAATTTCTTTAGTGTTCCATTTAAGTGCATTTTTCTTGTGCGTAGACTTAGGAGTAATGTTTATGCATGGACTTGCGCTTGAATACATCTGTGAGAACTGTATTATTTTAGTAGATTATCACTAGGTGGTAGTTTTCAATGAAATGTATTTTTTTTCATTTTAAAACAATGCCGTTTAGTACCGAAATTAATTTTATATTGAGATAAAACGAAAGGCCTATTTTTATGTCATTTTTTGCATTTTTTGTCGATTTTAACTAATAAGTCATTTTTAACATCTTACATATTTTTAAGGCATTTTTTGCTGATTTCATCGATTTTAACATAATTTTAATGCAACTTGCTTCATACAATTTTTACGACGTGCAACAAATTTTCACCACAGAATTCCTGAGTAACCTATTCGATTTCTTCACTCATATATTGTAATGTCAGCCGTTGTGAGTACTATGTAATGTAAGGTTCGTGTGACGCCTATCGGCGCCATTGCCAGTTCGGCAGATTTCGGGATATATAAAGGCAGAGATTTTCTTTTAAAGAACACTCCAAACCAAAAGTTTTCAAGCAGAATTCTCTTAATCAAAAAGAAGAAACCTCGAGTACATTAGTAGCATACCCAACAGTTCTTCATCATTTTTGTTCATCATATGTGGTTTTGATCAAATGTTTCATGTTTTAGAGCATATTTAAGTATTTAAAAGCATTTTATTGATCCTTTTTGGCAATGTTTTATGTCGTCAAAATCAACTTCCTAGTTATTACTGTGAAACTTTTTAATTACATTTTTAGACATTGTAAAAATGAAGTATATGATTTTAAAAAATCGTTTGAGATGCCCAGCAACGCCCGACAGAATTAGAATTGTGTTGAATATTCAAATGAACGCAAAGTAATATAATTTAACTTAATTCAGTATTAAAACAGCTTTTATTAATCTTATGTAGTTTGATTTATTGCTCTTTTTCCTCCCTTTGACAACATTTGGAAAAGAAAAATCTCGATAATGCTGAAAACCCTGTTTGTTGCGTGTAAAAGATCATTTGCATTTTCAAAGACAAAACTCTCCAAAAGTGAATTCTACAAGCAATCGGGTCTTATATTAGGAATAACGATGGGGAAAATGCATAGGAGAGTAAGGGCACGAGCCGGATTTAATTGTTCTTTAATGTTTTTTATTTCATTTCATACATGATTAAAAAAATCCATTGTCATAGCTCTTTAGAGTACTTGGGCATTATAACAGCCTTCGCCGCTACAAGTAATATGCAGGGTGGTCCTGAAAGGTATGTAACGTTTAGCACAGGGATGCAGCCTAAAGACAGTTTCAACAGCTAATGAAAACATTTTGTGCACTTTGTCTTACTTTTGGAAGGACGAGACATATTTTATTTGACTGTCGTTTCACTATTTCAATCTACAGCGTTTGATCCCAGTTTTTGACAATTATAAAGTCTCACTGTGAAAAGCATTTCAAATGAAAATAAATATTTAAACAAATATACTTTCATTAGAAATGACTATCTTCCTTCACGATTGTCAGAGTAATGGAATCAAATAATATGGTTTGAAAAGAGGCATTGTAATGCACAAAACGTTTTCAATAAATTTTCTAACACAAGTCACGTAGTACTTTCCTAGTTCTTGACTGCCTTCGCCATCCATTATTTTATAAGTACAATGTTCGATAAAATAAGCCCTGACGAAATGTGTGAGTGTTTTTCTGACAATCCTGTACCACTTGCGAGCCACCAGGACGAAGTGCTTTCTGTCGAACTTGACCAGTAATATCTCGTACTCCTTCAATACTACGCCTCACGAAAGAGACATCATGGTTGCAGAGAAACCTTATGTATTAAGTGTACACGCTATGAGGTATGCAATACTCAATTTCCGAACTAAAGGAGTTAGCAAAATTAAATTTTCGACGTTTTCTCTCTAAAAGGTCTTGTTGATTACAATCATTTTAGATCGTTACATACCTTTAAGAACGATACAGTGTAAAAAAATTGTGTGTCTTTACGTTTGTGGTGTTTGCATTCTTCCTATGAAGAGGACAGTGTCTGCTTGGTTGAGGAGGAAAAAGATGAATGGGCGATCTACTTTGAAGACTTGTGGTGGTTTCGGAATGATAAGAGTGTACGTGACGAAGCCCACGGCTGGAAAGGAAGAAAATTTCAGATTTAGTTGATAAACTTCATTGTCTTATCGCTATAGGTACCAAACATCATTTATGTGAATGTTATAATGTATTTGCCAAAAAAGTAATTAAGAGTAAAATAAATAGATGATTAAATATCGTTAACTCTGTGACATATTAATGAGATACGTTTGAATCATTTATATAAAATATTATTAAACTATTGCATCCAACAGACAAAGGCACCAATAATTACTCTACAATTCAAGACATTACAGTTAGAATATTAACATTGTTGGTCATTTCTATTCATAATTTCTTGAAAGTGAGGAAATGAAGTGGTTCCAAAATTGAAAGTTAATTTTTTTCGAATTTTCTCCTGAAGTAATTTTCCCCACAATTAGTTTTTCTTAATAATTGAATATTTCTATTATTTTTATAAATATCAGTAGTTTGCACATATTAGAGTTCTATGGTGTCGAAGTTCAATTTTTTCGAACCTGTCTTACGCCATGTCTTTTTAAATATTAAAAGATTTTTAGTAGTTTTTAGTTATATCGTATGCATTTTTAGAGTGAGTATTTGTAGAATAGACGCTGCTATATGGTAATATTGGGTCACTGTTAGCAATAATACGTGAATGTTTGTTCTTGGTGCACCACTAAATTTCTTTAGTGTTACATTTAAGTGTATTTTTTGCATGAAATTTGAGTAATTGTTATATATGAATTCACGCTTGAATATACCTGCGAGAATTATGCAAATACAGTAGGTTTTCATTGTGAAACGTTTTAATGACATGTAGACACTTTAGAAAAATGAAATAAGTGATTTAAAAATAATTTCACTTGCCGCGCAACGCCGAACAGAATTAGCGCTGTGTGTTGTATATTCAAGTGAAGGAAAGAAAACATAATTATTTAACTTAATTCATTAACAATAACATTTATAAAGCATAATGTTGTTTGCTTTTTTGTTCTTCTTTCCTCCCTCTCACAAGGTTTGGAAATCAATAATATCTGACAATGTTTCAAATCCTGTTTGTGGCTTCTACTCATTAAAATTCAATTGCGTAGTCAAACACAGAAGAAAGTTCAACAATGCATTCTAAATGGAATTGCATCTTACATTGGAACGAGCAATGGGAAGGATCTTAAGGAGGAGAGGAAGGTTTTAAACTCACGAGCTTGATTTAAATGCTCCCTAATGTTTTTATTTAATTTCATACAAGATAAAAAAGTTACCATTGTCATAGCCCTCTAGAGTACTTGGGCATTATGTGTCGCTAGTACGTAGTAATAGTAAGCTAGTAATAAGTAAAATGCAGGATGGTCCTGAAAGGTATGTAAGGTCTTGCTGTACTTTACAATTGTGGTGTTTGCACTCTTCCAATAAACAAGAAAGTATTTGCTCGGTTAAGGAGGAAAAAAATGAATGGGCGATCTACTTTGAAGACTTGTGGTGGTCTCGGAATGACAAGAGAGGTTGTGACGATGCCCACCGCTGGAAAGCAAGAAAATTTGAGATTTAGTGAACAAACTTTTTTCATTGACTTATTGCTATAGATAACAAACATTAGTATGAATGCATAACAATGTGTGGGATGAAAATTACGTAATCTAGTCTAATTAGACTATAAAATATTGTTATCTCTGTAACAATTTCTTCTAACACGTTTGGATCATTTGCATAAAAATATTATTAAATTATTATATCTAACAAGGCAGCAATAATAATTATTACTCTAAACGTTACAGTTAGAATGTTGTACTTGTCCGTTATTGCCATTCATAATTTCTAGAAAGTGAGGATATGAAGCGAATCAAAAATATAGGTTTTAATATCCCATATACTGCAAGTTTTTTAGTTGTATTCCGATTAATTAATGTATTTTCACATTATTTATACATTTAGTTAGTTTTTAGAATTGAAGTATTTCATTTTAATGTAAAAATATTTTCCTTTTCCGACTTCTGGATAATTGTTTTCAGATTGTTCACTCTTACGACGAAACAGTTCAAATCGTTCCAGTTCGGAACCAACACAAGAAAATGACGGTCGACTGTCAATACAGTTCTTGCTAAACAGCCAACAGCTCGGTTTCAAAGGCCAGCAACACAAAAAATCCGGAATCATTAATTTGACACAAAACTTCTAGCCAAACTTCACAATTAGGCAGCCGTTATTTTAGTACGAACAGACGGTCAGACAGACGGTCGGACGGACGGACGGACGGACGGACGGACGGACGGACGGTCGGACGGACGGTCGGACGGACGAACAGATGCAATGCACCCATCCAGCATTGTTATTGGTTGAGGTAGGCAATCTGGGTGAATAGAGGCCTAGAGGGCAGACGAGGTGAGCAGAGAAGGCCTAGCCTGGTGGACGGGCAGGATAGAAGGGCTGCAGGGCTGTCTTTGGGCATAGGCTAACGAGGCTCAGGCCTCAGACTCCTATGATTAAGAGGGCCCATCAGATGAAAAAAATGAAACTATCCCTCTAATGAATTCTTGTTCTCTAGCGGAAAAATGAAAAAGCAATATGAAATCATCAGAATCCTAGTGGGATTTTAATCCCATCCCATCCCATCCCTATAGTAATTATTTACAATTCGTTTTCTTACCATAAAAGGAAGATTCATCCGATAACTAAATTTTTATATTAACTTTTCAAAATAAATTATGACAAAATGACGTAATTTTTTCCGACAGAACTTAGGGTCCCCGAATCTTTGAGAGCTTCGGGGCCTTATCTAATGAAAAGAGGCCCTTGCGGGATGAGCGAAGCGGAGTGGGGCAGGCAAAGGAAGCAGGCCAGTAAATAAGCCAACACCGGGAAATTCACGAGTAAATATTTCATTAACAATTTTATTTTCGAATAGGAAATATATATATCACACACCAAATAAATTTTGTAGAATTAGGTTTCGTAATTCTGAAAACTACCTAACACTAGAAACTCAAAAGCTAATACAATTAAAATGAAGGAAGTTGGCATTTCCCCACGAACAGAATGACGTCTTCAGAGTTCAAGACGTAAAAGAGAAACGGGTGATCCGCCTTGAAGATGACAGGCGGCGGTGGTGGAAACATTGGTGCAGCCGCTCCAGGCGCCACCAGCACTGCAAAGGAAGAGCGGAGCAGAACTGATCATCACGAAAGTGCGATTCAAGATATGAACCCAAAAGCGATTTCGACACAATATAGTAAAAAGCAACCCGCAATACACTTAGACGGCATTGTTGCTGTTGAAGGGTGTGGCGATGGTTGAAGTGGACGGGTCTGAGTGTGAGCTGACGGAGGGAGCGGTGCCAGGGGGCGGGCCAAGTGATGGGGTCAGACAATGGGAAGAACAGGCAGGCGATATGGAGAAGCTGGACAGGTAATAACTACCAGAACAACGTGGAGTGATCAGCTGGTCGTCATATAGGAGATACCTTCTTCCTGAAAACAGTTTGAAGTTCCACGCACTAAATCATTTTGTTTCATGGTCCATTTTCGTAACACTGAAAACTACGTAAGTCCCAGAAGCAAATGCTGTTAAAACCGAGAACATTGGCAACTTCCATTCAACAACACAATGGCTTCGTGAGAGTTCAAGACGTAAAAGAGGAATGAGCTCTGAGCCTTGAAGACAATGGACACCGGTTGTGGGTAAATTGGTGCAGACACTCCAGGCGCCCTCAGCACTGCAATGGAAGAGCGCAGCATAACTGATCCTCGAGAAATTGCGATTCAAGATATTTCCCAGTGTGCTTTACACGATGTAGTATAATACAATCCGCTATCCATCCATATGGCATTGTTGACAGTTGGGTAGAGGGCTGGGTTTGGGCTGACGTGAAGCACAGGGTGCGAAGTATTGGACAGACGGGGACAATGCGAGTGAGGGTGCGATGAGGGTAAATAAATACCCGGGGCACCGCCGAGTAATTCGTTAGTAAATTCTATTCGAAAGATATTTTTTTATTCTGATTACAGAAAGAAGTACCATACACCAAATAAATTTAACAAATAAATTTAACAAATAAATTTAACAAATAAATTTGTTTACGATTCGTTTTCGTAATACTGGAAACGCAGAATAAAATGCTGTTAGAACTGGGGGTTTTGGTACTTTCCCACGAAGAGAATGACGTCTTCAGAGTTCAAGAAGAAAAAGAGAAACGGGTGATCCGCCTTGAAGATGACAGGAGGCGGTGGTGGAGGTAATATTAATGCAAACTCTCCTTCTGCTACCAGTGCTGCAAAGGAAGAATGCAAAATAACTACTTATTCGGGGAGTTACAAGTCAAAATATTACCCAAAATGTGCTTTTTTAACATTATTTAGTGTAATGCAACCCGCAGTACGTTTAGATTTAACAGTTGCTGATCGAGAATGGAGGGGGGAAGACGGATGGTTTGACAGGGTGAATAGAATGGGTGATGCCGAGGGAGCGGGCAAACAGGAGTGCAGGCTGAGCGGGTGGAACGATAAAAAAATACATGGGTAATGACGGGTTACCAGATATTAAATAATATTTGAGATATATCTTTATTTTGAAAAAAATATGAACCACCATACACCGAATAAATTTGTGTTATGATTCGTCTTCTTAATACTGAAAATTACATAACACTGGAAGCTCTTGTGCAAATTCTATTAGAAAGGGGGCCCTTGGCACTTTCCAACAAAGAGAATGACGTCTTGAGAGTCCGAAACGTAAAACAGAAATGGACGATCTGCCTTGAAGATGACTGGCGGCGGGGGTGGGAACGCTGGTGCAGAGAAGCCATCTATTACCAGCGCTGGAAAGGAAGAACGACGCGAAGCTAATCATTGCTCGTTGGCTGCGCTTCGTGATATTACAACTTCTGATAATAAACACAGATAAGCTTATTTTACTTATCAAAGAACGTGAAATACGACTGCTAATGATTTTCAAAGGTGTCTCAAAAATGTGTGACCTCACTGGCGATGTTCTCAGTAAAGATGCTGTAGAGATTCATCTTGCAGAATTCTGAGCTTGCTAGATTATCTAGCTCACTTTCACACGGATCCAGGAGCTAAGAAACGCGCTAGTTGATGAATTCGTTTGGCACGTGATACGACTTTTACCTCATTTACTAGGGCGTTATTTGGTAAGCATACTTATTGAAAAATCATGTAACATTGTCTCGTTTATTTTTACAACTGGTACAACCTGTGCATTACTTCGGTGTTGTGTAGACAAAAATTACTCAATCACGCATCTGTCCCATGCATTGATAATTCCTATTGTCTTTGTATTACTACTACGCTGTATTAATGTTAATTCAGTGGTTATGCAGACAAGTAGGTCCAAGTTTGTGCTGAGCATTATTCATACGATTATTAAAAATAAATAACCGTTGTAGTAAATTATTTTTATTTTTTGCTGACACATTATAGCTAGTTATTGACTTCGATACTGAGCTCGATTTACACTGCACAACTTTCCTAGATCGAAAGGATCGTGATTACGAGCGAAAAATGTAAATAGTGGAATGATGCATACGGAGGGAACTATGGAAAGACAAACCAAGTCAAGTTAACTTCTAGTTACTTATTAAATAAGTAAATCTGGATCAATAAATGTAGGTAAAAAACAAAATTGTGTGCTTCGGGCTTTAACAGGTTCTATTGATCTCGGGCGGCAAAAAGGCCTTGGGCCAAAGGCCAATCGTCATTAGATCATTAGAACCCTTATAATGCCCTTGGCGCCTAAATAACTAATATATCATGAAAAGAAAACGAATTTACTTATTAGTTTGGATAACTTAGTAGTTTAATATATCACTTCATTTTAAAAAGGAAAAATCAATGTGATAACTGGCTTTGCGTTTTTGATACATGTTTATCAATGACCAACGTAAGTACAGAGAGACAAAATCTCAGGCTTTATTGAAGTAAATTACTTTCAATGAAATTTTTCATTTAATTTTTTGAAGATCAAGAAAAGAACTTTCATACATTTCCATTGGCAAACAGCGATAACCTTTGCAGCGATAATTTAAGCAGTTTGTGAAACCCGTTCTTTGGAAATCAGACATTTTCGCAGTTTCCAGATACGTTGAGAGTCATTACAGTTTTCAATCTGGTAGAATGGCTTTGCCTGATGATCAGAATATTTCACGTGAAAGACGCGCAGAACCTCAATCGACTCTCCATTATATTGTTGAATACAGCAAGTTTTGACTTTAGGGAGACAAAATTCTGGAATGGCCTATTTTCCATCTTCTGTTTAATGTGATTTAAACTGAAAGTAGTAAGAAAGGTATTAGATTTTCTTCACATGTATGATTAATATTTTTTATCCAATAAGAGAGGGAAGTACCAACAAAACGAAGAAGAGCATGCGGGTTAGATCACATTGGGTTACGTTGCCAATGAAATATGTAATGCTAATAAATATATACTAATAAAGATGCTCAAAAGTTTTCAATTCATTAATGTACTCAAACTCATATGTTAAACAAAATTGAACTTTTACCGTTTTATTAAACGACTTATCAATCTAAAAATTCTGATTTAAGGGTAAATTGGGGAACGTTTTGAAAATACTGAATGAGCTTTGTATAATTAAAGTTTTAAACTTTTATTCCTCGGTTATATGCTTTCTTTATTGTTCGAGGATCACGAGTCAAAGCAACAATTAAGCTCCTAAAATTGTTTTAAAAGTGATGTGAGGTGTTCTCAGACAGAGGTTATTGAGAAACATTTTTCAGTATTAGGTGAATTCAGGATTTAAATTTCCATCAAAATGTCAATATATTATACACTGCAGTGTCACAAACTTTTATGAAATGTCTTTTACATTAACCCAAGATGACTGACTAGATGTACCAGTTTACTAATATGAATTTTAAAATATATAATTTCTTACTATTCGTGTTATGTACACTTTAACATAACCAATTTCTAATGTGAAAACGTTGCACATAATTGTAAATATGTAAAGATTGTAAACGTTGTGCAATATTACCTCGCTATTTATATTTGTCTGTTATTGTTCATTAATGATCACAAAAAAGCTTATATTCGTAATAAAACGAAGACTTCAAAGTTTTAAAAAATAAATGCAATTTTTATTTGAATGTCCATGTTACATTGTATCCCGAGAATAACCTGAATAGATTGGATGAGTATAAAAAATTCCATCTGCGAATGTAATTTATTTCGTGAGGCCATCTCGTAAAATTAATACTAGTCTATGCTATCGCAATGATATTAAAACATTTATCTTAAAACTATTACTGATACTGAAAATTGTGAATGATTACTGATTTGTTATCAGATATTTCTTAAATAAATTAGTAGCCAGTAAATAAATTAGTAGCAAGAAGTTCTTGGTGTAACAATTAATTCTTATTCGACCGAGCTACAGAGAATATCTCTTATTACAATTATTAAATTTGCTTTAAAAATTACTTCGCAATGTACAACGAAAATGCCAGTAAAAGATAAAAGGTCACAGTTCCAAAATTATATTTTCAAAAATATTAATACAAATATTAATTCACAATGTAATTGCATTCGAGTATTTTGTCATTTTATATATTTCTTATCTGGGTAGTCGAAATGTTGCAACTAAAGATGTTTTGCTTTTCCCATAAAGATAATGACGTCCTCAGAGTTAAGGATGAAAAATATAAACGGATGATCCGCCTTAAATATCACGGGCGGCGGAGGTGGTGGCGCTGGTGCTATTGTTAGTACGTGACCAGCTGAAAGCAAAGAATGGAGCTTAATCAATTCTATTGCAATGGTTTCTTGACCTCATATCATAAATAAACAGTAAGTATTGTGATACATATTGTCATTTGCATAGAAAATGATCCAATTCGTCAGTTTAATCCGGTCAACTGATATGCTCCAGACAGGGTTTAGTTTTCGAAAGTCCATATCAGTTGACTGAATGAAGCTGATGACGTATTCATTTTTTATTCAAATAACATTTTTTATCAAAATGCTTACTATTTATGATATGATGTCAATAAACATGGTCACTGGATTTTTTGAAAAAGATCCCAATAGATTCGTAACGTTAATTGTGTTACAATAAATAAATTGTTATAAAAATTAGAGTGTGTTTACAAAGGCCAAGAAACTATTACAATGAAATAAATATAACGGACGTTAAAATATTCATTGTAATCAATTCTTCACTGACAGGAATTTGTTCAACACACATGTTGTCATTTGAAAATAGATGCGTAAGACGCTAAAATTGATAAAAAATTGCGTGCCCAATGTTTCTAGTTCATGCTGAGAGAAGGAGAATTCATTTTTAGCCACAATGGCTTACGTCGAAGCGTAGTGCTCTTCAAAATGATTAAAGAGCTGGGAAAACTTGATAAAGCGTGCAAGCGCATTAGTAAGCATTTACTGTCGAGGTCAGCATTTCAGGGTAGGCGAATGGAACAATGAGTGCAAGCAAATGTACTAGTTTTCAGATGACTAGCTTATGAAATGTAAATTTTCTAATTGCAAATTGTGTCCTGTGCTTGAATATTAGATATTTACTTTGCTTTCCTGGATATACCCTTAGGTACATATTTTACCTGGGATTCGAAGGATAGATATCTTTAAGGCAACAAATGTCTTCAAGTTTTATGTTTCGACTTTCAGCTTACATGCGGGAAGAAAGGTATTGAATAAAAATATCTACCGCACTTTTTCTAACAAAAAAGTGTTTTGGGGAAGGTAACATCACCTGCACCCTTTCCTTAATTACGATAGACATATTCTTTTTTTTACCGGTTGAATTCTATTTACGAGAAAAAGTAAATTAGTATCTGCACTTTCGTTCTAATAGTCTGTAGGTTCTCTGTACTACTTTGGGCACTAACCGGCTTTAGAACAATATCATTCACTTTGCTTAAGGGAAGTTTCAGCGTTAACACCTATTTGCTAGAATAGATGCGACGTAAACCTGGCTGCACCACTCTTCGTTTGCACCAAAAAAACAGTCTTTCGTAATCTGTTTTTCATAATATGAATGTTGAAACTTGAAAATTTGAAATCCTTTCAGCACAATGTGAGTAAAATGTGTCCACGGTAAAGAGTTTTCAGTGGATTGAACAATTCAAAAATACAAATTCAAAAAACAAGCAGGAAGAATGAGAAAGAGTAAGATGTCTAGCCTAATCTAAAAATGATCAGATATTGAACAAGACCATACTCTGATTGTACAACCTATTGGTGACAATTGATGAAGTGGCAAACCATATGCACGTTAGTCGGGACCTGTGCTTGAGAACGCCAAGATGGTTTGTCGAAAGACATTCTTTTGTCACGAGTCATTGCAGACCAACACAGTGCCGACCAAGCTCATCAAAATCTATATTTCGAGGTCAGAGCATTCCGGATACAGATTCGATATTAACACATCTAATTACTGTTTGGTGCACATAAAAATGTTTTAAGATGCTATGCATCCGACCGACAGTTGAATCAGTGCACACATGGCTTGCTGCTCAATTCGTTTTTTACTAAAGCTGGTGTTATGGTGGACCAAGTACATTGAAAAGCACTGTGCCAATTTTGAAAAATACTCTCATTATGTACTGCGAATTATACAACTCTGCCCCTGGCAGATGTCAGCTGTTGACGATTTCATCCAATCGTGATTTTGAACGTCACCATAATGACGTCACTATGACGTTCAAGCTTCCGATTGGATGAAACTGTCAACAGCTGATACCTGCCAAAGGCAGAGTTGCAAAAATCGCAGAATACATTTTGTACTGTTGTTAATTATAAAAATCGTGTAGATACCCTAAGTAGTATTGACTTACCCTTGTACTTTGGAAAAATATTTCACTTCACATGCTAACATGGAGTTCAAAATAGTTTAAAATTAGCTAAATTTAAAAAGTTGATATATTTCAACAAATTCTTTAGAGCTCATTGTTATGCGGTAGAATAGCATATTCAAATTTAGAAAAAATTCTTAACAGAATAGTCATTAAATACAAACTGAATGTTGTCTTCATTACCCCAGACTAAGTAAAATTTAGATAACATTCTCAAACTAATGTGATTTACAAAATGAAATGCAAGAGTAATATCTGTTAAAGTCATGATAAGGCAGTGTAAATAATGTACAAGTAATATTTTTATTTTTTAAACAAAAAGAAGTTCCACATACCAGATACATACTTTATGATTTATTTTCGTAATATTGAATACTGTTAAAATGTTGGAGACGCAAAAAAACTGCTTTTAAAACTGGGGTCTTGTGCACCTTCCCACAAACAGAATGACGTCTTTAGAGTTCAAGACGTAAAAGAGAAATGGGTGTTCCGCCTTGAAGACTACGGGCGGCGGTGTCGGGAGTATAGCCCACAGTGTCACTTGCAGCGCTGGAAACAAAGAGCGCAGCGTGGATAATCAATATTCATGCACCACGATCCGATCTGCTCTCATGCACCACAAAACTTCTGATCAAATTGAACAAACACATCCAAAGCGACAATTCACAAAGACACAGGGCTATAAAGTTGAAAGATCTTGAGACTAACTCGAAAGAGTATTGACAGGCATGCATTGCGCTGAAGAACAAGGAGCATTTTCAGTTCAGAATACTGAAAATTAGAACAGTTCAGAGCAATGAACAGCTCTGAACATCACAAGCTTACAGCTTATTGATTGTACAAATGTAAATTTTCTACTTACAAATTGTGGTCTGTGCTTCAATAAGGACAGCAGTTAAAACGCCGTAATATTGGAAGACGCAAGGAGATTGTAGCAATTACGCAAGGTGTATTAGGAAATAAAATTAAGGAATGTCATTACAGGTTGTGTATCAAAGCAAAATAAAAGGTTTTTAAAATGTAGTTGAAGCAAGGTCTCCGAAATGAGCACATATTTAAACGGAAATCAAAACAGTGTCCAGAAATTGCGTAAATTAACAAATTAAAATAGTGATAGAAAACAACGTTACAAGGTCGGCAATAATTGACTGGCGAGAAGAAAAATAAAATCCGATAGTGTTTAGGGTTGAGAGTAATAATATGACGCGACTAAACATAAGATTACCCTCTTCCCAACGGCCAGTTACATCGACATTTCGCTTAAAATTGAATTAATAGTAAAGAAGTATATATTTAATCACAATTTATCGTATTCATGTTACGATTTCCGAGTGAAATATGAATCAATAAGATTTTAAAGTGCAATTTAATTGAGATTAAAGGTGTTATTAGAAATTAAACACCAATAATAAATGTACTGAAAGGTGCATTTTTCCAAAATGTGAGTACATCAATAGGAAATGAATATATTCTGACGATCTCTGTATGACATTATGTCGTTTCTGGAAACATTTAATAACCGTAAGACATTTTATCTAGGACGTTGGACTTTTTCCATACACAAAATCACCTCATTTATAGTGAAAGTGAAGTATAGGAATAAATGATCGACATTGAAGATATCAGGTGATTATATATATATATATATATATATATATATATATATATATATATATATATATATATATATATATTCGATATTTAGTTAAACATTTCCTCTGAAAAAAGTGTAAATACTAACTCTTCCAAGATGAAATAATGGTATTTCAATTTTGTTTACCAGCAAATTGTGAATCACTTGCTTTAGGTACTCTGATAAAAGAGTTGTTTTCCATGCAAATATGCAACTATTTAATATACTCCACATTATTCCCTCCTCGTAAATTGCTGCAAACTTTCACATATTCCAGGTGACGGAATGCGGAATTAAGGAAAGGTCCTCACAGTAGGGGCTAGGGTGTCTTTGGCTGTTTTTTAATAAAAATAATGTGGTGTGGTCTATTTAAATAGGGACATCAACATGTTTTGAAAAATACGGGCTCTACGAAAATAGGATATCATGTTAAATGTCAACATTCCCAACTGAAAAGACATTTATACTTCAGGTAACCTGCTTGGCCGCATCTGACTGCCAGATTGTGTGGCCTGTCTTGTCATTTTAAATGGGTTACTCATTTTTATTGAAAATTAATTTTTCGCCTAGCAATTAAATCTTCCTAAATGTATAAAGACATTTATTTTATTCATAGTTATAAAGATATCTCTTCTTTTCACAAAGATATTTCTTCTATTCATAGATGACACCGTGTAAAAAACTAGACTTCTTATATTTGTGGTAAAAATATGGCAATATTATTTTGGCCATACTCTTTTTCGTACATAACTCGATATATTATCCGATTAATATTATCGAGAAGATGAAGATGTGGAGGGTATAGATAGCAATGAGCCGCCTAAATATCCAAATAAATATTGTGAAACAAGCGTCACTAGTTTTGTTCACAATGTTTGCATCTTTCACTGTTCTAAAATCAGATGAAATGAGTTACGAGAACTTTTTCAAAGCGAAAGTATTCTTTATGACAGATTGGTAATTAATTGAAGAAACCTAAGGTTTTTCCATTCTTATTTCCCACAACGTAATCAATAAAGAATCGAAAAAAATATTTTAAAGCCAGCGTTAACTATTTTTGTTATATAATCTGACATAAAACGGAGGGTTCCAATGTGATCCTTGCTACGAAATCTAGCAGTCAAAGACAATTTGAATGTAGCACCGATTAATTTCACCATCCAAAATATTGAAGTTTTATTTTAAACATTTTTTCTTCTTTTGTTGTCTTCTGCTCGAGAAATGATTTCAAGTTAAATGGAACACCCAATATCTATTCTACTTAAATTAGAAAATAAAACACCTTTCTTCTTTAGCTTTAACACATTAAGCAACTTCATAATTATTTTGAGGGGATAAATTCATGAATTGAGTACTAACATCTAATGCTCTGCAATATGTATTTTTAAAAATTCAGTACAAACAATTACACCAAATAATACTTAGGAATTGCCCATAATACGTAATTACATTCCCTTTACTATCATAATACATAGCATGTAGCTAGTCACTGAAACCCTTTAAGCTCTTCGATTGTGGGTATTGGGCTCTCCCCACAAACAAAACGACGTCGCTTGAGGAGGAGATAAGGAAGAGGAATGGATGATCGGCTTTGAAGACCTCTGGAGGCGTTAGGCCCACGATCGCTGACTCTATCACCACAACAACTGCTGCAAATGAAGAAATCAATGATCAATCACTTATACATTTCCTATTGATAGTTTGTACTAGTTATTTCATTTAATCGTTTGTTTAATCGAATAATGATGAGAATTCCATTTCTGTTTAAAATTGAATTTTACAGATGCATTTATCGTAAGCTGAACTATTATTTTTGTGAATAACCACTGCATGCTGTAGATTTTTTGAATTACGTAACATACTCAGATAATTGGAGTATTGTAACTATAATAGATCTTCAATTTTTCAAAGAAACTGTAAGCTTTATCCAAAAATAATTTCTATTGATATACAAACAAAATGCAAGAAAACTGAAAAGTTTAAAATGTTTATTTAAATTTTAATATGCAAATCAATACTTATTATACGTGTTTAAGAAAGGAAAAAATATGCATTATACCAGTTACAGAGAGGACAACATCTAATCCTCAAAATGGCAGGCTGTCATGCTAGGAATTCATGAATGAAAGCTAACAATGCATAAAGCGATAAACAACTAATAGGGTGCCGCAGCAAGCTTAAAGTGATGAATAATGAATGCCAAAGTGAACTAAGTGACAATTACAAACTTCAATTCAATGACTCCAAGCAAGATGTCATTGTCAATAACTGGAGGTAAAATGTGAAAGTTGTGTGATTTTGTACATGTGTACGTATGCTGTTTTTTCTCTTTCCTTATCGAGCATTTCATTTTTAAATAAATAGACTGCATTCTAGTCACCTCGATGGAACATTTAATCATATTGTCCGACTTAAAAAATCAAAATCAACGTCTCTCTCCTTAACCCCCGAGAACTCAAGATCCACTAGGAATTTAGAAGTCCTGTTGTACTGTTCCGGACGTGAAATCTTGGGTCCATGATACTTTTTATATTGTTCTATTATGTATTCCGGAAACATGTAACTTAATATTCTGATTAATGCTCCAAAACAAGTGCGTTCTTTCTCACCGTGCTTTTACGCAAAATTACGCGAAAGGTCCGCAAATTTTGGAAAAAATGTACATGACCTTATTTTTAAAAATCTATCTTTAAGGAACAGATTTCATTAAAGAAAAAGTATCTTCATAACTGTAGTTATAGGAAGACGCCGAAAGTAGCTATTTTTTTTAATTTTCGGTAAATCAGAGCCTTTAACAAAAATGTGATCTGCACCATTCTCTTAAAACTCTTTTGCACTATTCAACAACAAAATTAAATCGAAGACGTTGGAGCGGTTTTTTTAAATTGGGAAAACGTCCCAGAGGCTTCATGTAAAGTACCCCCAAAATTAAAATATCGGTTTCAAATTCAAGAGGCCACGACAGCAGGCATATAAATTGGGAATTATCAATTTTGCAGAAAATCAGCTGAACAGATTAGCCGCGAGCGTTATTGGCGGACGGACGGATAGTCAGTCATACATTTTGCCGTCAATAGATTTTTAGGTATCAAGGATCCACAAAACGGATTCTGGCTACACCACTTGATAGAGGAGTTTTCTTGAGTTGAAATTTAGCTACTGGAAGTATCTACTTTTTCGTTACCTGGGCCCTATACTAAGAGGTTTCGTTATGTACGTGGGTCACTACATGTTAATTGCGCCCTGCGTGTCAATAGAGAAAGATGTTGATATTGCTGTAGAGTACACAACTCGTCTCTTCGTTGCGTTCTAGTGTTGTAATTTTTGTACGGACAGATTCCTTGCCATACCGCGGTAATGTGCAAACCATCCAAAAAAATTAGGTTGTGTGTGCGGTGAGGTACCTTAGAAGAGCCGAAGGCCGAATATTATTCCCTTAATAAGAAAGGCATATGAATTGTATGTCCGGTTTCAAATCGGTGATCAGGACAAGTCGTGGGTCCCTCGAATTTGCTGTGCATCTTTGTAACATTATTTAGTGGGTGGCTTCACGGAAATTCACGACATATGTCACTTACAATTCTCAACATCTCCAGTGCCTGTTCTCAGAAGAATGCAATCTAATGCATTATACTTATGTTGACAAATTACTGAGTGCTTTGAGAGACCATCATGATCCCAAGAAATGAAGGTTGTTTATAGATCCCTCTAAACTTGGTTTAAAAGCCGGACCTATTCATATTGGAGATAAAAAAATCAGCTATTCCTCTCATCTATGCAATTCATATGAAACAGACGTATGGTATCATAAAACTTTTGTTATCGAAGATACAATACCTGCAGCATTCGTGAAATGTATTCAGTGATTTGAAAGTTGTCTCACTGATAGATCTCCAAAAATTGTATTCTAAATTTTGCTGTTATTAATGTGAGTGGGATAACAGACATCGCAAAAAATATTTTGGGAAGAAGCACTGGCCTCAACATTTGATTCCTGACAAGAAATGAAACTTCGCAACTTCTTGCCATGCTGAACTATATATTTCTCCCTTACTCATCATAATTTGATTGATGAAAAATTTTCGAAAAGTGAATGAAAATAATTAAGGGTATATTTGTAGGACCATAAATGACGGATCTTTTAAAGGATCATGACTTTGAGGCAAGTTTGAGGCGAGTTGAAAAGGCTGCATGAATGTCGTTTCGAAAGGTCGTAACGGAATTCCTTGTTAACTGAAAAGCTGATGCTTATGAAGAACTAATATCGGAACTCCTTCACAATTGGAAAGCTCTGGGATGTAATAAGTTTCGTAATAAACATTGTCTGGATTCACACTTTGACTTATTTCTTAAAACCCCCGGTGCGGTGAGCGACAAACACAGTAAGGGATTCATCAAACATTGCAACAATAGAAACATGTCATAAGGGAAAATGGAATCAACATATTCTTGCAGACTATTTCTTGGCACTAGAAAAGGATGTACTCAAACGAAATACAGTAAACAATCGTTCAATATTACGATTGTCTGCGATTATTATATTAAGCAATGTAAAGAAAATCAGCTTAATAATTGTATATATTTTTTAAATGCATATTACGAAGACACCTTGTCCGTTACAAAGAAATGACTTACAAATTTGAAATCAGAGCACAGTCTTAGTGATCAGAACTGGATGCAAAGAATATTAGCAAGTGTGGGGGGAGAGGTCATATTATGATACAAGATAAAGTTCAATGCAGGTTTTTTCTTTTTGCAAATTTAAGATTTTATTTAAAAATATGGTATTTAATACCATATTAATACATGCCAATAGTTCATTATATTGGTCCTAAACTTTATGATGGCGAATGCTTAATTTGTATTTTCTTTAATTTGAAGTTTTTCTTATCGCTTTAAATTTTTGCTCCTTTGTTGCTCAATAAAGAGCGAGTTAATAAAACGTTTTTATTCCCAAAAGCTATATATTGTGTTATTCAGTATTACTTATATTGTAATAGAAACAAAGGTATTCAATATTACTAAACTTTTTCAAATCTTTTTCGAAAATTCAACTTCTGCTTTAGGTCCAAAAGTGTTATTAAAAAAACATTCCATAGTTCAGATATAAGTTTGTTGTTCTCACGTATTTTGTTTGGCATAATGACATCAAAACATTAAAATACATTTAACTCGTGATGGAGAGTTGGATGCAGTGAAGATTTATTACTTTAAATTAGTTGATGTGCTTTTACTGTGTGTCGGAATCATTGTCCAAAAATGTTTCACGTTATTTGGCTAAAGGAAGTTTTTACCAAATTGGTCAACTAGAACCTTTGTATTGCAATAAAAAATATTGAGTAAATAATGCACGATGAGTCTTTATCAACGATTCTGTTCAACAATAAGTTTTCATTTACATATACACAATGACATCCATTTCATGGAAATCAAGCTGTGCCGATTCGAATATTACAACTATGAATTCTCGGCTTTATGCGATAGATCTAACGATGTTTTTAACTATTAAAAGCGAATAATTGACTATATAAAACTTTCGTGAAGACAACTTTCTTACATATTGTATCACAAGATTTTAGTGCTTTTAGATAATTTTCTTAATTTAATTCATGTATACCAATAATTTCATTTTTTTAATTCCATTATTTTAAATGTATTCTTTCAAAAATCCGTGGAACATAATTTAAAGAGTTCTTCGAATTTTTTCCATGTCCATTTTTTTATGAATTTGGGGAAACGTTTTAAGATTTGAAACAGGTGTATTGGGATATTTCTCTATACTTCCAATGAGGAAACTAGTGATGCTAAAACAGCTTATTCTTAACGACTGCCCCTTAATAACGGTTATGTAATAATATCGTACTGCATATCAATTAAGCAAAATAGAATTAATAACGAGTTATTTGATCTATTTTGGCATTATGCCTATTAACTTTATTTTCTCGTATCTTTAACAGTAATATATCGATTGTGTTGGTATTATTATTAAAAGACCTGGTTTTGATGAATACATTTCATTAAGACAACAATCTTTATCTTTATAGTTGTAATTGTAGTAGGTACACGCCCTATTTTTAATTTTGAAATTTTCAAAAATCACTATTATCAACGAACTTTATCTACAAACACTATTTTTTAAGCTTCTTTTGTGCTATACAAGTTCAAATTTAATCAGAATTATTGGTGCAATTTTGAAAAAATAATATTTAAAAAATATTTTTAAAAAATGCCTATTTCACACACAATTATGCAAAAGTACTCAAATTATCGAAAAAGTATACATCATATTATTTCAAAATCCATCTTTAAGGAACAGATTTCATTAACGGAAAACATTTCTAAATTTAATATTTTAGTTGTAGGACGACACCGAAAAGTTTTGAATTTTCCCATTTTCGAAAAAATCAGTGTTTTAAACACAAGTAAGACATGAATCATTCCGTTAAACATACTTTACATTATCGAACAACAAAAAACAAACGATGCATTTTTTTTAAAATTTTTAAAATGTCGCAGGGGCTTCATGTAATTACCCCCTAAAATTAAAATATCACTTTCAAATTCAAAGGACCGTGGCATCAGGCAGATCGATTGCGGAATATCATTTTTGGAGAAAATTTGCAGAACAGTTTATCGGCTAACGTTGGTCTCAGACGTTTTGCCGTCATTCGATTTTTCAGTATCAAAGATCGCACACAAAACATAGTTTCTGGTTACACTACCTGTTAAAAATCACACCACGTGTTAAACGTTTTCTAAATTTAACAACTGGATTTAATCTCATTTTTGTTACCAAGGCCTGGCAAGAAAAGTTTTCTGCGGAATTTCGCCGCTTTTCCTGCAGCATTACATAACTTTCTCTCTACTGCGTAAACGGTAACGATAAAAACAGGGTCTCTCTCATATTAAATGTCAATACTTTCAACGAGAAAATACACTTATCCTTCATTTAGGCTGCTAGGCTGCACCTAACCGCCAAATTAGTGGTTATCATGTCAGTTTGAATGGATGCCATATTTTTTATTCAAAACTTATTTTTCGGTATGGAATTGACATTTCCTAAATATATAAACATTTTTGAATAAAGGGTTTTAATTTATTACAAATACTCAGGTTCTATTTTATTATAAATATTTCATATTTCGAATTTATAGTAGCGCTTAAGTCAAATTCTTAAAAGCGGCTCCAAATTTTTTAAAGTAATTTTGCTATTTAGACTAGCTCTTTCTGTTCCTTGATATTCTCAAAATAATATTTCCGTTCTACAATTAGGAAAACGAAAAATTAAGAAAAATTTAAAAAATGTACTTTGGGTAGCGATAGATTGTAGCTGGCAGGAGTGTGTGGTAAGTCCGGATAGCTAGCAGAGACCAAAGGAAATGGAAAATGTATATGGGAAAGTCTGTGCCATGCAGTAGCACAACTAGTTTCCATATAATTTGGGTTTATTATAAAATGGAGGCTCTCAATATATGTTGGTATCTAATCGGGAACTAGCAGTTGGAGACCGGTTGAAAGTAGCACGAATGAATTCCACCATCTAAGATATTGAGGTTTTATTTCAAACATTTCCCCTTTCTTGAATATTTCTATACAACATCTATATAAATGACTTCAAGTTAAATGGACTACCCGATTACTATTCTACTTAAATCAGCAAATAAAAACAACATTTCTTCTTTAGATTTACATTTTAAATCATTACTTAATTATTCTGAGGGGATATATTCATTAGCTGAAATACGAGTACCAACATCTAATGATATATAATATGTATTTTTAAAATCTCACTACAAATAAGTACACCAAATAATACTTAGGAATTTCCCATTATATGAAATTACACCTCCTTAACCATCATAATACATTGTAGTAGGTAGCTAGCTACTAAAACCCGAATAACCACTACGATTGTGGGTTTTGAGCTCTCCCCACAAACAAAATCACGTCGCTTGAAGTGGAGATAAGGAAGAGGAATGGTCGATCGGCTTTGAAGATCTCTGGAGGCGTTAGGTCCACGATCGCCGAGTGTCCCACGACAAGAACAGCTGTAAATAAAGAACATTGTCAATCACTAATAAATTTCCTATTGATCGTTTACAATAGATCTTTCATTCTATTGTTTGATCAAGCGAGTTCTGTTGCGTATTCCGTTTCTCCTTAAAACTGAGCTTCGAAAATGCCTATTCTGAATAGTAGGACCTTACTTTTTATGTTGGCATCGTTCTAATTTCTTAAATTAATGAAACCGAAGATGTAATTCAATATTATCAATTAAATTAGAGAATTAACTCAGAATATAATTAATTTTGACACGATTTGAAAAACTTGTATAGAGTTGATAAACAATTGATTGCAAGTAGAGCTATTCTTTTTTGCAAATATAAACTACAAGCTCTAGATTTCTTACACAACCATATGTAGATAATTGAAGTTTGATTAGTGTAATCGACCGAGCGAAGTGGCTCCCTGCGTAGCGAGCCGACTTCGCACTAGAGGGATCCTGGTTCGATTCTCGGTATTTCGGCATTTTCCCCTAAGTCATAAGGCGAATGCTGAGATAGACCAAAAATGACACGATCATCTCCCCCCTCCCCACCTTCCATCGCCAATTATCATTCTAGCCCTTTTATCTCTCATCTTCACCCTATTACTTCATTCAGCATTCCCAGCAAAATGCAGGAGACACTTGTCCTCAATGGTATCTTAGCTAATAATAGTAATAATTATTATTATAATCGATCTTCGATATTTATGTTCATAAAATAGTAGGTAAGATATAACAAAAAGTATTTTCTTGTATATTGACATAAGGAAAATGTTAACTGTGTAATAAACAAAATTATACTTTTTCTACACATTTAAAGAGGGAATAAAATACACATTATGTTAGCGTCACATAGAACAATACCAAATCTAATCCACAACATGGAGGGCATAAATCAATGAATATTTTAAAGGCAAGTGGTTTCAACGAATACTTTTCAATTACACTAAGTTATAAAGAGCGATTGTGTAGTTTCTCTTGCTCTATACATCTATGTATGTATTTTACATTCCGTATTATACATTTCGAATGTATATATATTACAGCGATGTATGTATGTTACATTCCTTATTAAACATGTGGAATATATTCCATTTATCCCTATACAGTATTTGAGTAAAACTCCGAGTGCGCGGATGTTCTATCACTCACGGTTAGGCCACCCCACGTGCATCAAGCGAGACGTATGAGGTATCATTCAATGCGTCTCGGCCTCCTGACAGGAAACTGATAATTTGTCCGAATCCGGCCAGAAGATTCAAAGACATTTACAATAAAGTGTTTTTACGTGTTTTGGCGCTATGATCTTAGGATTTATACCAACACGAAATGGAATGCCCGGAATTATACCAACGCGTGCTAAATCGATCTATGTAGGTGGCGTTTATTAAACACCAGAACACAAAGGCATTTGTCGCTCAATAAGCTATTGTTTTCTTTCCGACTTTGGCAACACTTATGCTGACATCTTTAAGTGATTGACTTACAAAGTACTACAATTGATTTACAAAGTGAATCGTTCTGCTGATTTCATTTCAACTTTGAATCGAATTATCATAAAATAAATTTGCAAAAACCTAGGAACAGTATTGCCTCGGAACTTATTAAACTTGAAGAATTTGAAGTGAATACGGATAATACAAAACTGAGTAATGCTAGAAAGTAAATGAACGTTACGTTCGACTTCTCATTTTTACGTTTCATTTTTACGTTCTTAGGAAAGTGTGCAAATACCGTTTTTTAATTGAATGTGACCGACAGGTTATTGTTATTAAACTTAACTATCATCTTATTCACATAAACACACAAAACAGTCGCGTTTTAATGTTAGATTGGCAAGTAACGCTATATTCGAATATAAAACGATTAATAGAAATTGCAGAAGAACAAGTGAACACAAATTTGACTGTGTGAGTAAAGTTTTAATGTCTTGAAAAATTAGGGGAGAAAAATGTGTAAGTGTTAAGCAAATCTGGAGAAGAATCAAATGAAGTTGTAAAAGATGTTGCAACAGTGTTTCCGTAACTAATTGGGAACGATCTGCATTTTTGCATTTAGTATTTGTGCTAATGCAAATGTGCTATGGGCATTCTTGTGTTATTAGAAAAAATGCGTAAAAATGTAGCTGTACTAAAATATAACTATTAGCATCATCAAAACCTTCAAGTATTTGTTACGGCGATTATAATTTTGAAATTGCAATACGACCAGTTTATATGCAGTATGGATGTAACATACAAGACCATTGGGTGTTGGGAAAGTTTTAACTAAGTATAACATTATCCGCTAATACAATTCGTTGGTAAGTCCAATGCAAGATACTGAATGAACATATTTGAACAAAGCTGAGCATGAAAGAGATTTAGTATGAAAGAAATCTTCAACACATGAAACTTTTTAAAACAGTTTACAGCGTCGGTGACGCCACATTTTCCTAATTATACAATATTGTAATATTCTTCAACGAGCATAGAACGATGGCAAGTGTAGCGATCGTAGTAGAATAGCCATTGTTCGCGAGTAGAAGACTATAAATTTTCTACGACTTTGAAATTGATGTTTTAAAAATACTAAATGGGCTTCTTAATCATACAGATCGGCTACAGAACACAGAATGTTCTCTGACCTTAACAAAAATCAACTCGCGTAATGTTTTGTGGTTCATCTGTCCTGCGACAGTTGCGACCTACTGCGGCAGAGCATGCAGAGCAGGGCCCTATAACTTCTATATAACGTGGTGGAGACCATTACGGTGGCGTGCTCTGCTGCATCACCTTCTTTACAGGAACTAAAACACTGCTGCCAACTAAACTGTTACTTAAAACGTGCGAGGCTGCTACGAGAGTTCACGGGTCGCAAGCAGGCCCATAATGTTACAAAAAATAACGTGTACGTTCGCGCTTTCTTCAGAGGTTTCTTACAAGTAGGGATTATGAATAATTGTACATTTAGAGGACACTTTTCGTATTTCTCACAATTAGCCAATTGGTATATGGGAAAGTTGGCGAGCCTAACCTGCAGCTGCACCCGGCGACACTAGCGCTTCCTATAGTAGCAACCTCGAGCTTTGTGGGAGAGTTGCAACTCTCCCTCGATTTTGAGGGAGAGTTGCAGGGCCCTGATGCAGAGCCTCTGAAGGCGATTGCGAGAACCCTATGTCGTGTATAACGAAGACGAATGTGATTGGTCGACGGCCATGCGAGAATAATATTTTCGCACGGATAGAGGAATCGTCGTCATTACTGCATCCGATGACGTGCAAAAATGTTCTGTGATAGTTGTAGAGAAACATACGCACATACGTTACATTCCACTACCCCAGGCTCAGGCGAGGAGGGCGGCAGCTGCTGCGCGAAGAGACTCAGAATCTTTTCAATTTGTCGAAAAGAATGGCGAATTCTCCACACTCACAATTGTGAAGTCAGTTTTACACTGCCCTTTTTCCGTCCTTTGTAGCCATTACCGAAAGGAGGCGGTTCATAATGGTTGTAATACATAAGCTACCACCCTTCGGACGACACTCCCTGAAACATTTTTCTCGCACCTGTGTACGATTTTTTAGTTTAGTTTGTGAAGCGGAAGTATTATGTTCTGGTCAGAGGTGAATTGAGAGTAATAATATGAGCAATTTTAATCTGTCATTAAGTTTTGTGACTGACAATTCTTATTTAGACTTGCTCAGCATTAACAATCCATTCTCATTTTCTTGAACCCAGGATTTTACGCAAACCGCGTCCTTCTTTTATTCCGACCGGACAAGAGAGACCCGACCGCAAAAGAATGCTAGGTGTCGCCGTAGGTCGCATTATTTTTCGGCTCACAGCAAACGCAAATAATTCAGAAATATCCGACACGATCTAAACAGTGTGCAATGCGTACGTCATTTGTTACAAATTGAGCGATTGTTCACTTGTTTAGGTTTCAGCGCTTTTGGCGGAAGAGTTCCCTAATACGCACAGGAAACAAAGTGACAGTGTTAAATGGTGTTATTTATTCATCCAGTTTCAATACCGAAGCAGTAATGCGCAAATTCGCAAATTCAGCACTTCCTTTTTGGCGCTACATATTGTACAGAAAAAGGAAGAAAAAGGGAATATGTTGCACAGGCTCTAGATTGGTAGATTGTTACTTCTTCATAATTCCCAACCGACTTACGTTATTGAAAAGATGTGACTGAAGTGCCTCTAACCGGGAAGTCCTAGGGTTACAGTCCCGACTTTGGCAGGATTTCCAACACTAGCTACAAAGCCAGGTGGAATTCAGCCGCTGTCTGGAGAAGGAAGTCTAGCGGCCGCGTGCTCCAATTAGTTTTTTTCCGTGGTTTCTCGTGTTGACACCAGGCGAATGCCGGAGCAATATCATAACAAACGGGACATGGACAGCGCGCGATCTTTCCTTCCTTTTCCTTGCCTTATTCTCGCCCTTCATTTACACACAGTAACACTTCCATGCACTAAATTTCCTAACATGTCGGGAGACTAGTTGGGAGCTTAAATCTAGTCCTCCAAACCTATGCCCGCGATAGTTTTTCTTAACAGCCTTATTCAAAAATTAGGCAATTTTTTCTCACCATCTTTAAGAACAGATTTCTTAAAGATGTGAAAGTGGCGTAGCGAAATTTGCGTGATCAGACGGAAGAGCGGGCCTGATGTCCTGATGGTAAAATAAGGCATCAATTAAATTAGCCTATAAATTTATGTTAAATTTAAAAAAATATTTTACATAATTATCGTATGTAATCGAGGGAATCCATAGGATTCTAAAGTAAGTAAAGTGTACATGATAATAAGGATGTTTTCAGTAACAAACACTAATGATCTTGCACAAAAGTATATTTTCATAAGTCAGTACAACTATAGATATTATAATCGAAATTTACAGGTGTAAAGAATAATATAACGACTCATATTCGTAATTAGCTACAAACGAGACCTTATACGTTAGGTTGTTGGACTCTCCCAACAAACAACATGACATCATTTACATTGGTAATGATAAAGAGGAATGGATGATCAGCTTTGAAGATGACAGGTGGTCTTGGATCAAAAACAGCAGACGCGACAACTGCTACCACCGCTGCAAATAAAAACCCTTATTAACAGCGTCCCTGAGAAGATTTAATATTCAGATTTTGTTTCCTACGTAGTTGTAAAGTCATAGAGGGATAGAGAGAGGGGGAAGTCATAGAGGGATAAAGTCAAGGGATAGAGAGAGAGGGGGAGGGAGAGGGAGGGAGAGAAGGGGGACGGAGAGGACGAGAGGGGCGGAGGGGGAGGAGAGAGAGCGCGGGAGGGAGAGGGAAGCAGAGGAGAGGGAGAGAGAGGGAGAGCGGAGAGAGAGGGGAGGGAGAGGGAGAGAGAGCGGAGAGGGAGAGAGGAGGGGAGAGAGGGAAGAGAAGAGGGGAGAGAGGGAGAGAGAGGGAGGGGAGAAGAGAGAGAGAGGGAGAGCAGAGGAGAGAGAGGGGAGAGAGCAGGGAGAGAGAGGGAGAGAGAGGGAGAGAGAGGCGAGAGAGAGGAGAGAAGGGGAGAGAGAGGGAGAGAGAGGGAGGAGAGCAGCGAGAGAGAGCGGAGAGAGAGGGGAGAGAGAGGATGAGAGAGGAACGAGAGCAGAAAGAGAGGGTGAGGGAGATGGACAGAAAGAGAGAATATGGGAATCTTTCGCACGCAGATTCAGTTGCAATTAAAACTCTTCTTTCCCCGAGATATTTCTGAGCATGATAGTTCTAGGTATATTTCTGGAGTAGCTTGCTCTTTCATATGTCCTGGAAAGCAACGTGTTAAATTGAGAGTTCGATTTTTTCATGAGATAATCGAAACCCTTTTTCATGTACTGTCTGCCAACTTATTCGCCAAATCCGGTTGCCTTACGTATATCAACGAAGTAGAGAAATGAGCGGTAATAAGGGAAGTAACATATAATAATGGAGGTGATCAGATTCAACAAAAAGCTAACAGTAGATACCCTTAATTACAAATAAAAACTAAATTCATTACTATAGCCTGCAAAAATCATTTTAATCTGTCCAGACTGCAGGTATGTGAGTGGAATTCACTTACATTGCGATACCAATAATAACATTCACCTTCCTCAAACATTTTTCATCCCACCTATTAAGGTGCACCTACATTAAGGGCAATTATCATTTGCATATTGATGATTATCACTGCGATTACAATACATGTTCAACGTTATCGATGTTCCATAGCCATATATTTTATGTTTGTGGATGTGTTGCTCTTCCAACAAACCAAAATGGACGTCACTTGGAATGAACGATAAGAAACAGAAATGGTGCATCAGCTTAAAGATTCGGCGAGGCATCGGATTTGAATAATGAGTGACATAGTGCTTTGTGCACCAGCACCTGAAAAGAAAGACCGCAATGAATATAACAAAGTGGAGTGTGCCATGTTATCATACACAGTTCGTCCCCACAGAGAAAAGGTGGACTGATTTTATATTCGCGGAACCAATGCGCAATTTTTGCATCAGATGCAGGAATTAAGTAGTATTGTGTTTCGGCTATCTTCCGTTTTAAAGGAACAGAACGCTGGGCATCACAGACTGCTCGCAGTAAATAAAACTGCAACATATGTTTTGACCCTCGGTCGTGAAAAGAAGCAATGGAGCAACGTCGCGAAGCATTAAGTTTTGTTTCAAAGTGGCGTTAAAGTGCACAGAAAACTTTTGAAATGATACCAACGTGTTTATGTAGTGAAGCAATTGAGTCGGAAAAAACATTTTAAGTGGTATGCAAGATTTTCGTGATGGAAGAGCAGAGCATGAAGACGATCCACGTCAAGGAGCATCAGCAACAGACAGTTTCGGCGTCGAAGATTTAATTGTCCAAAAAGTGGCTGAAATTTTTTCTAAATGATCGTTCCCTGTGCATCTACCAGGCTAATAGAGGAAGCTCACTGGAATTCCATAAAACATCGTGCATCGCATATTGACCTGAAAATTTGGGCCAAAAAGAAAGATCTTGCTGTCCACTTTGTTACCCCCAACTCACTCACAGAGACGATTCAAAAGCATTGCAGAGAGTGGAAACACTGCTGAGACATGAAACGATCGGCCGATGAGGACGCAGACGTTCCTGTCTTGGCATCGTAAACCGGTGATGAAAAAATGGTGTTTCAATATGACCCACCTTACAAAGCCGCCAGAGCTCGGAATAAAAGGTCCAGGAATCTCCGAAACCGAAAAAAGTGCGAATGCAGAAAAGTCGTGTTCAAGACATTGCTCACAGTTTTTCTTTGATTCCAAAAGGATTATCCATAAAGAACTGTTGCTTCCAGAAGGTTCAAATGGTGAACGCACATTACTACTTGGGTGTTCTAACTCGTTTATGGTCCGAGGATGTTTCGGGTGAGGCCTGAATACCGCAAACCAAGGAACTTTGTGTTTGTTGGCACGACAATGCTCCAGCGCACAAAAGCAAGATCGTTTGCCAATGCTTGGACTGAAAAAAAGGTATTTGTTGCGCTTTTGACCATCCCTCATTATTAGCCAGGATTTAGCTCCGTGTGACTTCTGGCTATTTCCCAAACTTTTGAAAATGGCCATGAAAGGACGGCGTTTCCGACACGATTATCCGATATCCAGAAGGCTTACGAAACAACCTGCAGGCAATTCCAATTGTTGACTATCAGAATTGTTTTGAACAATTTTTTCCCAACGCTCCGGTTGTGTATTGACTCAAGGAGACTATTTTGAATAAAGAAGCATGTACACTACGAACAACCAACGTCTTGTATTTTATTTCACATCAGTTACCTTTTCTGTGGGACGGGCTGTGTATAATTTCGAATGAGGATCTTTTGCAAATTTAATATTCAATTTACAAATATGGCATTGAATACTATATTATTTGTATATTTAATTATGTTCGTTTTTTAATTTAATTATGTTTATTTTTATTTTTAAATTTCTATTATCACACTGAATTTTTGTTCAATAATGAGCATGTTAGTCAAAGTTTCACTCCCATTGTTTTATCCATTATTACTTATAATTGTAACATATACCGGTCATCAAAGCTTCTTATCAAATATTTCAAAACTTTTTCGAAAATATTTGGTTAATTTCAAATTTAGGACCAAAAATATTTATAAAAATTTGATTATGGTAGAAATAAGATTATTTTTTGAGTAAACATTAATATATTAAAATGCATATAACTTGTGAAGATGAGATGGATGCAGCTGAGAGTTAAAACTTGGTTTAAATGCTTTTACTGTGGCCAAGAATCATTGTGAAAAATGTTTATTTTTTTGTCTAAAGGCAGAGTTTACCGTCTTGCTCAACTAGTACCTCTTATTTACAACAAAAATGAGTAAAAATTACGTTGGTGTCTTTACTAATGTTTATTTTTAACTGTGATGGATTATCACAAGTGAAAATAAATGCGAACAATATGATTCATAATAAACGTAAATACGAATGATAATAATAAAAACAACAATGGAGGACACGAAAATAAAGAAGTGATGCATATTAAAGAATAATACAAGGAAATGTGACAGGGGAAATAGAAAATATTGTGATAAGTTGCAATAATGTAAAGACACGTGAGCAATTCTGTGGGAATGAAAATAAATGAGCAAAAATGACTACTTCAAGAATATGAGAGTAATTTGATAAAGTACTTGTGCGTGAGTGATCAATCAGAAAATAGTGTTCGAGTAATCGAATGACATTCGCCGAAGATGTAAGAAGAGAAGCGTTTGTGTACTAGTTTGCGCAGGGTTCTGGAACAAATGAAGGACAGAGTGAACAAACAAGAGACGATGCTTAGAACCAGAGGCGATCGAATGTGAGGATGATAATTTCGATGTTGCCGAGTTAAAATATTGAAATATTGAAATTTGAACCCAATAGTTTTGAAGGCTGGTAATAGCTTCATGAATACAACTCAACATATAACTATATGCTTAGTAATTCTTTCTTAGGAAAGGTTCGAAATTAATGGCAAATATGTATAATCACGCATATAGAAAAATCCGTTTCGGCAAATATTATATTGATATTTCGATATAATTAATGGTAGTAAAAGGGAAAGGGGAGGCCCAGTCATAATACATTTTCACTTACATATCATTATGACATTACTTCATGGTAATCAAACTACGTCAATTGAAATATTATAATTATGAATTCTTAACTTCTTGCGGCAGATAAACCGATGTTTCAACTTATTGAAAGCAAATAATCGAATATAAAAATATTCTTAAAAACAATAGACCCAACTTACGTATTATATTGCAAGATTTCAGTGTTGTTAGATAAGATATTTTCTTAATTAAATTATTTCCATACCATTCATGTCAGAATTTTTTAAATTCCATAATTCCATATGTATTCTTTTGAAAATCTATGAAACATATTTTAAAGTGTGCTTTACATTATTATATGTGCCTTTAATTCTTTATTTTTTATGCTTTCGGAAAACTTTTTAAGGTTTGAAACGTGTGCAGTGGGATATTTCTATATGGATCTAACGAGGGAAGAATAACAAATTTGAAGGATGTACTTTTCTAATAAATTATAATTTAATCAAAGAGAGAGAAAAATAACAATTTTGAATAATAAATTATGTATTTACAAAATGCCGGTACAGAAAGTTCAAAGTTTTGTTTTTTTAAATCAATTATTTTTAACAAGTTTTGCAAAGCCTGAAGTATTATTTCAAAAGGGGATCCAGTATTCTTCCCAGAAACAATACAACATCATTTGACGTAAGAATGAAAAAGATAAAGGGATGATCGGCCTCGAAAAACATGGGCCCGCAATGTGCTGTTATTACGAGACCTGGAAATAAAGAATATATAGTGTGATTTTTATTGTACAATAATAGAAGAATGCGGAAAAAGTTTCGTCAATTTCTTAGGTAAATTATTAAATATTAAGAAAACTACACCCGAATCTGAACAAATGGAAAAAAAAAATTGGCATCAGTCAACTGCTTCACGGGTACAACGAATAGAATAAATCTTTTTAAACGTTCGAAGATTATATTTTCCTAACTACTAACTGCGAATATTTGTAACTCAAGACCAGTTAATTATTTAATTTTCGTTTAATGACATTGAATTCTCGTTAAGGAGTCCGGGTCCTAAAACAGACTAATTCCGAGTAAACTCTCCTGAGCAGAAATTTTATTCTATTGTTTCTTGATCATCGTTTCAAGTGGCCTTCATTTTATCTTTTCTATAAACTTTTTTTGTTAATTAGCCAAATTTCTAATGTGGGAATTCATAGGTAAAATCAAAACGAAAAATTTTTCTGGAAGACCCGGCAATCTTCGGAGATTTATACACGGATGTCGGACCGGTGCTATAGTTTGTTAAGAACAAATATTAGCCGGCCTGGATAAGCGAAGTCCCTAAGGTATAAGGGACGTAGCTGCCTCGACTCGATGGGTTTGTTTTCAGAAATATAAATACCAATGCTCTTACACAAAAATATATTTCAAAAATTACAGTACAATTATGTATATTATAATGGTAGGTTTATAACTCAGTGTCAGGAATTATATAATTTCTCGTAATCTTCGTTAACTTCAAATAAGACATTATAAGTTAGGTTGTTGGAATCTCCCCACAAACAACATGACATCATTTACATTGGTAATAATAAAGAGGAATGGATGATCGGCTTTGAAGATTACAGGTGGTCTTGGGTTAGAAACAGCAGACGTGAAAACTGCCACCACCGCTGCAAATAAAAAATTTATTAAAAGCGTCCCTGAGAAGTTTGAATATTCACATTTTATTTCCTATAGTTGTGAAAGTCGTTTTATTACGCTCATTTTAGGAATATTTACTTCTGAACTCTGGCAGATTATTACATTCCCCACTACTCTTCAAACTTTCCACCGAACATTTCTACATTCTTTTACATTTTGAGAGTAAAATAATTTGAGTGACAAAAGTCTTGTGTGTACATGAGCTTGTGTGTCTATAGGGTATAGAGAGAGGGTTGAAGGGAGAGAAGGAGAGGGGGTGAGAGGGGGTGGAGGAAGGAACACGCAACAAGCAAATTTGAGTTGCAATTAAAACACTTTTCTTTTCATGGGCAAGTTACTTTAAGAGTAGTTTGCTGTAGCTTTCTCCTGGAAAAATTCTTGTTAATTGAGAGTTCGATTTTGCCCTGAGATAACCGAAACTTTTTTTTCCCTGTACCATCTGCCATCTTATTCGCCAAATCGATTTTTAGGTAAATATAATACGAAGAAGAAATATGTATTTGAAAGGGAAGAGTATACATAATGATGGGTAATCAGATTCATCAGCAAAAATCGAATAGCAGTTTCTCTTAATAACAAATAAAACAAATCAGTACTATAGCCTGAGAATCATTTAGTATGCACAGGCTGCAGGTAAATTAGTAGAATTCACTACGAACGATATCTAACACCTCAATTATAACATCCACTTCTCGAATATATTTTTCCTTTCACCTTCAATACATTAATGGGTAAAATTATAATTTGAGATTGTCTAACACGCGATTATAATAGTATGTTCAACGTCCTCGATGTCCCATGGCCATCTACTATAGTTGTGGATGCTGTGCTCTTCCAACAAACAAAATTACGTCACGTGAGTGGACAATAAGAAACAAAAATGGGTGATCAGCTAAGAAGATCACGGGAGGCGTTGTGTTGATAAAAATTGTCCCGTTTGTGACCAGAACTGGAAACAAAGAACCCAATGAATGAAAAAAGTTGAGTGGTACCATTTTAACATAATTTTCAATGAGTATTTTCTGCAAATTTAAAATCCAATTGAATAATATGGCATTTCATACTATATATTACTCGCGCAACTTTTCTTGAACGACGACCTTGATCCCCCTCCCTTGTGCAATAAACAGTTGAAGGCAAAAGCTCGCAGCGGGCACTGATGACAACCTTCCAAGCATTAAAACTTCGTTGGCTCGAAACAGAAGCTAGTCAAAGCCAGTTGCTTTTATAGTGCAGAATCCCTGTTCAGGTTTATTGTCAATATCGAAAGAAATGGCTGAGTCAGGTCCAGGTTCTTCAAGGGAGTCACCTAAAACTCCCGAAAAAGTTAAGCACAAGATGCAGTTTTGACTTTCATTTCACAGATGTGGGCATTACTTAAAATACTCTAGTGTCCGACTTTGTAACTAATATCCCCACTACACCCGAAATCGTCAATCCATCGTTCAAGAAATGTTGCCCAAGTAATACATATATACACATACATTCCAATAGTTTATTATATTTGTTTTAATTTTCTGCTGTCAAATACTTCTTTTTAATTTGAAGTTTGTGTTACCACAAACTTTTTATTATTTTGTTTCCCAATAATAAGCATGTTAATAAAACATTTTTACTCTCAAGAGTCACTTTGTTTTATCAATTATTACTTATATTGTAACAAAAACACCAGTTTTCAAGACTTATATTTCAAAACTTTTTCGAAAATGTTTGGTTAACTACAACTTTAGGATCAAAAATATTTATAAACATTTCGTTATGGTAGATGTATGTTATAGAGTTCTTTGTTTTAAAATTTTTACGCAAAACATTAAAACATGAAGATATGAAAATGCATTTAACTCGTGAAGGAGCGTTGGATGCAGTTGAGAATTGAAAATTACTTTAAATATTTTTACTGTGGGTGAGAATCATTATCTAAAAGGTTCCACTTTATTTATCTAGGGACAGCTCTTATCGAGTTGCTCAACTAGAACCTTTCTATTACAATACAAATATTGAGTAAAAATGCAAATTTACATCTTTACCAACGTTTCTTTTTAACAGTAAGTTTTCAGTTACATCTACACCATGACATTGATTTGATAGAAATCAAGCTACATGGCTATGGGACTATAACAATTATGAATTTTCAACTTCATGCAGCAGATCTAAAGATGATTCAAGTTATTGAAAGTTACTATATGAAAACTTTCTGAAAGACAACAGAAATGATTCTCATATTGTATTACCAGACTTCAATGGTTTTAGATAAGATATTTTCTTAATTTAATTCATGCAGCATTATTCATTTCGGTTTTTTTAATTCCTTAATTTCAACTGTATTTTTTTTAAAAAACCTGCGAAACATATTTTAAAGAGTGCTTCAAATGCTGCCTTTTATTTTTTATTAATACAGTTCACTTTTCAAGGTTTGAAACAGGTATAGTGGGATACTTGTTTATGGATCTAATAAGGAAAAATTTACCCAATTTGCTTCGAAGCACAAACGTACTGTTCGCATAGGATTCAAAGACGATATATTTCGATCAAAGTGGAAAAAAAATTGAATGTTTAACTATGTATTAACAAAATGCCAGTTCAGAAAGTTCAAAGTTCTTTTTATATCTGTTACCATTAACAAACGTTTTGCAAAGTCTGATATATTATTTCAAATGGGGATCCAGTATTCCTCCCAGAAACAATACATCACTTCAGGTAAGAATAAAAATACATAAAGGGATAATCGGTTCTGAAAAACTTAGGCCCGCACTGCACTACGGCTATGAGTCCTGGATATAAAAAATATGTAGTATGATTTTATTATAAAAAATATAGAAGAACGTGAAACCTCAGGTTCTTGAATGCCTTAAGTAAATTTCTCCCCCTCCATTAAATATGGACAACACTACACATGAATCTGAATAAAGTAGAGGCCTAGGGGGCCCTTATGTGGCAGACTGTTCTGGAAGAATATTTTCTAACTTCCTGACATAGGGATAAAAGAAAATATTCCCTCTCTAAAGTTAATAGGTCATACTAAGAAATAATTATAAACGTTGTCATTGCCAACAATAGTATTTAATATAAGAGCAGCTTTCGATGGCTTAGCCATCGTAGTCTTTTTTGTGACTTCCATTCAGCAGACAACTGATGATGATGGCTAAGCCATCGAAAGCAGCCCTTATATTAAATACTATTGTTGGCAATGACAACGTTTATAATTATTTCATGAAAAATGCCAACGATAACGCACCACAACACCTATATTCATACTAAGAAGCTTTTCCGAAAGTCACTTATAGAACAACTATTCGTTCAGTGATTTTCAATGCAACGCGGTAATTAAATGTAACTAGATGTATTAATCAATGCAAAGATTCGTTTTAATCTGCACTAAATTCAGCTCGTCATAGTTTACGACGTGTTTAGGAAATATGTCTATATTGTATTAGTATGTTTAATTGAACAGCAATTGCGAAAACGCGAATAAACACTTCTGCCAAAGTAAAATGTATTTATTAGTAGATGCTAAATCCGCCAAAACCAGACGAAAGAAGAAGCATGCTCTTTTGGTGGTGGCATTTGACGATGGCTGCGGTACTTCATGAAGCAATGTAGAGCCCCCTTGTGGCTTCTGGAGGAACTTCGTCGATGCGATTTGATGCAACTTTGTCAACTTCCGCTAATCGACGTATAGCATCGGATCTCTCGTCACTAACGCACGAAACAGATTTTCAAAGCACTGGAGTATAAATATTTAGACTAAAAATGCTCAACTCCTGCCATATATGGATATCTACACTCGGGTGAGATGGAACTGCGTCTGTTTTCACGAACAAATGAATTCGGTCGTGATGCAACTTCTAGTGTCCAGCAATTTATTCAAGAGATTTTTTCTCGTGGACATTTACTTTCAATTAGTATTGGATATTTATTTTCTAAAAAAAGTCCCGCGTTAACGTAGCGGAAAGGTATCCATTAGGAGTTCGCGTTTTATTTTTGCGTGTAAATGTTAAGTAGTAAGTTTTTTGTAGTAGTTTGTTTTAGAATGTATTATACACTTGTATTAAACTCGCAATAGTTTGCAAACTATTTTATCTGACAACCAATTTTGGCACTATCATTGACGCAGAATTCTCGTCGTAAAGAAATTTACATCCAATATATTTGTATCAAACTTCAGTTATCATAAATCAATAATTTCTTTCTTCTAGAGTGAATTCATGGCAACTGTTTGGAAAATAAAAACTGATATATTTCATGTAATTAAAAAAGATTTCCCGAAATTAAATTCATCAAATATTTCCTAATTCTAAAAAAATAATAAAAATCTATAACAAATGGGAATAAAATCAATGCATGAAATAGACTTTTCCTATGAGCTAAAAAAGCGAGACTTTCGCACAGTGAACTAAGTAATGGTTTTTCTTTAAGGAAATATTTACACTATGAAGGAAAGTTGAAAAAAAAACATTAAATAAAATTCTCGTTTTGAGGCTCGACAATCACTTTGTCGCAAGGTATGCAATAAAAACTGCTTTTGTAGCACAACACCGTTTAAAAGTATCGTATGACAGCACAGAAGTCAATGCAGACCCAACAAGAGACAAAAATTTATTTATGAACAATGTAAACCAGTAGACCGAAATGTGTACCACACGAATGAATAAATAAAGGGCAATACAATAGTTTTCCAATTCAAAGTAGGTTATTGAGGTCTTCCTATAAAGAGAGAAATCTGTGTAGAGCAAATAACGAAAAAGAGGAAGGGTTAACTAAATGTGAACTTCCGAGGAGAACGGTAGTCTTCATTTCAGGAAGAATTGCTTAGCAGTAGGAAAACAGATCTCATTGCCATAATGTTTCTTCTTTGTAAATACATGCTTAATTATGTTAAAGAGGTTTTATCTATTGTATTGCAGGACAAAGTACGTGCAAGTAGAAACTAGTTTCTCAACTAAATATGCAACTGCACAGGTACATAATAGCAGTGCCGTCTATGAATTTAATTTTAAGAATCAATTTCCAATGAGAAACACCAAAATACTTCATTATATTGGGTGTTTATGGAATGTTTTAGCAAATAATATCCAATTAGATGTACAGTTGTTTTATTTATTGATAGATGACTGTATATTTAAAGTGCACCTAAAAATAAATTGAAACATAGAATATTATTGCATAATTTATATTAGCATAATTTGAATACTAGCGCACTTTTTTACTTTTAAATTATCGTACGCAATTTTTATTTTTTGCATGGCGTGTTTCGTTCATTGATACGTTCAGAAAATAAGGATTTCTGAAACCTCACGCTATCGAAAACTTCAAACGCAGCACAGAATGTAATGATTTACAGAAGAAACAGTTGAAATATTTTAATAATAAAATTTCTACAAGTTACAATAAAATAAAATATGTAAAGTGCTTGTTTTACCTTTAAATTCAATTGCGTTTAATTATATTTTAATCCATTGTATTCAGTCTTTACTAGTGAGAAACTTAAGTCCAGAAAAAAAAGCCTTTAGAGCTATGACTTTATAATAACGTGTGACAGAAGAGAAAAGTAATTTGAGACACGTTAAGGTGAAAGTTAAAAAGAAGAGACTTTAGATAAATAGATATCACATCACAGTTCAGTTATCACATATGGATATAATAGATGGTTACATTACAAAGCAGAGTGATAGAGCCGTTATAAAATGCGAGGTTAAGAGTGTCACAAGGATGGAAAATAAAGCACTTTTAGCCATTCCAGTGTTGTTACTGAGTAGGATGATGTATTCTTCCCATAAAGAGAGTTGTATGCTCAGAGTCCACGATGCAAAAGAGGAAGGGGTGTTCAACTTTGAAGACCACCGTCCTCGAGGCGGGAAGAGCCGCTAAGCGAACGAATTCCACAGCTGCAAATAAAAACCACAACGCCCGTATCAAGAGGTTTCCTCAAAACCTTTCGAAGTCTGCCATAAACATATGTCTTGCCGTTTCCAACGGCTCTTAGCTCTAAATATCGCTATAAGGCCCACATCAGCAGATCTGCTCGTTAGATTTCAATGTCTAGTAAACACAGATCCTATAGAATAGAAATGCTACCTCACTGTTAAATACGAATATGGGTTATCCCAATAATCGTGGGACTTCGATCATTTTATAAATATTATAACAATATCAGCGTATTAAGAATACAACATAAAAAGTTATACCTATGTAACATAATACGAGAACCTAAAGGTCGTTGCAGGAGCCCCAGCGGCCTAAGACATGAATACCTCCGAGATTGGGCAAGGAACAATTCTTCAACGACGCCCAATCATCATTTCATGTTTCATATTACAATTTCATGCACTGTACAGAATGAAAACCTTCGTGAATGGAAACCTCTGTAGACTGAAATGTTGAAAAAAACGAGTTGCCTCGTATAGCTAACACTAACTAGCAGTTCTAAAAATTGTAAGCAGCTGAATATAAAAACCATTTACCATAAATAGTTTAACCAGAAAATAACTTATATTTTATAGAAAGCTCCCTTGAATTTGGTTTTAAGCAAGAGAACTGGAACATTTCTGTAGCATTCTTGTACGTTAAAGCAATTTGATTGAAATTTGGATCAGAGGAAATTCATATTTAAATTCCAAACTCTGTCAGTCATTCAGCACAACGAAAAACATTTTGAAGTTTCTGCTATTCATTAAGAAAGCGCGTGCTTGCTGAAAATGAGAGCGTGCTTATACAAAACTATTTCCGTGCTTTGCAAACAATCACAGTGCCACACGTGGAAAATGTGCAAAAGAAAGTTTTGCCGACATACCGTCCATTTGGATTCACTAAAGCATTCAGATTACGGGTGCGTCATTCGCCCCAAAAACATGTTGCAGGCGTGGCTTCGAGAATTCACGAGGAGAAATAGAAATGGGCGATCGACTTTGAACGTTACAGATGGCGCCGGCTGATACGCAGAGTACACTGCTACGACAGCTGCAATAATTAAGTTGTCATTAATTTTGTTCTGAAATTTAAAGGTGTATAAATATTAACAAATGGTTCCTCTAAGATGAAATACGTCTTATGCCCGGATATACAGTTTAGGAATTAATTTCCTAGTGCTCCTCAGACCGATAGTAGAATTTCTACAACAGTAAACATTTCGAACGTTGGATAAATGATGCATTTTCTTGACATCTATACACTATTATTGTGTCTGATGCAATGTTTATGACACTCGAAGGGTCAACTTCAAAGTGATATGTAATTTTTACCCTCATCGTTTGGCTCTATGCGGATAAGTAATTTTCGAGATGTTCTCTCCGTCTATTCTACTTGCTGACAACATCACTGCGACCCAAAAATGATCGTCTAAAATTCACAAAGCTCTGTATATGGTCCGGAAGGGGATCTTTGAGGTGACTGAGGCGAGTCTGTCACGAAAAAAAAGACTGCGAAGACGGGACCTATATAAATGGCCTCCTCGACAATGACAGAAACCAAAACCAAGCTGGTCGGTTAACCTGTTTTGAACGACGTCTTTCTCTCCAGATTTTCAGAAGACTGTTCGTCGTTTAAAGCCTCTTTAACACAAACGTCTACAGGTGACCTTGCCAGGTGGTAGTCATTCGGTCGATTACCGACTTAGGTAGCTCAGGACATCAACTGATGTCAGTGATGTTATTGCCGTGGCTGTGACCGGGAGGTTCGAGGATTCAAGTCTCGACGTTGGTAAGATTTCCGACACTAGATATGAAGCTAGGTTGAGTTCAACCGTGAGTTCAGCGGCCGATTGCTCTGATCGGTAGTCGTTTTTTTGTGTGGTTTATCCGATTAACGCCAGGCGAATACCGGAGCAGTACCGTAACAAACGGGCCACGGATCGCGCTCATTTTCGTCCTTACTCTAATCTCACCCCCTTCCTTACACACGCACACACACACACTAACATGCACTACACTGCCACACATACCAGGGGATCATTCGGGACCATGGAGCTTGTCTCGGCTCGGGCGGTGCGGCGTTGGTGGGAGACACCTGGTTGGGGAAAATCCTGCATGCCGACGGGTAGGTGTGCGTCGGATCGTCATCCAGCGAGGGAAGATCACCGCCCCCGCTCGCGATAGAAAACAAGCACTACACTTATGGGACTAATGATATTAGCAGTTGATGTGCTCGGAATCATCAATCATTCGGTCAACGAGTAGGAACGGGAAACTCTGTGAATACTCGGAAGTTTGAAGGCGTATTCAGAGTGTGTTGAGAACAGAAGGTGCATTCACACGATACAAAATCGTGCTACTACGACATGCGAAGAATACATCAACGGAAAGGTATGTGTACGTACCATCCTTAGTGCCTGATATCTCATCCCATTCCAATCACGGGTACAGAACTCGTCCTATGAACATAGTTTTCCGATAGGGATCCGAACATAGGGATCCGATTTCCACTATGTATGAGAAGAAACATAAATGGTCGATCGACTTTGAATATCACTGGTTTTGGACGTTTCAATGATTTCGCCACTTTAGCAACTGAAAAGTAATGAATGTGAGGATGAAATCACTTGAGTAATTGCGGGGGGAGGGGTGAAGAAAAAGATAAAACATTTTGTTAGTTATTGTACAGAATTTCTTTCAATAAGTTTAAATAAGGTGAACTTTATATTTCCCAAAGTATTTTTTACTTTAATAAACAAAATGAATCCCAGAAATCGAGACATCCTCTAAAAATATTTTTCATTTTTATTTAACACACGTTAAGCTAAAGAATGTTCTGTTCACAAAAGTTCTATTCTTTATCTAAACCACCTTACAACCCTGTACAGAACTCAACATAAAATCAATTGCATTTGTCAATTGTATCGTTAAATTTGTTATATAATTCTTCTCACGGAAGATTTTATTCATTTACTAGAAAAATATTAAATGGAAACAAAATAGTTCAATGGAAAAGCGAGGCCTTGAGAGACCCAGAAATGTAGTTGTCTTTCTAGTTTTGGGTTGCGCATGTCTGTACTGATTTTAATAAAGCACTTAAAATCGCAAACTTCAGTAGAACCCCAAACAGTTTTGTTGGACTTGCTTTTTTATTGTTTTCAAACGAGTTTTGACACATCACTTCCACAGAACGGCTTAACACCGAAAAGTGTCTGCTTTGAAACGTGTCTTTGGCTAATTTCAGTTATCGACTTTAATAACGAAGGACTGGATCTGCCTTTGGATGACGTCAAATGCTTCTCTTCGAATTCATGTAAACCAGATTGTGTTTAGTCGAAGCACTGTATCTTTTTTCAATTTCCCCCGTAATGTATAACTATTGAACAATATTATCTCAAACAAAAACTTAGTAAAACGAACAGAAACAGGATGCATCACACCCAATCACATCGCATCATTTCTTTCACATTACAAGTCCCCCATCTCGATCAGGTTTTTCGCCTAGAGTCCCTGATTTTTTGAGCACATGTTGAGATGGACCCTGCTTTTACTTCCGGACATAAATGTAACTTCATTATCTGTGCACGTCTTCTAGAGTTTAGTGGGGAAAATAGTTATTCAAATTAGCGTTCTCCTCGTTGATGCTGCAGGAAGTTCGTTTATTCCCTGACGAAGGACATGATGATGGATAAGAGACTAAACTTCTAGCTGATTTGCCTTTGAAAATATATTTTATTCTATCTGAGCAAATATTTTGCTGACAACTTGTCAAAAATGCTCATTTCCTTCTATATTCAGAATTCAACTAGTATATTGTTTGGGGAAGGGATCCCAGAATGAAGAAAACCCCATAACACGTCACACAGTTTGTTTTAGACCTAAAATAAATAAATAAAACGCAAGTTCACACTGTAGCGAGTTTTAATGGCGCTTTTCGCCGAGGACAGTCGGAAAGTGCCGAGATTCTCCGAAACCAGTGACGAGTTAAACCAAAGTGCAAATCGCCGTGAAACAAGATTGCAGATCGCTGCAGCTGGTCACGAAAAGCGGCGGCGAGCTCTCGAGTCGGTGTGCTTCTGCGATTTTCTCGTTGCACGTCTGTTTCTAGCCTGCTTCTACACTAATACTCTTTAGATATGCGTATGTATTGACTAATTATCTAATATATTTTGATTAAATTGCAAATTCATAATTTCAAATATTGAAAATTTATTTTTATTACTCAGTCATCGCCGTACCTATAGATGACCGGACGCCTCCACTGAGAACTTGATGCCAGTGGATTTAGTGATAAAAAATGGAAACTACTTCTCCCTTTCATAAATATGAAACAAAGTGAATGGTAATACATACGGCATGTCATTTTCTTCGAAGAATGTTTGACGGAAACTTATGTAATAAACCCTACGCCGCAGACAGATCATTTTCACAATATATAACACAGTTGGATTAACATTGCTAAGATAGAAATCATTAAATGATCATGACATCATTATATTTAGTCTGCTTTTTAAACAAGTTCCAAGAAATTCTAGCAAAAATAATGTGTTTATCTTAGTTTCACTTTGTGTGTAGTGTATATTTATAACATGATCAAAAATTTATATTTTGACTAAGCATTTTTGCAAATATTCACGTTTAATAACCTCAAGTCAACATTTTGTAACAAAAGAGGATTATATATTTTCTTAATGTTGAAAAACTGTTTAAAAACTTACCATTAACTCAAAGGAAATTTTTGGTTTCAGAGAAATAATTCATTAACGTAAAAACGAATTTTCATAAAAAAGCATGTAATTATGACTATTTTCAACCAAGACATATTCATTAATAAATGTAACCTTTGACTATCATATATTCATTAAAACCTATTATATTAGTTTTTTATGGTACATTTTTTATGTGGCATAATATTTTAATACATAGTCATAATTCACTGAATTCTTTTAAAGTACATTCTCGCAAATAGCATTCCGAATATTTTTAATTGGATTGGATTGTTCACTAGATGAATTTTTCTTTGTACTTTTTAAGCACAGTAAACACATTTTTGCAATATCTTATGGTGCTCTATTGGGAAATGGTTAATAATTCCATTTTACTTTGAATCACTGCAATATTTTGCACTTTCATTTTGGTTTATTCAGTTTCTTCAAAAGAGAAGAGTTGTATCAAATGTATTTGACAAAGGAAAACATTTTTATGTCCAGAACGAAATATTAAAGTGTAGATTCAAATTGATTTTATTTTGAACTTCTGTAGTTTGTATGTTATTTTAACTGATACATTTTCAAACATATTTTGTGCTTTTAATTTCCATTATCTCAAACCCCTTGTGTAAACAAATATATTTTCAATTAATTAGATTTTCTATCAAGGTGATGTACACCTCATGGCACAGAGAGATGAAATGATGACTTTTATCTTCTGTTAAAGTACTAACCAAGTCTTCCTAAATTGCATTCTTCTTAGCTGTGATGGGGCGACAGTTCTTTTTTTAGTCAAGTTAGTTTTATATTTGAGATGAAGATATCATTTGCAAATTCTCACACAGTCTAATGAATATGGCAGTGGTAAATGTAATTTTATCTTGTAGGACTCTTTTTCTAATGTTTTGTTTATATTTATCATAAGATTTCTCATTTTCTGAACATCCTATTTTGTATTTTGTAACATGTGTCTGATGGTATCCTACCACTTAATTTCCCTTCATTCAAAATGCTATAAACAAAGTTCAAGAATTAACAATTCAGTTAGAAGATACTATTATTAAGCACTCTCAAAAGAAATTTAATTTATTTTGAAATTGAATTGAAATTGATTTGAATTTAATCTAAAATTTCATCCTGTGAAAGAAGTTCATAAAAAAATGAAATTCAATTCCTTTAAAGATATTTTACCTTATAGAATGTCCCATATAAAAAGCAAGACAGTATTTCATAAATCGTTTGTAAAGACTATGTCAAATATCCAGATTTGCCAACTTTGAAGAGTTTATAATGGGGGAATTGCTACTCTACCAATGAAAGTAATCAGATGAGATTCATCTATTATTAAAAATATAAAAGGATGATCAGCAGTAAAAATTACTGGGCGGGGAGGAAAAAGAGGTGCAGACAATGGAACCACTCCAACACCTGAAAAATAAGATTAGTTTACAAAGTACAGTTTACTAGAATGGATATAATTTTTCAACTCCCATATCATCATACAAGAATAAATGACACAGTACCAAAATTTGCCTTGGGGTAAATCTGAAGAAAATGTATTTAATAACAACAATATGTTGTATTTTTATAGATAATAAATAAGAAGAAATATATTTATTATGTAACTTTCAGAGGAGTGAAGTTAGAAAAGCTTGATAAGGAGTCTTGATACCAAAGGAGTGAAATGGGTATTAACCTACTGATATTGCTAAATATTTCAAAGAAAATTTAAGAATTTCGAAAATAATTTTTACCCGAGTTCATCATTGTAATCCTTTAAAATGAGATATTTGTTCATAATGTCACAATTGATTAGCATTGTTAATAGAATTAGAGTAATTATTCTACTTGTTTGCATTTCATTTATTAAAACTTTTTTTACTCGTTTATGAAATGACAGTGGTCAATAATGACCCAAGTTGCTTAGCATAAAGTGTATTCAAATGAAAAATGAAGTCATAAATAATATAAATTCTTAAACAATTCTATTTATGTAATAAGGATTTAATACTAGACTAGCGTACTAATGCAGATCTATCTTCTTTTCATAAATAATAAACTGCATAAAATAGTCAACTGCATAAGTGGCATAAAAGTATGCAAAAATATTGTGATCGGTGGTGAAAACCTACAATGAAATATTACTGCTCAGTATTTTAAGATCTCGTCACTTATCTCCGGAAAAGCACCATTCACGGTAAGTTGAAACTTTGCATTCTACTCGTTGAACCCCAAGGACAATGAAACCACAGTTTCAATGCACGAAATATTCTAGTTTTATTTAATCCACTTCGCATGCAATTTGGTAGAGTATAAGAGATTTATAAGACGATATTAGATGGTTGCACACATCTTCCTATGAATATCACGACGTCATAATTCTTGATTAGGAACGCGAACGAGCGGTCGACCTTGAACTCGATTGGCCTTTCCGGAGCTGATGGAGGGACGACCTCGACCTCTGAAATCAGAAGGCGATCGTCAAGTGGCGGTCCAGAGAAGGGGTCAAGCGATCGAAGTGCAGCAGTGCACTCACTGACTGAAAATGCGGCTCAGGGCAATTAGAAGCAATTCGGATAGTTTGCCATGAAAATAGAAAGTAATTGATTGGAGTGAGGCAAATAATTAATGCCTTAAAAAGTCCTTGATAACAAGAAGCCAGAGTTTGCTTTTTCAAACTTACTTCATGAAAGTATTGTAAACTTGTCAGATCCTCAAAAGATTAAACACAGCTGTCTTGTATTCACAAATGTTGATAAAATCCTACATCAGTGTGTAGAGAAAGTGATGAAATTATTTGACGATTCAAAACAAGAGATTAAGAGACAAATTGTACGGGTAAAGCCTCTGGAAATATATGATAACAGCACTAACATATCCACAAATTTGTGTCCAATCTCAGATAATTCGTCGATAATAAGTCACATCCGAAAAATGAATTATTACGAGTGAAACGAAGTGTTTTAGCTACTACCTGGATAATATACAGATATAGAGGAAGTGTGGACACATGCGGACAGGAAGAACATTAACTTGAAAGGTAAAATATTCTTACTTCAACAGATTTATCCATCTACTCATTTGTGTTGCCATTAATTGTCGCAAATGGAGAAAAAATATATTTAAAAAGTTAGTGAGAATTTATAATTTCCCGGTAATACTTATGTCATTAGTCCCGTAAATGTAGTGTGTGTCATTTCTTGGGAGAAAGTGGTGTTCTTCCTCCGTGGGGACGTGAGATCCGGCGGCGACCTGCATTCGCATCGTGGCATTTCCCTCTCCAGAAATCTCCCCCAGCGAAGACCGCCAAAACCGGGACAAATTCCAAGTTTTAGTGCGTGTGTTAGTTCGTGTCAGGGAAGAGAAGATATGAAGGATGAGGAAGGAAAAACCGCGCACGGTTCGAGGCCCGTTGGTTAGGGTAATGCACCAGCGTTCGCCTGCCGTAGATCGGAGAAACCACGGAAAACTACCATCAGAGCAGCCTGACACTGCAATGAGTGGTTGGATTCGAACTAGTTAAGTAGCTAGAGTTTAAAATCCACCACTGTCGGGACTAACCCTAGGACGATGATGTAGAGGGAGCAATGTTGCCACTGAGTTGTCGCAGTCTGCATTTCCCAGAAGCGAAGCAAACTACCATCTCAGCGCTTCCTCTCATTTCAAGGGAAACCCTCGATCTAGATAAGAGAGATGAATCCATAAAATACCACTTCTCACCCGGCAAACGCAGGGTACCTCATCACGAAATGTTAAGCGGCAATCTTCCATCTAGCTTGATAAATTACTCGAGAAACATGACACATAAAAGTCGGTTGTTCCTTGAGGGTGAGGCTTCTTTTTTTAACTTCTTTGGGGCCTCGCTATACAAGTATAACCCGATTCAAACACAATCACCACAAGGTCGCGAGCTGGACGGAGAGGGGAACACTCATCCAATCGCGAGCGTCTTTACAACTTTTTACAAGTTTTTGTATTGTAGCTCCTGATTGGATGACAATGCCCCACCCCCCTCTTCTCCCACCTCGTGGCCTTGAAGTGCCACTTCGTTGAAATCCGCGGATACATAATGGATCTACTACATCTGCAGCGGCCACAACACGACCGAAAAAACACATCAGTCGTCCTTACGCTAATGATAATATAAAACTTAATATCCTATGACTAAGCAACAAAGATCAAAATAAATTCAAAGAAGCAAAAAGTTCCTCCAATCATTGTGGAAATGCTGAGTCGCCGTTTGTACGGGCGTAACAAACTGCGAGTCACAGTGCTATTTTTGACGCAATTCTGTTCTTTAGCGACACAATAACCGGAGATGACCTTTAATTCAAATAGATGATGAGTTGTCATATATAACGAGAAGTTGTATCATCGTAATTGTTGAGTAGCTTTTCTAAAAAGGAAACTAAAAAGATTGTATTTTGATAGAGGAAGAAAAGGTATTAAATTTCCATGAAATATGAAAGATGCATGTACAAACACTGTTTCGTTTTTGTTTTTACAAGGAATCGAAGACGAAATGTGTTAAATTTACTTTTCTGTTTTTACCTACCAATTTTTGTGTCTTTTCCGATAACATTTTTAGTTCTTCATATTGTCCGGTCACTACCCTGAATTACATTTTTGTTGTTTCTGCCATTTCGTTTTCTTTTTCATTTCACTTCATGTTAACGATTTCATGAACAACAAAAAATGGTGAACAATTGCACTAGCATTTTTACACAATTCAGTAAACATTGCTATTCAGTGTTAACATAAACTAGGAGTAATTTCAGATGGAAAAATCACCACTGCAATTGTGATAATGAGAGCTATAATGAATTTATTTACAATATTGACCTTCAGAACCCTACATCCCACTAGAAAGTTTTAATTTTTCAATTTCGTCACTGTCTGCATATCGCTGCATTTTTATGTGCTTTTCCTAGACTCGAAGCGCTGTTATAGACTCGAAAGGTCATCAGCGTGATGCAGGAACAGTGAATGCACTTCAATTTTAGGAGTTGGTTGGCAGGCTTAGATTCTGGCGGCCAAACGTTTGAGGCGATCGCATGGTCATGTGAAATTAAATGCTCTCGATATTTGCACCCCAATCCCGTTATTCAAATTTGCTGTTTTTTTTTCGTTTGTGTCCGAAAACATTATTCTTTCTTCGACAATAGTTACTACAAATAATTGAGGAGAAGACGATTTTTTTTCCATCTGAATTGCCTCGATTGAATGTTGTTTGTGATGTAATGAAAGGAACCATGCTCATGAACAACTGTAGGGCAGTTTTTCTTTTATTAGGAATTTAATAAAGCAAGCATATGAGTGACAGAGGGCGTGCAGAGTCGGAGTAAGCATTAGGGGTTGTACCTCTGTAGCCTTATCGATCTACGCATTGTAGTGACCAACGAGGGTACTGAGCACAAGGCAGTCTACGCACAGTTGCCTCTTTCAACACCATCGACGAACGGTCTTATCAAAGATGGATCTAGGATGTTTTTATTTTGTTCTTAAAAATCAGTGAGAAGGCACCTAGTCCATTTCTAAGAAAGTAAGAAAATTAAAAATTATTCTACCAACAACCAAACAGACGGTTACAAAAGTTAACTTTTCTTGGGAACCAGCATTTGTGAAGTGTCATTTATAGAAATTAATTATGCCGCCTCTTGCATAGCCAGTTTTATCGCAAGGTAAACTGTTTTCACTATCACAATCATTATCTTCAGATCCGTTCTCTGAGGGCATATAAGACGGCGATTGTGAAGATTATGCTAACGAAAATGTTAGTTTATTGTGGAAGATTTGTTGTAAAAATGATAATATTTTAAATAACAACGTTGTTAAAAATGGCATCTATTTTTTCTTGCATTCAAATACAAACTCATTAATATACGAAGACTCACATGCCCAAGTAAAGAGCTGTTGTGGCTGCGTTCAGTTCTTTGCGAAGTCGACTTCAAGAACACGTAAATTCAGGACCGGCTACCTCGTCCCCTTCCAGATAAAACTGGAAGGTGACTATTTTTAAAGAACATTTTAGTAGCCATTATTCTTAAAACAAATCCCTTCTCAACTTTTCAGACTTTTGTCTGGCATATTTCTTTTAAAATATGGTTTGTTTAAAGTTCGTTTTCATTCAATTGAATCATTCATTTATTTAATGAATTCTGCTAATCTTGTCATTTTTATATTCTACTTTTTTCTGCTAATGTTCCATAACGCTGAAAATGAAATTTGGACACTTTTCTAGGGATTTTTTTGCTTTTCATTTTTTATATGAGTGAGTCTGGAAGATTTTCAATAGGACACAAGGAAAAACTTGACATCAGCGGGGCGGCGGCAGCCCCCATAACGCGCTTACCTGCTTAATGAGCGGTTTTCCTTACCTGTGTTGGTTCGCTCCGCAATTTACACGTAAAATTAGAAAGTAAGTTTCGCGAGAAAAGATGAAAGGATTATTTGGTTCCCAAACTTCACACAGCCCACGGCATTCCACCCCGAAAGGGAAAGTCCCAGGAAGTCTAGGTATACGGAGAGCCTGAAATAGATGTGAAAGCAGCGAGCCGCGACAAGCCCGCACTTTGCGTCGACGGTTTGAGGCAATGAGCGACCTCCCTTGTACGAATGAGTGAACATTCATTGCCCACTCATTTACCGTTAAGGGTTCTCTGTGAATAAGATTTGCTTCATGACAGCGGGTTCATGACAGCGGTGCCTTGTGCGGTTTGGGCTAGCCCTAGTGCCTTACTCCGACCTCGCCCGTGATTTCCGAGCGCTCTGCGCCTCACCTGTGGCTGCTGCGGCGACCGTGCCCTCCTCCGTCACCTCCACGAAGGCCTTTTGGATCACCTGGCTCACCGACACGCTCAAGTCGGTGATGCCCGACAGGTTGGCACCCGGCCCGAACAGGTCTTGAACGCCCAGCTGAGCAGAAAGAGGAGATTGTGAGCGCTGCTTTGAGGAGCGTTTATGAAGATCATTTGCTGCGTATATGCTGCTCAGAAGATAAGTCATCACTTATTAAATCTGTTTATGCAGTGTAAATTCCCATACCGCGAAACGTAAGGAAGAAAGTACGTTCTTTCGCCTGTTTACGTTACTTGAAGAGGCAGGTTATCATATGCAAGTAATTATAATATTTAGGTACTTTTTTCAGTAAGGAAATTTCTTTTACATAGATTACATGGTATTAACTCCATCCCAACAAATGTTGTGGTAGGAGTGGAGCCGGGGATGAGAGTTACTATTTTCTCATAAATACTCTTCTGAATTCTGTAGTTCGTTGTTTACCAATGCTAAAAAAATCTAACTCGGGAGCGACAAGATCCATTTTCAAATAGCACATTAAAACAAACCTTGCTTTCTTCAAATATGATTCAAATCTTTAGAGGTAAAGGCGGAGAAGGAATTTCAGAGATTAAGAGAGCGTGTGCAGATTATACGTCTCCCCCAAGCGGCCCATACAGTTTTCCCTTTGAATTGACAAAAAAAAAAAATAATAAAGTTGAAAGTGGCGTGGAGGATGGCTCACCCGGGGCAGCTTCTCGTGCAGCTGGAAGGTGCTCTCGATCTTGAACTTAGGCAGCGAGACGATCACCTCGCCCGACGACATCTGCCTGTTGATGGCGGAGAAGTTGAGGGAGGTGAGGCCTGCCTCCACGCGCGCCAGGCCGTCGACCTCGTCGGGCAGAATCACCCACATCTTCATGGTGCGGCCCTGCACACCCCACGCCACGCCACCACACGTCAAACGGGCATTGAAAACAGGTTCGCAAAGATTTCTAAGCCACCCCCTCATTCCCCCTTTTCTGTAACAACGCTTTAATATTTACAACTTCCCTGTGAAGACAGTTGAGTTTTGAATTATACCCCTGACCCTTATTATAAATGTACACAATTTAAAAAATCGTTAGCGAAATGGCGGAAAACGAAAGGACCAGGAATGAGAAGTGACCGCCAAGGAAGAAAGAAAAGTGACCCCCCCAAGGAACTGAAGTGACCCCCCCCAAGGAACCGAAATTACCCCCCCCCCAAGAACTGAATGACCCCCCCCCAAGAACCGAAATGACCCCCCCCAAGGAAACGAAGGTGACCCCCCCAAGGAACCGAAGTGACCCCCCCCCAAGGAACGAAGTGACCCCCAAGACCGAAGACCCCCCAGGAACCGAAGTGACCCCCCAGGGAACCAAGTGACCCCCAGGAACCGAAGTGACCCCCCAGGAACCGAAGTGACCCCCAGGAACCGAAGTACCCCCAGGAAACGAAGGACCCCCCCAGGAACCGAAGACCCCCCAGGGAACCAAGTGACCCCCCAAGGAACGAAGTGACCCCCCAGGAACCGAAGTGACCCCCAGGAACCGAAGTGACCCCCAAGGAACCGAAGTGACCCCCAGGAACCGAAGTGACCCCCAGGGAACGAAGTACCCCCAGGGAACCGAAGTGACCCCCCAGGGGAACCGAAGTGACCCCCCCCCAGGAACCGAAAGTACCCCCCCCAGGGACGAAGACCCCCCCAGGGAACCGAAGTGACCCCCCCCCCAAGGAAGAAAAGGGGCGTGGCCCACCTGGTATGGCAGCTCGAGCAGGCGCGCGCCGAGCTCCGGCAGCACCGCGTAGCGGAAGTGCGAGGTCACGTGCATCATGGGCACCGACACCTGCGACGACGCCGACACGTGGAAGGGCTCGTTGCGCGTCTCGCCGTCAGCGAAGGGCTTCTCCCACGAGCCCTTGAAGTAGATGGCGTTCACCACTACCATCAGCGTCGAGGGGTCCAGCTTTTCTGCGACACGCAACACACCGCTCCCTCAGCACCGCGTTTCCCTAAAGCTGCATTTTGCGTCTAAAATTCAACTTTAATGGCGAAGTTGTAATAAGTCGTTACCGTTCCCTCTGGCGACGACCCTTCCAAAGGAAACAAGTGGTGCTACAACACGTAATGACTTTACACATTAGTGACTGGCGGCGGAAATCTCCGTTCTGTATCCAACGGCGGATCCAGCCGATCATTTTGAAGGGGGCCATGGCAAATTATTGTTAAATATTTTAAAATAATGTTATTAAAATGTTATTTTTGTAGTGTATACATGATACTGTACAATCTTTTTAAAAACATAATTACATAATTATAATAAATAATTGAAATACATATTTATATCCAATAAAGGAAAGTAACAAAGGAAATCTAAGCATTTTGGAGGGGACATGGGCCCCCTGGCCCTCCCCTGGATCCACCAAGGTTCTATATTAACCATGACGCGTTGCCCGCTGAGAGAAAATTCGGGCCAAGGTTTCTTTTTCTGCATTTTGATGCTATCTACAGGTGACTACACTAAACTAATATGTGATGGGCATTAAGTAGGCACCGAACGTCTATTATTTACGTTGTCCAGATTTCTCCACGAAATTCAATAATAAACATAAGTTTGTTCTTGAAATAAGTGGGCGGGAAGAATACGTAGTGAATGATGTGCTATCAAATGACATCGAAAGTCTTTGTGAAATGTATACAATAGTGATTAAGGTCTACCGAGAATTGATAATGGCTTCTCTTGTAGCGATTGTTAAGTGACAAAACAATTCTGTACCTCAGAAACCATGTGGCAACGAAGACGATCCAGTAAATATTTCTAATTTAGCACGATTAAGCGGAGAATGATTTCCAAGTCAATAATAAATTTAAAAACTAAAAATAATAAAAAATAAATCTTAATTTTCAGTTGTGTTTAGATTGATATTGAACCTTTTGCTTGTCTATAGCTCGTCCTCGCCGTACCGAAAGTGTCCGGTCCCCAGGGGGTACGACATGCGTCCGACCACCGTGTCACCAATATGATAAAAGAAGTCTTAGGCTTTCGCTTTGTGAGTGCTCTTGACTGTCCGGGTGACGGCGAATACTGATGTCGATGTTTCGACTACCTTGTGATATTCCTAAGGGTTGGCCTGCAGGACAGCACATCGTCATCACAGCCTTCAATGCGGCGTCGCCCGGGTAGCCAACAGCACTGAATACCTTATTTGTGATGATGTAATTTCGTAGTTTTGCAATTTTTCCTTCTAGTACCGTTACTTTACCCATCTTTTAAAAACGATTAGATACCATGAAGATAGAAATATCTGGCTTGAATATTTGCGAAGTAGAACACATCCAAAGAAACCGTTGTTTTCTAATTTTGAAAAATTTGAATGATTTTTCATGAAAATAGGATCTATAATATACTTCTCAGTCAATTTTTCTATCATAAATTAAACGGCACGCTAGATTTTTGGCAAACAGCTGAAGCAGACGTATAAATGAAACATGGGTTTATGTAGTTTGCATTAAGAAAGATTAGCCAAACGCCAATTTGATAGGGTCTATTTGACTCAGCTTTCATCATCTCTGATTAACATAGACCGTTTAGTCTGAACGTAAAATTTCCACTTTACTCAACAAAAGAGGAATATCTTTGATCCCTTCTCTCTCAGACCTACAATGAAAATAAGCAGTATGTTTCTTTGGATCAGAACATTTCAGCCTATCCAATTTTGTACTGCCCTCACAAGACTCCATAGTTAGCGAGTTCCTAGTAGAATGACCCGTCCTCTTTATGCCCTCCATTCTACTTAAAGTTGATTTGGTTCCCACCATCTCAACAGCTTTCAAAGATAGCCCGTAGACTCATCTCCGAATTTCTTATCGAGATAGATGGGACCTGCTGAGGTCCCTAAGAGGAGCCATCTAAGTTAAACTAGCAGCTATTGGATATTGCATGCCTTCCTGTCTGGAGGGGAAAGAACCAGTTTTTCAGGGTGATGCTCAATGGTTGGGTTTGTCACATCATACTACAACACAAGTGCATTAGACAATGGATTGGTTTGAGTATGAATCGTGCACGTCTCAAACCGTGCACTCTCAAAATGCCACCAGGACGGACAATGATGTTATACACAATAGATAAACCTAATCCTGCCACACCACTTAGGTAAACAATGAGATTAGGAGGTCTTCCAACCCGAACGTTGTCAAATCCAGCTCGCTACTGCATTTCCGCCAGTTCCGGCTTACCATTTGGGCATTTCTACTTAATTCAATACGTGTATTTCAAATGTGCGTTTCATTTATCCACACCACTTAGCTACGTGTTAAAAAATAGTCGCCGAGGCGTGGAAGTGTATATATTACTCAGGAGTTCGCGGATCTTGTTGTCGGTGATCTGCTCCACCCAGCGGTTGATGGTCTGGCGGGAAGCCTCGTTGTCGTGGACGAAGTCCAGCTCCTGAGCGTCTGCGCGGAACTTGTCGACCGCCGTGCTCCTGAACGGCGCCTTTATGGTGGCGCCCGTCTTGGTGTACACCTTGTTGGCGATGCGTACGATCGTCGCGTTGTTGCTCTGTCAACATCAACATGGACGACACTCGCTGAGCTGCTGAGATTTAATCGCGGTACAGAATAACTCGGAATAAATGTTACCATCTTCTCAGTCATGTTGGGGGTAGAAGATGATAACATTTGACAGTGAACATATAATGCGATAGTTCTTATAACGGTATTACACATGCCATATCTGCCCCTGAGTAAGGCATCGTATCATGCACTGGTGATTAGCAGGTATGCTAAATCTCTTTGTTAGACTGACCTGCCAAACACGCAGCACAGTAGATTTTTAAAACGTCACCAGACGTAAAATTAAATTTCAATAACAAGCGCTGTTCAGCAAAAAAACATTCTGTATTCACTCACATGAAAGATAAGGTTTACTACTTATAAATTACTTATCTTTTTAATGTGGTATTTATAAATTTATAATTTTTCCAGCTATATTGTTGCGCCATTGTGTTGAATAATTCGAATTTGTGGATGTGTGATTGCCTGAGGGGATTCTGAAAGTCCTTTACTGATCAACGCATAGCAGCCGTTAAGGCCAGTGAAGGCCGACACCAGCAACGTAGCCAGATAGCGAGAGCAAATTGGACGGGGCAGAGCCGGTTGCAGGCAAATTCTTCTTGAAGCCTTGAATACTTTTTTTTTCAGTCACGATCGCGACGAGATCCATTAACTTCATAGAATAATCGGGGGGGGGCGAGTTAACTGCAGGCCTGCGCAAATCCCCTTGGGGCCGTCTGACGTCAGAGGTGGAGAACAAGGAGGAAGGGGGCGGGGCCAGCTTACCTCGAGGCCGACGAAGAGCTCCTTGAAGCCGTCCTTGATGACGTCGCCGTCGGCCGGGAGGCGCAGCGCCGCCTGCAGCTGCTGGGCCGTGCGCCCGCCCGCGCCCTGCAGCACCAGGGCCAGCGCCGCGCTGGCGCTCATCGGCGACACGATCAGGTTGCCCGGCTCCGAGCGCAGCACCTGCAACACGAAGAGCAGGCGCAGTTGCAGCGAAACTCAGACCAGCGAGGTGTCTTCCATTCTCCTATCTTCGAGCCCTTCTGCAATAGTGCTTCATCGACTGACTGATTTTTTTTATTTACAGCACACAATATCATTGTAACTCAAATAATGACACATAAATGATACTTTTACTAACCATTCGAACAAATGTGTAAAAATAGCTTTGTTTCTTTAATTGTTTGAACTACGATCATTTTTATGTAGTAGATTTCGAAATATATTCTAAATGTGCCAGTATTTTTCGGTCATCGCGCCCTGAAAGTGTGCTTCATCCATCGCCGGAATTTTTTAGTAATTTATTCGCTCAATATTACTGTAACTCAAATAATGGCACGTAAATGATAATTACACTAACCATTCGATCAAATGTGTAAAAATAGATTTTTTAAAAATTTTTTTTGAACTACGATCATTTTTAATATAAAGTCGATTTCGAAATATATTCTAATTGTGCAAGAATTTTTCGTTTATAAGAATATTACGTTCCAAAACCGGATTAAATTTACAACGAAAACATAATATAAGCAAATAATAAATATCAGAAACTAAATATCAACTTTGTTAATTTGTTTTGCAATGAATGGTATCTCGATCTAAATTGCACCGATCAGTCGCAAGAGTTAACTCGGCATTCGACAGACACTCGACCACTTGATCCTCACCGACTTCATTATATTATCGATCCGTCGGGGGTCAACACTGACCGCATGGGAAACCCCTGAAGTATACACTCGAAATTAGTTGTATGAACGTACTTCAAGGCTTTATAACATTAACGAACTTCATTTATTCCGACTGCAAACAAATTATTATATTAAAAGCATAATGATGTTCACTGGTTTTGTGAAATTTAAAAATACATATGCGTCGCGTAAAAGACGAAAAACCTGTGTGAAATGCTGAAAACAATGCTTATTCATTGAAATGCAAACTGTAGATCATATTCTTCAAAGTTTTTTATAGACAGCACTAAAGCTAACCTAATTTTTGTTAGAGTAAAACTTGGATTATCCTGGCGAGAAACGCACGAAACATTTTGCTATTCTATTGCGACAACTCTATAGTAAAACTGGGATCGATCAGAGAGATGATTCGGATGGGCGGAAATTAAGGTCATTAAATTAAGCAGGAAATTATGTAAAAGACTTCGTCAGTCATCGTGAAAAGTCCACTATCTACAAAACTATGTTCTATAAACTACCTCTGAGAAATAGTCAATGGGCTCTTAATGTTTTCCACATTTGAAAGTTTCCACCCTATATAATTATCTACATTTGCTGTGATGACAATTCCATCATTCTCATTATAACACACTGTAATATGAACCTTACCAACGTTTTCTTTAAATAAAATTAAAAGTGTAGTTACCAATACTTCAAAAAACTTATCCGTAAATTTTTGAACTAATTAAAAATTTATTTATCTTTGTACTTACAAAGCAATATTATCCTAAACAAAACATTACAAACCAAAGAACACTACTCTATTTCAAGAAAGCATATTCTTGAAATGCATTACAATTTGGCAATTTGTGATTGGTATTGAATCTTACATTTTTGTTTCGTTTTACGAAGTATTACTTTTTTCCAATTTTTAAGCCATTTCAACATTTTCCACCAAATATAATTGATAGTCTAGATAATCGAAGTTCAGGTGTGTCCTTCGTTGCATTATTACAAATAATCTGCCCCCACTCGAGAGCTCCCAGAAATGGTTTCTACTGAGAAAGTCAATGTCATGATGGTATATTAAAAGTTCATCTAATGACGGTGCATTACTCTGAGAAATAATAAACTTATACTCTCTGATGATCCCAGCCCGAACCTTCCACGAACTTCCAACGTCATCCACGATCTGATGTAGCAATATGCTTTCCTCACAGGGGAGACGATCGCCTTGGCAAGAGGCACGAACACAATGAAGTACGCTATTTGCACCGAGATTTTCCTTTCAAGGAAATGTCATGCTTTCTTCGAACATCTCTGGACCTTGACGTAGCTAATACATCTAAATACACACAGCCTGAAAGTGAAAGGCATTCGCCGAAGACTTGCAGATGCAAAAGACTCTTCGTCGCAAACAGTGACACTACCTGTCGTCGCAGGCTTCTGCCACGCCTCGGGAATGAAATAATCGACTCCGATTGCGTTGTAACTCAGGCCGAGTCTAGCTTCACTCTCTCTCACACTCTGTGTTAGGCGTTGTTGAGATTTATGAGCGTATGATTATTGCCACTGGCGGGGAATGGAGACAGGAGGAGAAAATGAAGGATTCCACGCTGGTCATCACAAGTTGCGAAAATATCAGCCTCAATATATTAATTATATCGCGTTTCCACGCGTGTCAACTGCTAGTGTCATTAGTCTTAAGAGTGGTGCATGTTTAATCTGGCTGGTAGCAGTGTTCTTTCGCAGCTGGATGGTGAGATCACGAGCAGACCTACAAGTCGCCTTGCAGGGTTTTCCTCATCCAGGTATCTCCAATCACGGAGGCAATGCCCCCACCAGGACAAGCTCTAGGCTCCCGACTGGCCTTCCCATACGTGTGGTAGAGTAATGCGTGTAACTGTGTGTAAATGAGCGGTGAGAGTAGATCAAGATAGAGAATGGAGAGATTGAGTACTGTCCGTGACCCATTTTAAGGATCCTGCTCCGACATAATACATTATATATATATATATTTATTATATATATATAGTTTCTATATTTATTATTTATATATTAATTTTTTATTATATATATATATATATATATATTTTATATATTTATTATATAAAACTGAAGGAAACTGGAAGTTTCCTTCAGACATCGGCTAAATTAGCTAGTGTCAAAACACCTGCCTCCATAGGAAGGGAGCAAGTCTCCACGGCAGGGTTTTAGACACTAGCTAGAGAGCTGGGTCAAATTGACAGACTGAAGGAGAACACATACGACCAAATGCTCTGATCGGTAGTTTTGCGTGGCTTCTGCGAGCTATACCAGACAAATGTAGAATCAGGGCCTTAAAAACGTCACGAATGATACATGATCTTTCCTTCCCTCATTCTTGTCCCCCTTCTCTTTTTACACACCGACACACGCACCCACGCGATACACACTCAGGCACTACCCTATCACATTTATGTCATGAGATCAGCTTGCTCCGGCTAGGGCCCTGGCGGAGATACTTTGAGGGAAAACACCGCATGCTGACGTGTAGAGTTCTCCTAAGGTATCTGTGCACAACCATCAAGAGCGAGGCTATAGAAGGAAAATCTTGCACTTCTGCAGTAGAGACCTCCACTCAACAAAATTGCTGTCCACAACCAAATGCGAGGGTAGCCCAATGCGAGCTAGGGTGTGTAATCACCGAGAATGTGTTGTGTCTGCATTAATAATTTATATCATAGGTTACCACCGCACACGCGACCTTCGACGCACTGTTGCCAACCCGCGAAGAGCCAGATCTTGATTATAGAGTCTTGTTTGCCTAATTGGTGACTTGGCTTTTGTTTTATCTCGGATTGCACGGAATTTAGGATAAGCGAGGCTCGATTTACCGCGACTACTTTAGATGAATTCAGCAACTGTCTGGAGGAGAATTATAGCGGCTATAGGCCATGATAGTTTTCTGTGATTTCTGCAATCAATACTGACGAATGATGGAGCAGCAACTTAGAAAAAAGGGCCTCAGACAGCGCGCGATCTAGTTTAGAAAAAAAACATCACTAATTGTGGCCGATACGAAACTTTACACATTTCTGGTGCTCAAAATGGTCGGCACAGATACTCAAAAATGAATTTTTACTTTATTTTTTTGTTTAATTCCGAAATGCCTTCCCTTTATCTTTTAACACCGCAATTGATCTATGGACAAAAGATGGCAACTAGCCTTATTGACATTTCATACCAAGATTTTTTCACATTGTAGCGACCAATCTGATTTGGTTGATTTGATAGTACTGACATCGAAAGTTCTTCTTTTCCCCTTTCAACTCTCGCATCCAGCAATATGGCATAAAGTACATTTGCGAGGATTACAAATGAAATATTTTCATTAACTTTCTGAGAGTACCTGAATGACCAGTATGTAGCTGGTACAGTGCACAACGGACCGACCAGAGCCTTATGTAAATCTCAAGGATCCTAGACAACAACACTATGGGTTTCGCAATTATTAAAATATATGTATGCAATCAAAATGATCGTGATAATAAACTATCACCCTTCGTATTTTAAAAATACCTTTTAATAAAATTTAAAAACGTTTCACTTTTCAATTATTATAAAATTTGGTTGAAAATATAATTAAAGCTTAGCGACAAGATTGTTGCCCCTGCATTATCACTGACAAGGGATAAAGTTCAGACTATAACGGATTTTCGACAGAAGATGGATAACCTAATCGAAGTCTAAAGGAGGATAATTATATTAGCAGACTTCTCTAATCAGACTTTTTCGTGTCGTCTCAGATCAATTCTAGGCGAATACTGTAACCGTGCTGTAACGAAGGGACCGCGGACGCGCGATCTTTCCTTCCTCATTGTTACATCTTCCCTTAAACACACACACACACACACACACACACACACACACATACATACATACATACACAATACCCTCAGTTTTACATTCCCTACACTACCACACTTGTCACGTGGCCAGTGAGCAGCTAAGTGCTTGACTAGGCTAGGACGATGCCCCGCTGCGGAATATACTTTGAGTTGAGGAATCCACAATCTGTGGGGCTGGTTGACGCCGAATATCACGATCCAAGGGGAGAAATGCCATTACCTCCCAGGACAGAACGTGCACTACACTTACAGGACTGATGCCTTCGGATGTTAACATGCCCGGAAACAATACTATTCATACACTCAATACAGCACAATCCCTATGCCTTGGATCTCATTGTTTCAAAAAAGGAACAGTCAATTTCAAAGTGTTTTTTCTTATCTCAAATATTATTTTGCAAATATTATCTCCTCAATAGACGGCGGCTTCTTAAATAAAACATAAGATAGTTTCTTTCATTCTTGATTGCCAAATGTCAATTTAGTCGATATCGCTAAAGCATTGTAGGCTTCCGGACAGGGGATATTCACGCCTTTTAAGTGTTCGAATTTAAAACCGTCCCTAGTTGCTGTGTATTTGTGGGTAAGTCGGAGGGTGAGGCCAGTGTAAAGCAAATTATGGTTGACCCGCACCAAAGTTGACATGGCTTTTTAAGGTAAAATCTAACGGTTTTGCTACTTCACCGAGGGAAAAAACATGTTACTAGAGTGCTTCAAACCGTTTGCCGTACTCTAGTAATGTAATTTAGAAACATACTAATGGTTTAGCACTAAACGTTGCTACCACAGAGCTCCAACAATGACTGCACGCACGGAAGCAACGCGTATGGGCGAGGGCTGTGCGCACAACATCACGTTGGGCATAAATGGGGTAATCTACCTCCGACTCTGAAGCTTCACCGTCGTGCCCGATCGAGCCGTGGCTCATCCTTGTGGCAGCAGCCACCGCACAAAGAACGTTGCGCAACGCTCGCCGGTTTGCACAGAGCAAAACGAGCATCAGAAGGCGCTGAAGCTGTTAGGAGATGCCAGCCAGCCACGTGCGATAAAGTAGCGTCCTGCGTTGCCGGCGCTTCGGAACACCCCCCAAGGCCGCGCTCGCTCGCCGCCTTCAAGTCGAAAACCCGCTGCGCAGGTCGCGAGAGTCTTTCGCTGTGTTGGGTTGCTTTTTGCCACACACAACCAGCAAAACAGCCACCCGCTCTTTTTTTAATTCACTCGTATTTCTTCTTATTCGATATTATATTGCCTTCCGAGATTTGAAAATAGACACACAATGCAATAATTACTTGAAATAAGATCACAAATTCAATAACTAAGTATATGATAGTTATTTATACACCAAAGGAGTTATAAGGGTTCTATTAGAGCGGTGACAAAAATCTCTAGTCATCAGAACCAGTTAACGCCCTTGGTACATAGTACGTGATTTTATTTTTTTACCTACTTTTATTGAAATACTTATTTCCTAATTAACTAGATGTTAACTTGACTCTGCTTGTGTTTTCAACTTTCCCCTCCATAAGAGAATATGTAGCACCATTCAATTGTTTTCATATTTTCTTCGTAACCACGATCCTCTCAATACAGTCAAGTTATACCAAGGTATACTGCGTATACTGACTTCATATTTAAAGCAATAACGAATCAGAAAAAAATAAATACTATTACATTCTTATAATATTAAATTCATTCATAAAAGCAAACAATAAAACAGAAGTATATTGCACATTAATAACCATAATAAATGAAGTGACTACTAAAACGATGCTCTAAAACGTTACACACTTTAAAATTTTGATTCTGTATAGTTTTAAAAAGTTTCATTTGATTGAATTATGTTTAAATGTGTAAATGAACGTATTATGATTTAAATTTAAAGAACCTAATTTTGGGGTAAGAACAACACGATTTGGGTGACCCAATTTGAAGAGAAAATTGAAGACCATCTAGGAATCGCACTGCTTATTCCTTACGGGATTGCCACAAGCATGGCAACTCAAGTATTAAACCGAAACTGTAACCATAACCAATAAAAATTTAATAGTTAATCAAAACTGCATCATAATGAAATTTATTGTTGGGGCCGTAGTCAAGTCTGTATTCTTCCTACTCGCCTTTGTTTAAATCTTACCTGATTTTCGAAATTGATAAGAAAATAGTTAAAATTATTTAAATATCGAAACCTTCATTATTTTGAAGTAACTATTTTTGAACCATTATATTTTGATAATATTTTGTTCACAGTATTTGAAGTTGGTCTAAAATGTTCATCCTAGATCTCTCTTTTCCTTTTTTCCAACTTTTAACAGTCCAAAATTGTGCTTAAGAATTGGTTACGTCTAAAAATGTGTCCAAATAATTTTGCTTTCCTGTTCCAAACGAATTTTAGTAGGGATCTCTTCTCCTTCACTTTTTCTAAAATAAAATAATTAGAAATGTTTTTCTGTTCATGAAACCTTCAATAATTTTTGCCATAACCACATCTCACTGGCTTGCAAACTATTCCTGTTTGTTTGTAATAGTGTCCTTCCTTCACATCCGTATAATAGTACACTCAAGTTATAACTTTTCAGAAATTTCTTTCTAATATCTGAATTTAGGTTGATATTTTTTATGAAATTTATTTTGTTTAGTTGACTTCTTTGCTAGTGTAACTCGCTTTCTTATTTCTGTTGTGCGTCTATCGTCTTCGGTGAAAGTGCAGCCTAAATTGCAAAATTATGTGTATGTTACATTTCTGTTGTATCTATCATTATTGTATTTGATGTGTAATTTCTTTCTTTCCCTAATATCATGAATTTAGATTTCTTTATGTTAATTTTGATGAGGAACCTTTGCAGAATTCTTGTAAGGATATTTATATTTGTCACCGTTCATGACGTAAACCGTTTTAATTTGACAGGCGAAAAATAGTCCCCAGTGGACATCAAAGGAGCCAGAGGGAACGTCGATGACTCGCCCCACCTCACGGCGACTGCTGAGAAGGATGACCAGAAGGGTGAGTGGGCCGTCACATGTATTTATGATTTTTTTTCCTGTACTGTACAATCTGTTTGTGGTATACCCATGGATCTGTGTATAACTCAGTAGGCAATTGTATTTGGCAAGGCAGTTGAAATGTGTCTTGCTGAAGAAAGGTCTCCACAGTGAACTAATATGTAGATTTTTAGGCGAATTCTAGCCGGTTATTTAAAATGTAGATATATGTAAACAAAAGGTTCAAGGTATTTGTGCGCCGATTTTGTTATACCCCATACGTCATAACCTTTTTTTGACGCATTATCGAATTAAAAAAATCAAATCGAATTTAAACGCAAGGTAAAAGGCTTTTCTTACAAGAAATACTAAGTGAATATTACAAAATGTATTGTGTGTTGTAAATATACCGTCGGCAAAGCTAATTTTGTTCCTATTTATTTAATAATTCTGGAGAAGTAAGCGAAAACCTATAGAAATTGTTAATAAACAAGCATAAGCAGTAATCGATTTTATTAATGGGATTCTACATACCAATTTTACATTAATTTTTCATATGTTTAGGAAATAGTTTAAACAGATAGATCCTAATTTAGTCTCGACAGTGCGGGATTTTCTTCTTAGTCGAAATAACCTGTTCGAACCCGACCGACGCCTGGATGAAACATTTAGTAACCAGCTGCTCTGATTGGTCTTTTTCATGACATTTCTCCTATGCAGACATGCGCACGATTATTTCTTTCCCACTCTGTCCCCACTCCCTTCTAAAGGCGGCTCCTCGCATTCGGCGAGTAGAGAGCGACCGCTCATGGCGAACCCCGAGTAGTGTGGCCGATTTGCTTGCCATTTGCCGAATATGTACACGTAGGCTTCCGCGGCTCGAGTCCATTACTTCTAGGCTGTCCGGGTGACGCCGCGTCGTTGGCAGATAGGCCGACGTTTCGCCTGCCACGTCAGAGCTTTACTGTGTCAGTACCCTGAAGAAGCCTGCGACATGACAGGCGAAACGTCGGCCTATCTGCCAACGTCGCGGCGTCACCCGGACAGCCTAGAAGTAATTTGCCGAATATTTCGTGCTAGACGTTTCCAATCGCGTATCGGTCTTTCGGACGTGGTCAAAGGAAGCGATCATTTGCGGATGAGGTTCAAGTGTAGTGTATGTTTTTTAATATCTCTGTTGGCGGCGGTGATTTCCCCCCGCTAGATAGGGAAATCCGGCGCCGAAATGAACGTGGACTAGCGAGGTTTTCCCCAACCAGGTATCTCTCACGGGGCCCGTCTGATCTCCTGTCACGTGTGTGGTAGTGTAGTGCATGTATGTAAGGGATGACAATAGGCCTAGGAAGAGAGAAGAAACCTCGCCTGCGACCGTGGTCCGTTTGCTCCGACATTCGCCTGGTATTGGTCGGAGAACTACCGATCAGTGCAGCCAACCTCTCAAATTCTCCCCCAGACAGCTGCAGATTTCAACCCAGCTATGTTTTCTTGTCGAAAATCCTGCCACCGTTGGAACTCAACCCTGAGTCCTCCCGTTTAGAGGTAATGGGCAATGGTATCAATTGATGCCCTTGGGTCATCTCCTAAGCCAGCACAAGTTGCTAGAGATTGGACGAGAAGTAGCTCGCTACTCGTTGAATGCCAAATGTGTAGAGCCGCCTTTAGGTCCGGTCCTTGGACTGATTGGTCAAATCTTTACAGCCATGTCCCGCCTTGGGCATGGGTGTACTTGTGTTCGTCCTTTCACCCCCTATCATCACCATATCATGTCTTCACAGTTACCATACCGTTAAATGCAATAGTAGTCGCTAATGACCTGGAAGTTGATGCGACCTTAAATAACAAAAAAAAACAGTATTTTGGCATTACGGTGAACGAGGAATTGCAATCATTGTATAATGAGCAATTAGACTGCTGGTGGAAAGATTGTAAGGCTAGTGAGAGATAAGAAGTGTAGTTTTCAGTTTCAATGTGTCAGCCGTAAAATTCTATTTAGACGATGACACTTAACGTAATGTAACCTACCCTAACCTAACCTAACCTCACTGTAAATCTCAGGTGACACGTCGCTGTATATTTCCGTGTTGGGGGTCGAGGCTTTGGTCTTCGCGATTTACATAATCTCGAGACTGGAACGCAAAGTTTCCAACGCATTTTTATGTCAACACTAGCCTGAAGAAATGAAATGAGTTTATTGTCATGCTTTATACTAATCCAAACCGTCCGGTTAAAGCGCGAACCAATTTGAGAATTACTCATTTCAGACTAAAGTCGTTACAGATTCATCCTCAGTAGGATTACATCCTTGAAATTGAGGCATCTTCAGGATTTGTCATTATTACACTTCAAATATGTAATACTTACTTTTAAAGTAAGCTTCATTTCTTCTTCAAACGTTTCCAACTTTAATAGTAATTAACGAACATAGCGTATGAAGAGGAAGCATGAATGGTATGATCAAGAAAACTAGCAACGATACGACTTTTATATACGAGTTTTCTTATATACCACGAGTGCAATTACATCCCTTTATACACTTACTACGTTCAATATTTTTTCGTTTCCATTTAAGAATTATTAAAATTAAAACACCCGAGTTATACATTTCATGACCTAGTATTGATTTTGAAAAATATATATTTTAGTGGGCCTTGCATTGCTTTTTTTTCACGAAATCTTTCCAAATGGAAAGTATTTAACATATTTCGGATAAAAAATAGAAGCTAGTAAAATCATTAAAACATTACTTCCCACGAAACGTAAAGACAAGTATGAGAAAGATGTATAAATATTGGACGGGGGGGGGGAACTAGTCACTTTGACACGATTTTACTATAGCGGACTTTTTAGAACTTGTAAACATACCTGAAATTTAAATATTTTATATTTTTAATCTTAAGACCAAATGTTGTACATTTAAAACATTTAATTTATTCAAGTTAAATATTTTATGTTGTTTCATAAGTCAGCTAGTTTAACGTTTACTTCCCCAATTTAGTTTTATTCATTCGTTCTTTATTTGTAGTTTTAGGTAAGTAATCTGTGGTGCACATTTTTAATCTTGTTTCATGGCCGACTGGAAATACCTTGGCTACGTCTGTGTTAAGTTTCTTAATTAAACGATTTATCTTCTTTTCTGAATTGTGATTGGTAGGTGTGTAGTTTTATTGCTCGCTTGAATTTTAATTTCACGCGTGCTGTTTGCGGAGATAATCAACGAGTTTTCATGAAATTAATGAGCATATGTAATTCACTAAACGAAAAAGGATTTAATTTACTCCCTACAAAGCAACTCTTTACTATAAACTGTAAAAGGTAACTTCAACTGTCTTCATTATTACCAAAAATGTCTGTAAAAATTGCAAAAAAATCACTTGCATTAGTATTCTTCTGTCACTGCAAAGCATGTTTATTTACTTTTTTCGGGCCTTCTTTTATCGTTAATAAAATAATAGATTCTGGTCATCAACTTCTTTAAGCAAATCTGCTGCGGAATGTTTTTACTTAACCATCTGCGAGCAATGCCATTATTCATTACTGCCTCGCAAAAACGAGCGCGTCGATGAATTCAGGAAATCGCGATGGTCGAGCGGAAACTGATCACTCGTTCCGAATAACTCGTCAATGAGGTCTCTTTTTGCCCAAGTCTTGTGATTGATGTCGGGATTATGTGAAAACTGAAAAAACACCTATTTCCTCCCATTTGCAATTAGTCTGCCAGTGAGTGAGTTTTGTGTTGAAGCAAGGTCTCTTACTATATTGGCTTCACTTCGATTATGTCAGAAGGAAACAATGATTCGTTTTGGAAATTGACTTCTAGTCAATGAAGGATGCATGACCGCTGACATTAGAATTTAGGTCATGGTTCGCGTTTTTTCTAGCAGTTATAGTTATTTTGCCACTGAACCGCTTCCGAATACATAAATTCTCTAATACCAAACTGTCAAGTTGTAAAGCTACTCTCCTGTATCTGCGATATAAAGTTCATCTGCGAATGTTTTACTTAAACATTGTATAATGACTGGTAATAACAGTGACCGAACTAAAATAAGGAGGAATGCCCGTTGGAGTTACTCACTAACCACTCTTTATGAATAAAGCAGTTAAAACAATGACGCAACCAACGTAAAGGATGAGATGAAGTCTGTTGCTCGTCTTCTAATGCAAACAGTTTCTATTACACAAAAACGAAATCAATTTTCTTTAAACACGCTTGTGGCTACTTTTATTCATAATTACACTGAGTAAAGGAGAGCAAGAATGGATTCCTGGCCTCTAGAAAATCTGCACATATTTTTTCCATGTAACAATTAAAAAAAACTATGGTAAATGGTTAATAAAAATAATAAAAATAATAAAAAAATAATTTAAAATTATATGCATTAAAAGATTCAAAATTAAATATGCATAGCTAAATAGTTGCGGCGGCGATGGTGTAACGGTTAGCGTACCGGACTGTTGTACCCGGATCCCGGTACCCGGTTTCAAACCCGAACGAAGCCGTAGGATTTTTAAGGCGAAAAATGCCTTCGACGCCCTTCCTTCGGAGGGGAAGTAAAAGCGGCTGTGTCCCACTGTAGTCAGGACTTACTTTGCATGTAAAAGATCCTCAAGCCTAAATGACGCCTCTGAGCCTAAATTCAAATTCGCCTGTTTTTCATCGCCAAGAAATACTCCGTCTCTCTAGTTGATTGAATCTGAGTGTATCGAATCCTGCGTTGTCAGAACGGGAAGAGCGGGCGCTGATGGCCCGAGTCTCGCCAGCGTAAAATAAGGCAATTCATAGTCTATACTACATTGCTAGAGGTCGGTGCTGAATGCATTGTTGGCTTCTGCTACCTGACGCAGCGCCTCCCGCTGCGCATCTGTTTGCGTGCCTGCGACGCACGCCACCACAGCTGCAACAAGACGGCTGAGCTACATTTCCGCTCTTCCAATGAATTTATTAGCTTATTTTTAGACTTATTTTTATAAATTTCGGTTACGTTTTCCGAAACTAAATTCTCTGACCATTCGGATTCGGCTTCGAACGTGGAATAATCCTCCTGTAACCTCGCCGGCCGTAGTCAGTCATCGCCTTTTATCCCTTCGGCCAGGGTCTCGGTGCTGTTAGACCCAGAGTTCCTAGCCAGTGACCTAACCAGGAACGAGTCTAATTCGTTTAACCTCCGTGACTTCACGGAGCCACGTTAAGCAATTCGGTTACAGACAACGGCTAAAGACTATTAGAGACAACAATCCGCCCCTCCCCGCTTGTCAGTCTCGTAGAGCTGCTATCAGTATTTCAATAATTAATTATTTCACAATAGCGATTCAGAATTCGTCAGTCATCAACAGATTGGAATAGTCATTCACCACGGAAATGATCAGTTTGAGATTATCACTTTTAGTATTCACCTCTTCCTCATTTGAGACTTCCGACACTAGTTGCAGCGAATT
>BOPP01000044.1:5515945-5592951 GCA_017312745.1 Gryllus bimaculatus
CTCTCTCCTCTGGGACCTTCAGGTCAGGACAAAAACTTCGCCTCATGTCACATACGATTTGTAGGTGACATTTTGCTTAAATTATTATTTCTATGGGCGCCCGATTAATTATTCCTTGAGCTGCGTCACATTGAAAAATACAGAGGCTTTAAATCCTTCTCGTTGAAACTCACGTTGGGTGTTTCACCATATATCAATTTTTACACTTTAGAAAAAAATATATGTTTTTCCTAGCATATCTATGGATTTTAAACGCGATTACATTTTGATCTGTAGAGCTGGAAACTAGAATATGGTGAATTTTATAGATTTATTTGGAAAACATTTTCTTTCTTAGACCAGATGTAGAATCTCCATATTAAAAAGGTTACCATGTTATAGGGAGCGTGAAATGTATCATATCTTTCAGAATATTGATTTAAAGTGGCATCTATACAAATATTTATAAAATATACCTAATTTTTATTGTCTTGAATCAACTTGTCACTGTAATAATGATGATGTGAAATAAATGAAGTTCAGTTAGTGATAATAACTGCTAATTGTAAGTCACTTCTTTATATGTATCTATGAATGCGACATTTCTTGACCTGTATTACATTGTATAGGCAAATTCAGTAGGACCTGTGGCCAGTGTCCATCAGAAATTATTGGACCACAGAGCAGTGCTATCAAGGTAGTGGACACCAGCGAGACTCACGGTTAGCTTAACTAAGTGCCTACACGCAGATCAGGAGTAAAAGTGCCTCAGATATACAAGATTCGCAAGAAACTTTTCTAGTACGTTTGTTGTCGTTTATCTGCTTATTAACATCTTTACATTTTTGTACACATATTACTTTTTAAGAATAAAATTAGTTCATATCCTCTGACGAAAACTCTGCTGCATCTTGCATGCAGTTAATCTAAGTCTATTCATTTCTCTTTAGTAATTATATCACTTTTGAACAGATTTATTTCTTAACCTAATAAAATCGGTGAGATTTCACTATTATATACACGAGTTTTTTTCATTCATACAACACCATAAATATCCGAAGAGTCTACTAGGAAGTAAACCCCATTGAAGAAATGGTATTGCTAGTAGTAAAAATTTCCTATAACAAATCTCATCCCAATCATCGAAAGCATTAGTGACTTACGGTTCTTCGATAAATCACATCACTATATCGAAACTGGCGAGATTCTATTCCCTCTGCATTCTAAAAAAAACCATACCTCCACTCTTTCATAATGTACACCATTTCCCAATCTCTGTCTCCCGGAGAACATATTAAACTAAATAAATTTACAAACCCATGCATTGTTAGTAAACCGGTAAAAATAATAAAAATTAAGTTATAAAACATTAATTCCCATTTTGCAGAAGAGTTCATAAGTAAAAAACTTCAGGGTTAAACATTTACAGACAAATATAAATAAATCTATTGTGATACGTATCCCAACCTCTGGGTACAGAGAATACAAATTGTGTGTACAAGATTGCTGTAGATTTTCACTCGTGAAAATGCATCAATGTTTTATCAGATTGAGTTGTAACCTTTAAATAAAAGTAAAAAGAATCACTTAACGCTACAGTTCGCCGTTTATGTATTATATTTATAAATTATTATTAAGATTTAAGAAATTCCTTACTATATCAGTCTCAAATGAGATTTTACAATTCAATGCGAGACGCCAGTCGAACGAGTATCACTGAAATTACACTGGACTGAATTATTAAGTATTTACGCATTCTATGAAGAAAAGAGAAAGTTACCAAGTGCTTATGAATGTAATCAAACTAACAGATGGATGAGCTCGTCATTAGGTTAATCAGCCATAAAAGTAAAATGTTCATAGAATTTCTTAATAATGAATTGAACAAGATACTTTGCAACTTTAGAGGTTCTTCGGTTCTCATTTTTACTCATTTTCGATATTATAAATTGTGCTTATCAAAGCTTTATTTCTTAATCTTAAATTTTAAATTAAACCATTTCCGTCTTATTTATTGTTGGTGATCAAAATTCCACCATTACGATATTATTACGGAAACCCCCTTACCAAATCTTCCCAAATTCTCGGAGTTTGCAAACCACAGTTTGGAAACCGCTGATAACGAAAATGGGGTTTCACAGAAGCGTTAACGTTTAACCTTGCGCACTGACATTTCCTTTCAATGAAACTACATTTTAATAAAGAATCAGAAACGCTCATCGCGTGCAAATTCAGCAGATAGAAGAAAATCGACACAGTAACTTTGGCCACAGCTTGATTCGCGTTGCATCAAAGCTTAAATAAAATAATCTGCGATCGCCATGTAGCTGAAGCTGGAGTTGAACTTACGGGCACTTGCTTGCAAATCCATTTCAAAGCGAGCTCCCAGAACGAACTGCTCTCACGCCGACGAAACACTAAAGCGCCAGCTCCAGAAATTCCGTTCTCACCCGAAGTGAAGGTGACTCAACTTACGTCGCTCCTTTTCTAAACAATGACCAATGAGAGCGGTGCGTCAGATTTCCGATATCGCTTCGGATACGTAGATGAACCGTTTCCGCAACGCTTATTCAACCGTAAAAGATTCGCCTGAGGGAATTGGTGAATCCTAAAGGGGCGCAGCGTAAGAAAGCCGCAGCGTGCTACTGTCTCGCCAACCAGTTGCTGCGACGGCGCAGAGGAACGTGACGGACGCCGGACCACGCCCTTGCGACCGCCTCACGTGACGGACGATTATAGACGCTAGGTAAGGGTGACCTCTCAGAGTCAGGGAGCACGCAACTGGAGGCGATTATTAAAACATGGAAATGAAATCACACGTTTTCAGTGGGACAACTTTAAATATACTGAAATTAACATTAACAAGGGATACATTACAGAAGTTCACTTTACATGTAAGAAGAATACAGTTTGATCATAGTAAATACAGCCTTGTATTCCACGTAATACAATAGTTTTTTGATTATTAAATGTTATATTGTAACAATATTTAATTGAATTTAATAAAACACAAATGTTATTCATGAATGTATGTAACTTCTCCCCAGAACGTCACACAGTTTTTAACTGTTTTTCGTCGTAAATAAATAAATATATAAATCTTATACTGAAATTTGTTGTTTTGTATGAGCGGGCGTTCGTGCGTGTATGAAAGCGAGTGCGCGGGGTATCTGAAATAGACGTTTGCCAGGACTTGTAAAATTACCTTGCCATTGGAATTACAAGAAATTTGCGAGATATTTTTGTTGTCAAATGTTGCCTACAACTCTAGTTGTATCTACCTCCCGAGGAAAAGCATGCATTACACTAATGGTCCTAGCCGTTGAAGCCCCCGGAATCACTAACAACACTAGGGAACCAAATTTGTTTTTCATTCCTCCACGATGAAAGTAGGTGATTTGAAAGGAAACGATCAAGCTGATTTCAAAAATCATTATTAAAAGTTTCTATCAAGCAAAGTTCAAAAGATAAGAATATATTTAGTATTTGAAATAAACAAAATCATTTACAGCCGGTCCGGATGGCGAGATCGCGATGGCAGTAGTGTCGTAGCGATCTCGGACCGAAGGATCGCGGGTTCGAGTCCCACCTCAGGCATGGTTGTATTGTGTTCGTGCTTTCACTCCCTATCATCATCATCATCATCATCATCATATCGTGCCTTCCTCGTAGTTACCATATCAATACACATAATAGTGGTCGCTAATGTCCTAGAAGTTGATGCGACCTTAAGTAACAACAACAAAAATCATTTACTAATTTCCACATGATCACTCCAGTTATATTACTACAAAAGAGTATGAACGTGCTTCATATGATGTAATAAGAAGTTCAAAATGGAATACGCATATTCGAACTGTCGTTTCCTGTCGCAAAGGATCTCTCTGATTAATGTCATTACAAGAGTATTGCTGTGAATCAATAAGTCAATCATTATAAATTTCTCAATAACTGGTTTATGCGGAAATATATTGAATGTTTTGGCGAAATTGACTATTACAGCATCTATCCTTTCCCCCACGACAACTTCGTCAGCTAACTCTTAACAGAGAGAAACAACTTGAGTTTCGCAAGGGAATCCACTGATCTACTTTCCTCATGAAAAATCCAATTTGTCTTCCCGTTCGCATTGTATATATTTCGATATTATGTTTTTCATTAATGTACACACAACGGAAGAGAGATACCAGTCGGTAAAAAGACAATTTTATTGCCACCTTTCAATATCGGTATAATAAGAGTTCATTTGCAGTATTTCTGCACGCTCACGTGGTTAATAGAATCGCTACCCACCCTTACTATGTTTGGGGGTAAAATAGCGTCTCGGCATATTTTGATAATATCTGTCGAAATTTCATTCGTTCCGCGCGACATAATGATACTTAATAACATTTTACATAATTCATATTCAAAATAGGAAGAAGGTGTAATCCACGAGATTTCCAAAAAAATCTACTTACTCTCTTCTTTTCCATCCATTCTTTCAATTTATGGAAAAAATCTGTCGTCAATAATGTGCATATGCAATGTTGTTTTCTTGCAATTTTCGAAGATGCAGTGTTTGACGCACATTTGTGACCGGACCTGTTTCATTTGTTAGTTTTTTGCTGTATCCGAGAAAAATATAAAGAAAACTTTTAATCAGTTTTTGAAAAAATAATTGTGTAAAGCTAGCCTATATTTCACGCAAAATCATGTAAAAACTAATATTTTCAAAAATTCTGCATGACCTTATTTTAAAATCTTTATTTGATGAACAGTGCTTTTAATAAAAAATCTCTATCTTCAAAACTGAAGTTGTGGGAAGTCGAAACAAACATTGAACTTTAGAAAATTCAGAGAACGAAACCTGCGTCATTTTAGCGTCGTTTCTTCTATATGACGAAAAAGTTAAGAGAAAGCGCTTAGCCCTATGTTCTGCAAAGTTACATTTTCATATTTTGAGACCCGTTTTCTTAGGATCTGAATTTACTGAATAAACCATTTTTTAATCTCGTCAATAATTATCAATTTAGGAGAAAATCGTCTGAACGGTTTTGGTATTAGCGTTGACCACATCCAGACGAACGGATAGACAAACGTTTTGCCGCCAACCCACTTTCGGTATCGATAATCCACAAAGGATTGCTTCTGATTACTCAATGTAATAGAGGAAGCATTTTGCTACACATTGAAACATTATTTATGGTCTCTTAAATACATGGGCCCCAAAATATGAGTTTTTCTATAAAAAATGGCAATATTTGACGTAGAATCACAATACTATCTCTTTATTACGTAAACGCGTAGTAAAATACGACAGTGGTGAGAAAGTAAATGTAGTGAGGATGCGAAATGGAGTTCAGACAATTTGTAGAATATAAGCAAGAAAAAAATATAAAAATCGATTTTTCAATCGCTGTTTTTGGAAACCCTCTACCTTTATGTAAAAAAGCGAGAAAGTTAATAAAATTTCTGGATGTTACGGAAGATTCCTCAAACGGAACACGTCTTTCTTTATCTCTACAAGATATCTGTCAGATTTGGAATCATCATTTTCATTCATTGCGCATTAAGTTTTTTTTTTAGTAACAGTAATAATTTACTTTAGGAAGATTTGAAAAAAGTCTGTAGGGAATAAAAGCATAATTGGAGGCGTTATTTTTATAGTGGTACTACTCTTCTTTTACAGAAATTGAGTTCACTCCATTTTCAGGCCAAGCAAGTGCTTTTACTTTTATTCTAAAAGTGACAACTCCTAGTTCTTTCTGTGGACGACATAGCGCTTCTCAATAAAAGTGAATCGCAAATTATTGATTGTTAGTGATTCTGGGCGCACCAACCGTTAAATTTATTAGTTCCGTAAGTCTAGTGCATGCTTCCCTCTGGAGGGTGCGGTGGTCCTTCTCCGGAGGATGGCGACATCCGGCGCCGACCTCACGTCGGCTAGAGGGATTCTCCCAACCAGGTATCTCCCCTAGCCGAGACACGCTCTAAGCTCCCGACCGGTCTCTCGGCATGTGAGGTAGTGTAGTGCATTTTAGTGTAAGGGTGTGTAATCAAGAGTAAGATAGGACAAGGAAGAGGACGAAAGGAACGTGCGCGATCCGTGGCCCGTTTTTTAGGATACTGCTCCGGCATTCGCCTAATGTTGATCGGAGAAAGTCGAGTCAAACCATGCGTGATATCAGGCCGTACCATGCATAACGCAGTGAAACACACCGGGATGAATCTAAATTTCTGAATTTACGAGAAACATTCCTTAAATCTAAACTTCGCTTATTTTTACATTAATGTGTGGGGGGGGGAGGATAGACCCCGGCAGGTCGCGTGCGCTAGGTGCACAATATTGTCACTCGACCAGACAGCACGGGACTTTTGCTTTTGACTAATTACCTTCCGTGTGACACAATGAATGACACCGCAGGCAGCCAGCTGGACAGCCCTATTCTAACCACTGAGTTCGACGAAGAACTGCCTAGATGGTGTAATGCGAACGGTTCGTTGTTTGTTAGCTGCATACACTCCGGCCTTATGAGGTCATAGCTTATTTTCAGTGACTATCTGACCCTAGGACGCTTCTGTGACGTGCACCTAAATATAGATAAAGAGAAGGGATTTCCTGTGGCTTGCGTTGTTTCGACTCTGGATTGGGAAATCTGACTCGAACGAGGAACAATTAAGTTATCGGGAGATTGCCGGGAAACCATTTGCCATCAAAATGTGCGGACATGTCTAATGAGCATTAATGATTTCCAAACGACATTCCACTTAGCTCGTCAAAGAAAACGAGACTAGAGGCCAGAATTATTAAGACTTTCTGAATATTTAGTTCTGAAAAATTCCGAATATACAACTTGTTATAAAATGAAAATCTATCTATTATATTTAAGTTATATCTTCGTAAACAAAATTACATTCGTATAAATGAAATAAATGTTTCATATAAGTACTGTAAAGTAACCTTATCGCTGAAGCTCTAAGTACTTGTAAATTTTTTCCTAATTATCCTATTTTTGAAATATCAATCTCCTGGCTTGATGATTTAATGCGGAGAAAGGTATATTTTGCAAAAAATTTCTTCTCAAAATTTTGACAGAAGTGCACCTCCTTAAGTCCTTAATATCAAAAAATAGTTGTTTTCCAAACACACTGTCCGTCTGTATTAAGTAGTTTTATATGAAGCTCAAAATTTTCACAATTTTCTCATAAACAATCCTAATATTTTTTAAAATTTATTACTTAAATTCCTTTAATTCAAAACACCTTTATAAACGTATCAAAATTCCTATTTTCATTAAAGCATCTGAATTTTCGAAAATACCAATGATCGACTTTTTTATTACCAATTCTGTTATTGAATCGACAATATTGTTAAAGCTTGAACTATTTCTTAATGTATTTGTTTTTTTGAATACGGCGACTTAAAATTATTTTATGTAAAAGTTTTTCACAGCCATAAATCCAATATATTTCACTGTACAATTCTAAAATAAAATGTTGGACTTCCTTTACCGTGGGAAACCATACAAATCACAGAGTAATAGGTACTTAAAAAATAAAAATATATCAATTCTGTAAAATATGATGTAAGGGCCATGTACAAAGCCATGTTTCACTGACACGGTGACGGTCTTTCTTGTGTGGCAACCTACAGAATTGGGGTTTTCAAACCAACACATCAGCGTCTACAATAACACCTCTTGACTCGTTATATTCTCGGATGAACTGTTTGTTCTGTTCAATATGCCAAAGTGTCGAGAATATAAGAGATGTGTTAAAGTTAAAAAATATAAAAACTATGCGAATGATAATATGAGAACATTAAAAGGGTGTAAATTCAATAAAGCTGGTTGATTCATTGATTACGTCCATTGTCTAGGCGCGTCTACCGCTATGAACATAATTCCCGTAATAGTAGTGAATGTTTAATCGCGGAAAGTGGCGGTGACCCTCCGTGAATGATGAGATCTGATGCAGACATATACGTCTACTAGCAGGGTTTTCCCCGAACAGATGTCTCTTACACTAGCCCAGTCGGGGCGTGTTCTAAGCTTCATACTGGTATTTCCGACATTGGTGATAGAGTGTAGTGCATGTAAGTGTGTGAAGTAAAGGTGAAGAGAAGACAAGGAAGGGGAAGGAAAGATCGCGAGGTCTGCATCCCGTTCGTTAGGGACAGCTCCAGCATTCGCCTGGTATTGATCGGAGAAATCACGGAAAACTAACGGTGAGGGCAGCCCACTGCAAGAATTCTCTTCCAGGCAGTGGCTGAATCTGACTTAAAATAGAGTCGAAAACTCTTTCAGTGACTGGCCCTAAACTTAAAACCTCTCTTTGAGAGGCACTGCAGTTGATCCCTGAGCTACCTCAGCTGATAATATGTCGCGAAAATAGAAAAGACTAAGAGTCCATAAAATAAAAACTACGAAGATGATAATATGGCAACGTTAATAGGATGCAAATTCAATTGGAGGAGGTTGGGGATCATCTCCCTTTAGAGAGTTTGATGTCCACTACTGGAAATTTGTTTATTTGGACCGAATTACTCGTACTTTCAGGACCAAATTACTCCGTTTCGAGACCGGCATTGGTAGCTCAGGGCAAGAACTGATGTCGCAGAATACGGTTTAACTCTTTAACGACAACTAATGATTCCTACTAACCAAAGAGCATTACTGCAAGAGTTAAGGGGATACTTTTTGCATACAAAAGGAGGTATGGCTACAAAACATAATATTGTGAACATCTCCTCAACTTACACGAGGTCAAGAAACGTGATATTTTTTTTTATTCTGTCCATTTACTACGAAAACCGTTCACATTTCGGTCTTGATACATAAATTACTATTACATATCACCAAATATCTAACGCGAGATGTTTAGATCAAAGATTTAATATTGTAACTATGCTCGAACTCTTGCGTGGTTGCAATAAGATTGTTACTTAATCAAAGAGACGTAAACAAGCCGACATATTTCAAACTAAGGAAACTAATAACAAATTAATTAATAATCACGGCAGTTGTTTTTATGTTGCATGAAAATAAAGCTGTTTATTTGCCCAGACGTCGAAGTACATTATTGCTTATGTAGCTGTAATCTATAAGAACATTTAAATACACTGTTTGTAATTGAAATTTTGTAACGTATTGAAGAGCTTCGAACCGTCTTTTTAGTTGCGCCGGTACAACTCGTCCGTCGCCCGTCCGTGCGTCCGTCACCGCCTCTCTGTCCGTCACCCGTCGACGCGTTCGTCACCGGTCTGTCCACCGCCCAACCGTCCGTCCGTCATCGCTCCTCCGTCACCCGTCCATGCGTTTGTCGCCCGTCTATCAGTTCGTCGTCCGTTTGTCCGTCGCCCAACCGTCCGTCCGTCGCCCGTCCGTCATCGTCCGTCATCGCCCCTCTTTCATCCTTCTGTCCGTCACCCGTCCGTGCATTCGTTACCCCTCTATCAGTTCGCACTCCGTCCTTTCGTCGCCCAACCGTCCATCGCCCGTCCGTCATCCTCCCTCCGTCACTTCTGTTCTTTCGTCGTCCGTCCGTCGCCTGTCCGTGGTGCGTCCGTTGCCCGTCTATCCACCGACGACCTCACCGGTCGCCCGTCGCCGGTCGCCCGACATCCGTCTGACCGACCGGCTCTCGCAACCCACTTCCGTCCGCTCGTCTATCCGCCCCATCGCCCGCGCAGCGCCGCACTCACCCAAGAGGCCGAGAAGTGCAGTCATCCTAACCATGTCGTCTTCTCACCGGGCCAGAGACCGCCACACTGCTCCCAGCGGAGCGGCGGCGAGCGGAGCGGGGCCCGCGCCCGCCGGTGAAGGGGGAGGGGGAGGGGCGGAGCGGGACGGGGCCTCGCCCGCCCCCTCACGTCTCCAGTGACGTCACGGCCTGGGCCAAGGCCACGCTTCGCCGGGATTTCCTCGTGGGCTCCCCGGCCGCCGCCACCGCTGCCTCGGGCGCGCGTATTTTTTATTATTTTTTTTATTTGAAAAAGGTCTAAAGCATATGTAGGGGCAGATAAAGAGACAAATTTTGGGAGGGGAAACTCAAAAATGTTTTCGTAGAATGTGTCATATTGCAGATTTTGTAAAATGTCTTCGGCTACACTCAGCACATACTGCGACAAGATGTTATTTATGTTAATGATTAACCCAAAATATTTTGTTTGAAAATTTTAAAATTAATAGTTACTGAAAAATGTTTGGGGGTGGGGGGAATTTCCCTCCCCATAGATCCGCGCCTGGCATGTGGATAAATGGAACACGTATTGTTGCGCTGTACTTTTTCATGACACAATTTATTGTGCCTTTGAAATGGGTGCTTTTTAAAAAACTCGCTATTTTCCGGTGGCTAATTTAACTCGTTTTGCTGGAGTATTTCCAAATGCACGACTACTCGCCGAGGCGGTACCTTCACGTTTAACATAAAACAACCTTCAACGCCAAATATTCAACACCAAAATACAGAACGACTTCTCTTGAATCGCTCACCACGTGTATAAACTGTATACGTAAGCTTCCGCGGCTCGAATCCATGAATTCTCGGCTATACGGGAGACGTCGCGTCGTAGGCTGGGGTTCCAACGTTTCGCCTGACATGTCGCAGGCTTCCTCAGGGCAGTGACCACCAGTCACACTACCTCCTACCTCTCCCGTATAGCCGAGAATTCACGTGTATAAACTAGTAAATTGTACTTAGTTATTTCTATCTCTAAGAATTCTAAATTCTCCTTTAGACATTCGTTGAAATATAAATATTTTTTTGTAAATTCATGTCTCGAAGTTGCAATTTACAGACATTTTATGGGCGCTTAAGCCATTTAAGAAAAGGCACCGCAAGTGGCTACAGCTACAAACATTGTCCTTCTTTTCTCTAACTTCGTGAGCTGCAGTGTTAAATTCAAATACCAGAAAAATAGATCTGTTTTGTTGAGATTGTTGACAAACAGTGGTTGAGGGTAGGTGACACAGTAGTAAACACCCCCTATTGCCGTCAAACACCCAACAGGATTTTTGATTGAAGATGGCCGTAATATGACAAGGGAACTCAGAATCAAGAAACTCACACAGAAAACGAAGAGCTCGGTTGAAGATTGTTAAGCTGAAAGACAGAGAGAGAGAGAGAGAGAGAGAGAGAGAGGGAGGGAGAGGGGGAGGGGGAGAGAGGGAGAGGGAGAGAAAAAAAGTTTCCCTAATTTTTAGAAGACTGTCAATGAACTACGAAAATATCACACTCCAAGATCTAAAGCACTATTTATCATCGTTGCACTGAACGTATTGAGACTTCCATAGGAAGTTCATAAGGTATACTGAAGAACACGTGACACAATGCTAGTGCGTATGGAAGCTACGTGGTTGATGGCGGCACCGGTCTAGGTGGCTAGATGGCATCAATTGATGACCCTCTGACCGGGAGATTCTAGGTTCGAATCCCGACGATGGCATGATTTTGGCTTGGTAGCTAGGATTCTAGGTTCGAATCCCGACGATGGCGACATTGGCTTGGTAGCTAGGTCGAACTAAGCCGCCGCTTGGAGAACAACTGTAGTGGCCAGCTGCACTGATCGGTAGTTTTCCGTGGTTTCTCTGATCAACACCAGGCGAATACTGGAGCAGTACCCTCACAAACGGGCCACGGACAGCATGCGATCTTTCCTTCCTCTTCCTTGTCCTATCCTCACCCCTTACTCATACTTACACTCATAAACTCTTCACTACCACACATGACGGGGGACTAGACGGGAGCTTAGAGCTTGTCCCGGCTGGCTTCCCGCTATTGGGAGATACCTCGTTGGGGAAAACGCTAACCGACTTGTAGATCGGCGCCGGATCTTGCTGTCATAAAAACATAACCTACACTTACGGGACTAATAACCTTAGTCGTTAACGAGTCCGGAATTGCCAATCTATCAATCAATCGGGGTAGGATTCTGAGGGCCAACCAGCCCCTTGTGCTAACTTAACTTCAAAACTTTCTGCCATTTGTCTATTCAAATTTTGTAAAACATGTTTTCTCTTTCCAACGACGTGGGGCTCACGAATTTGAGTGAGCGAGAATAAGCCTGTCGCACAACATACCTTTAATGAAGATCAGACATTTCCATGAGCATGTTCATCGAAGCAACGTTCTCTTCCGTAGATGAAAAATACCGGTACATTGAGGATTTCCCGATATTCCTTTGATTTAACCAATCGTTTCGGACTGATTTTAAAATGAGAACTTCATCATATCCATGAAAGAGAGGACAATGTGGCCAGGCAGAGTGCCTATAAACAATAACAAGTATTTATAGTCGGAGAACCTTGCCATTGTTTTTTTCTTTTAATGGAATTAATATCACAAACACAAAATAATCTATAACCATACTTTCCAAGTCCTTCTATTGTAGTAAAGTGTCCTGTACAGCATATCTATTGTTACTGCCTTCACAATAAATATGTTAACATGCTAACCACATCAGTAAACTTGTATTTTATATTATGTACCATGAATTCTTGTCTTGCATGATCTGAATGTTGGGACAAACCTAATCTATTTCCTCCTTTATAATCCATTTAAGGTTCGATGTGAATTTCATTCACCATTTGGACAACATTTGTATAATTAAAAACACTGAACATTGGTCTTGCATACGACAGAAGTGTTTCTTGAGATTTCATGCATTGAATATACCTATACATCTTACAAATTCCTTGGAGTGTCTCTGAATGGAGTAAGGTCATGGAACCACAACTTCTACAAATATATGTGGTAGAGTTGAAAACAAAAAGCAACAAAATATCACATAAGTGGAGCTAAGTATACTACTGTTTTTATGAACAAGTAGTTTATGAACAGTTTTATATGTTCCACTAAAAAACTTACAACTGTCTTATCTTTATTTATCTGCTATACTGCGCTAATGGTATTAAAATCACTTTTAATTACAGGTATATTTTCAGGCACCCGTCTCATTCTGAACAAGTTTCTTCTGGTTTCAAAAAGATCTTCATATTTCCATAATTTAATAAATATGGTTAATGTTTCATGGAGAACCTTGATTTCATACATTCTTGATATTACATTATTTTTACTTTCTTGCCTTCTTCATTCAAAAAGAAAGTATTGTAATCGTGCTCCGAAAATCGGCGATATTTCGACAGAATATCTTATTGTCGAATTCTAGAAAGTGGTTGCACCTAGTTCGTATGTGTTGTAAAATACTTCCTCTTGCATTACACTTCCGACTACACATTCAATGGCTGATCCAGGTAGGGGCCACACCCCACCCAAAAAAGGTCTAGAGTTATCGTTTGTTACCTGCTTTTATTTGACAAAACTTATTTAAATACACTTATGTTAGAATTTTGTAATTATTTAAAAAATAATATTTTATGGTGTTATATACACACTACAAAAATAATATACAATGTAATAAAAATGTTTATTATTTAATAAAAATCTATGATGACCCCTCCAAAATGATCGACTGGATCCGCCCCTTTACACATTAATTATATAGTCTAAATCAATGTCTTGTCGTTTGTTATTGATACCGAAAAATTGATTGAGGGGAAAACTACTTTTTGTTCGTCCGAGATCAATATTTTCAAAATTTTTTTAAAAATAACTCCCAATTTTGTATTAAATTTTGCCCTCTGATAGCATACAGAATTCTTGAAAAATGGCGAACCATCAGAGATCCACCACAATCTCGGACACACGAGTTTCGATACGCTGTGGCACACCGGTTGATCAGCCTCGTGTATTTTAATGGCATGCGACGGGTAGAATCATCACACTTCACATATTTTATATTATTTATTCATTGTTTATATGTAGTTAATAAAGGTACGTAATCTGAGGTGTACGATTTTGTTCGTGTTTCATGACCGACTGGAAATACCTGGAAGTACGGGCCACGTCTGAGTTATAGTTACTTAATTGAAAGATTTTGATCCTTTTTCTGAATTCGCATTGGTTATTATGGAGTTTTAATTGTACACGTGTAATTGATATAGTGATAATCAAATATATTTCATGTAATTAATGAGTTTATTTAACTCAATAATCGAAAAAAATAATTACAACGAAAATGCTAGTTGTCAATATGTCATGCCTCTCTTCAGAAACGATTTCATGAATTTTTCAAGTGCGAGGGGAGCAGATATCTGGAATGTGGCAGATGAAGCAAACTGAACACATTTGTACGGCATCTTTATCCTTAGTGAAATAGGTATGTTCCTCGTCGAAAGGGGCAAATTAATTTCTGAGTAATTATTTAGTAATAGTTTATTTGTTTTTGTATATCTTAAACAGCATTTTATTTCACTTGTATGTAGTAAGTGCGGATAAATGTAAAGTATAGAGAGAGTTATGTAATACCGAGATTTTAATTTCAATACTTATTTTGCCCGGTCCAAAAGACAAAAAAAAAGTTTTTTTTTCAAAACTTCTGTCTTTCTGTTCGTGAAGCTAACACCTAAAACAAACAGAGTATTTATCCAAAAATTAATGTTTCTCAATTGAACAGTTTTTAGCAAGTCCTACAAATTAGAAATTTGTTTTAATTTTGGGGGTACGTTACTGTACATGAAATCCCCCCAAAAAAATTTCAATCATTTCGCAAAAGTGGCTCTAAACATCGAAATATAATATGTGTATTTTTTTATCTCATTTTCAATAAAACAGGAGTACTTCAAAATACTTCAACATGATTTTTATGAAAGTGGTATCATATTTTCATAAATACTTCCTCGTATACGTACGTACCTTCTTTCTATGGCTTTTTCCAGCTTCAGGGAATGTCGATTTCAACTGTTCGCATCGGGAATCTATGTCCCTCATGAAAATACATATTGCTTAAGCACTCATGGTGATATATATTGCTTAAGTCCCTCATGGGCATACATACTCGTAAGCATTTGACAAGATTAATCACAAAATACTTTTATCAAAACAAATCTTAAACTTAATGAGTTCATATTTAACAAATAGAGAGCAAAATATTAAATTCCAGTTACACACATCTTACGTTTATAAAACTGATTCTGAAGTGTCTTAAGGTTCGTATCTTGGCCCTCTATTATTTCTAATTTATATTAATGATTTGCCTAGTATTATTCAAAATTCAAAATGTTTACATGTTGCTGATGATTTGAAAATTTAAAAGTCAATTGAAACTGAAGATGATTCAATTATTTTGTAATCTGATTGCAAGCTGATATTATCTATAGATGGAACATAGAGAACAATTTGTACTTTAATTTTTTTAAATGTTGTTTCATTACTTATACAATAAATAAAGCAATTCCAAGAATTTCAATGACACCTCAAGTTTAATACTTCTCTTTAGTTGTCTTCTGCGCGCCAAATTGGAATATGCTTCAGTTATTTGATATCCTTATTGCACATTACTAAGTAACCAAACTCAAAAAAAATTATAAGCGATTCTCGAGGTATTTATATTGCAAAACGTTCAAGGAATCTGCTTATGAAATTTCTTATAATATTTTAGTTAAAGAATTTGATCTAACTACTCTTGTCAATAGAATAGTCTTTGCTGAACTTTTTTTTCATTTAAAATAGTCAATGGGCTATCAGATAACATTGAATTGCTGTTACAATTACCATTTAATGCACGAGTATCAAATTTAAGAGGACAAAAATTATTATATTTTAACAAACCAAATATAACATCGCACATTCACCAGCCTTGAGAATGTCTTCTAAACTCAATGAATTGAATAGAGTGTGGGATTTAGACTCCAGTTTTTCTTTTCAAAAATATAAATAAAATTTAAATAAAATATTGAATGTTCACTACATGTGAATAAATTATTTAAAGTATTGCTGACTTTTATGCCCAGATTATGTTGATGACGTGTTTTCCATTTTTGTAATATGGTAATATGTCGTTGTATGGTCACTTTTGTTATATTTTTGTTTTATTTTTGTAATTGGCTGTTTCGAAAATACAATGTTTCATTTTTGTTTACCTTACTGGTGTGTTATGTTTTATCAATTTTTGTAAAAATTTGTATTCTTGTGATTGGATTTCTGTGATTTACTTTCGTGATTTAAGTTGAAATTGATTTTCCTTTTAATTTTGTTTTTACCAACTGTAATTCGGGTTTGCCTCTTGTGGGTAATTATATATATGTATATATGTATATATGTATATATGTATATATGTATATATGTATATATGTATATATATATATAATATATTATATTATATATTATATATTATATTATATATATATTATATTATATATATAATGTAATATTAACCTTTTACCCTATACACGGTAGCGGGCTTCTCGGTTTGCGCTCAGCACACTCAAAATACCTTATACGACTAGGCAAAAACGTGAAAGGCAAGGGACAAACAAACATGCCCATTGCGGAACTCGAACACGCGACCCTGCGGATCGAGGCATTGAGTCGGCCCACGCTCTCTCCACCTCGGCCATCCAGGTCGGCCTTCTCGTAAATGTACACACATACGGAGTAATACGTAATATAAGATAAATAAGATAAATTTATTTGAACTGCAAATGGGTATAACCCGGAGGCAGCTAATTTCATAAATAAGATAATATAGCTAACATGCAAATTATATAATAATAATAATAATAATAATAATAATAATAATAATAATGGTACTATAAGAATCATAGAAACAATAAAACAGCTTATTAAACCACGGTAATAATATGAACAATAATAATAATAATAATAATAACTTTAATAATAAAAATAATGATATAAAACTGTGTAATTTATAAAACATTAAATAATCTTGAGAAAAATAAACTTATATAATCTAACTTCGCACGGAATGTTTGTTCAATTATGACCACACTGCATTGCTCTTCACTTCACTTTAATTCACTATGACCTTTTAATCACTTCCTTCATTATTTCACTACACCACTTACGCATTGCTCTCTAACCTACAATTCTCACTTAAGGCCCTCATTTACTTTGTCATTCCCTAAATTAATTTCCTAAACTGTTGAACGCTACTAGGAAAGGGTTCAAATGTTTTTGCAGGAAATCTATTTCATTCCATTATCTTTCGATTTGTGAACGAAAAGTTCCCAACATCCGTCCTTTGCGGTCTTAAATATATTTTGTTGTTGTGATTCCCCCTACTGATGTATGCAGGAATACTTAGCCGCCGATTAATTTCTTTCCGAGCTTGAATACAACTATAAGCTTTATACAAAGCGCAGAGTCTTGCTAGTGATCGCCTGTTTTTGAGTGAATCCCATTCTCTATTTTCTTGTCCCTAAAAGTAAATTTAGCTGCCCTACGCTGAATCTTTTCCAAATTTTTACACTGCAAAATTTTGTGTGGATCCCAACAAATTGTTACATATTCCATTATCGGACGAATAAGCGGTAAATAGGCAATTTCCTTCGTGTTTGCTGTACTCTTTTTTCAGATGCGCATTACAATGTGAAGAGATCTCCAGGCTTTTCCTACAACCAAATCCACGTGTCTTGTCCAGCTTAATTTACTATCGAAATGGTTTCCTTGGTACTTGCGTGAGGAAATTCTCGGAATAATGTCATTATTTAAATGGTAATTTGTTTCTCTGTAATTAAGACTCCTGCCAAAAGTGATGGATTTGCTTTTAGAGCAATTTATGGACATTACATTATTTTCCACCCAGTAATATAATTCATCAAGATCCCGCTGTAGCATTTCTTCGTCTTCTTTCGAATTCATACTACGATATATTATGCAATCGTTTGCAAATTGCCGAACATTTGATATAAAGTGTGCTGGCAGATCATTGACAAAGGCTAGAAATAGAAGAGGTCCAGTGAGACTCCTCTGCGGTATTCCTGACGTAACGCTTGCCCCGAAGATAACTCTTGTCCAATTGGAATTTAGTTTTCTGTTTCGCAGAAACTCACTAATCCACGCCACCACCCTGGAATCGATGCCTGAATTCATTAATTTCTGTACAAGCTGACATGGGGAACAACAACGAACGCTTTGGCAAAATCTATAACTATTGCATCCACTCTCCCGTCAGCATCAATTTCATCTGCTGGATACTGAAATAATGTGACAACTTAACTTTCGCATGATTAACCATTCCAGGACCCCTGTTGGCCATCATAGAGCCATTTTTTTGATTTCCCATTCTTGCTTACTGTAACTCGCGACTAGATGCTCCATAAGTTTTGTCACCCCATTTGGAAATTTGGTACGTCAAAAGCTAATTTCCAATCTTCAGAAACTTTTGAATTGTTCATGGCTACGTGATAATTTCTAATTAGGTACAGTAATATTGTCTCTCCTCCTAGTTTAATTATATCCGTAGAAATGTCCTCTGGACCCCTTGACTTATCATTTTCCATAAATTTTACTTTATTCCGTAGAACGTTTACTTCAATATTAAACTGGTTTGTAACCGATTAGTGGATGGTTCGCATTGGTTTTGAACTGAAATACTTATTAAAAGCATTAGCTTTTGCCCGATCGTCAGCAATGAGTGAGTTTCTACTTTCACGAACAACTGGAATATACTCTTTAGTTCCCTTATTTTAAACACTAATATCTTTGAACGCGCCCCATATTTCTTCCATACCTCCCTCCGGTTATATTGTTCCCTAAAAAACCTTGAAGTTCGTCTACATGTATTGCCGTACATTTGTTCCTATCGTAATGCCTTCCCTTGACATATTTTTTTCTAAGGCAACAACAACCGCTTTGTGATCGCTAATGCTCTCAACAGTATCACAAGATATGAAAAGTTCTTTCGACCTAATTAAGTAGACATCCAAAAACGCATCCTGCCGCGTCCCTCTCTAAACTACCCGAGTTAATCCCCTGTCCCAAACGAGACCGTTCACAAGTGATTGGACTTTCCCCTCGCTCATGGCTCCCACCCAGTTAGCGCTAGGAATATTTAAATTTCCTCCAATAACAAAAGGATGGCCAATCTCGTTTTCCGTTCTCTGAATGATGTGATGTAAAATGTATTCGTCGCTCGGGGGCCTATAACATGCAATAATTTATAATGTGGTTCCTGAAGTAGTCATTTCTATTTTTAAAGGTTACAGATTCTAAAAATGACTTCGAGAATATTCATCAGAAATATCACGTATAGATTTTTTTGCAAAATAAAAATAAATATTTAATAAAAACACTTATTTTTATAGTGAACTAAATATATTTATTCCCTTACAAGTAATCAGAAAATTGTTTCTGATATTAATTCAGTTTCAGGTCTACTCTCTTTTGTTGTGAAAGCTTTTCTTTTTTCCTTTGATGCTTTGCTGAACTCGTTTCCAGTTTTCTTCTTTGGTTTCTCGATTGAGCATCCAAGAGTAGTCAGCTAACATACTGATATGCAAAATTAAGGACAGGTTCATTAAAATTTGTACTTAATTATTTAATTTAAAATGAGTTTTTCTTACCTTTAAACTACAGAGAAGGTCTTCCTCGAATCGTCTGCACACCTTATGCGGAGCCCATGTTTTGTCTTGATCTCCAAGTTTCAATTTAAAATTCGCAAACTAAACTTTCCTCACAAACTTACTTATGTTTCTTTGTTGGCTTTTTACTATATATTCACTAAATATATAACAGAAGCTGTCAGGAGAAATTACACATCCTCTGCAAGACATATTTCAGAAATAAAATAACAATCCCAGTATCATTAGAATGCTGAATATAAACTGAGTGTGGTATAAGATTGAACTTTATTTGCTCATTGAAATATGATTTAATGCAAATATAGATTGTTTACATTTATTCTCAGTACCCCAGACAACATGTATAAACATGCTCATATTACTCACTACCAACTTTTAACCCGTTTCGACATGATCATGTGACCTTCCTTCCTTATACCTTATAAATATTGTGTGTTGCGGGTTGCATTTGACATGAATATTTAATTTTGTTCTTTTTTCTTGAATGTTTCCTATATTTTAATAGTTATTCTGCTATGATGAATCCAACAAATCAGAGATTATTAAAATTGGTGCAGCCGTTCTTGAGTTATAAATGGTGTAATAAACCGACTATAAAGATAAACATTATTTCCTGAAAATATTAATGCAAGCCACAAACTAATTTGTCAGCTCTCTCTTTCGTTCTGAAAAAGTACAATTATAAAAACTCAATAAATTGAAATTGAGCCAAAAAGGCTGCACTATTTTTTAAGACTAATATCCATTTTTATAACCATCTCAAAATTTTCTCTGACTTCAAATGATTTTTCCACAAATTCCCTGATTTTTCCTGATTTTCAATGTTTTTCAGAAAGAGGTCACCTTCTTTAAAAAGGTTCCTTGGGAATTTCGCCCACTTTCAATAGATATATTGACACATGCCACCTCCTTTCAGTCATATCATTCATTATATTTATTGATTGTTTTAGTTTTATTTGTCAACTTTTCTGAATTTTCCTTTAACAAATTATCTAAATTTTAAAACATTTTCCCACTAATGACATTTTTTATTTTATTTTTAAAAATTGATTAATTTTCATAAATACATAGTTATATAATTCTATCATTTATCTCTGATTAATTCAACAATCATCATTAACAATTTGATTGATTATTAATATCAAACATAAATACATTTCATTAGTTTAGAATTCATGTGTTATTTAGAGTTAAAACATATAACTTTAAATTTATTTACATTATAACTTTTAATTGCCATTCACAGGAGAGGGAAAGGAACAGGAAGATAATGATGATGATAATAATCATAAAATTAACACTGATATAAGTTGGAAGTGATATTATTATTTCATAAAATAATTTCCAAATACTATTCAAACATGTTAAATACACTGGTTCATATTCTAGAAAAAAATAATGTAATTTTTTTCTTTTAAATTTGTTTACGAACTCAGAAAACATTAGGACGAACATTCACTTAATTGTATCCTGGGAGTATACTTACTAATAGATCTAAAATATTCACTTACTGCAAAAATATGTTGAAGTTTTATGGATATGGACAATGAATTACACCAAACATGAATGCTTCTAAATGGAAAAAAGAAAAGGAAAAAATTGAATAGTTTTTAGCCCAAAATATTTTTTTTGTTATGTAAATTGTGTAGAAAATTATTGCAATATGTGCGTCATTTTGCAACTTGAGCCATTTATAAGCAATCAAATGTATGCCAAAATTTTTGAAGTCTATTTCTTCTTGCACATTTGAAGCATGCATGAAAAAACCTTGACTAAGAAACCACTCTTTCCAAGTCAACTGCTCTAAATTCAAACCGGTTACTTGTTGCCAAATCCACACTTATGGCATGTCCATATCTTTGAACAAGAGCCAGTCCCACTCTATAGTAACCAGGAGTTAATTTGGGATCCATTAACTGGCCTAGTGTTCCGTTTGTGACAGTTCTGCCTGTGCCTATTTCAGTTTCCTGTGCACTGACAAGCTCCACCTGAATATATGTTAAATAATTATTGTTATCAAATTATTCTTATCAATATTTAGAAATAATTCTTATCAATACAAGTGAAATACCTTATTTAATTTTAAATACAAATAAACATAATCAAATTTCCTTTTTCAATAACTTTTAAGTTCAAGATCTATCAATATGTATGTTTTAGGATTTGTTTATTAATAAGAGGTTTTGATGGAAATATGAAGTAAAAATGTATAAAATAATTTTATGCTCATTGTGTTTAACTATATATATTATTCATTATTATCAGGCACCAACTGTTATTTGTTTCTCAACTTTTCACCTTCATTTAAAAATCATTTTTTCTCTTTATTTATCATTTTTGGCTCTCCAGAATGGTTCTGCATACAGTTGAAAACACATCAGCCATGCAACATTTCTAAGGGATGGCAAATAGCCTTGTCCCCAACCCCACTCAGGAACCAGTCAACAAAATAATAATTTCTACTTGCAACCAAAGTCCTGATCTTTGCTCTTTCTTTTTTTAATAAAATTTGTTTTTTTCAAAACGCAAACATATTTTTCAGGAGCATTGACAATTTACTAATGAGAAAATATTTATACTCACACTTGTAAACTCTGAAACAATGTAGAAACTTGCATTCACTGCTTGAATTAGTTTTCCTAATAACTCTCTTTCCCAGATGACTGGTGGAGATAATTCACCAGGAGGCAATACTAATAAAAGATATGTGCTGAACACAAACAATTTATTAGGTATGAATTATCCACATTTAATTTCAACTGCCTGTATGGTCAATCTGATCACATCAATTTGGCTTTGTCATTAGTAATATTATTATTCACATTATTGTTATGATTACCATCATAGGTTCCATCATATTATAGTTCTATGTCTTATTTTATTAAGTTGCAATAATAACAAATCGGCCTAGTCATGCTTGATTGTAATATGTGACTCAAAAATATATTACTTGTTACTAATGTATAATGAATATTAATTTTTATGTACTGAACTTCAGAGAACTTTACCTGTTAGTACTTGAAATCATGTGGATTGGTTTAATTTTCAATACATAAGAATGACCATCTTCTGCCATTCCTATAACCTCAGGGGATTTGAGATCAGTAGGGGCCAGTGGAGAAGTGTGGTACGTTGCATTAATACTTGGACCCATTGTAATTGTTTTTGCTGATACACTAACTATATAAGTTGATGCAGGATTTAATCCAGTAACCTACCAAAAAAGTCTACAATGAAGTTCTATCAAAATCCAATTACATAAAAAAGTTTATTATAGAAAGATTATAAAACAAAAACTACTGTATAAATTTGAGAACAACCTCCAGATTGTAAATCGGTGATTCTTCTCTGACAGGCAATTCTTGAACAGGAAAATATTCACAACACTCTGTTTCATTGAAAGAGTCTATGTGTTCAATATTTACAAGAAATGACCGGAGTTCTCCATTAAATAGATTTGGCAATTCCCATTCCATTTCAAAAGATGTACTTGTACTTCTTCTTATTGTGAGTGAAGCTGGTGCATCTGGTGCTGAAAAAATAAGCTATGATGTTGCAAACATACACTCAGTGGCGGCTCCAGAGACAATTTTGAGGGGCGGGGGACACAATATTCTTGAATGGGAAGTGAAGGAGCTGCAAACTGGAGACTATGAATAAAATTAATACACGATAAACCAATATTTTTGTACATTTTTTTAAATTTGAATTTCGCAATGCAAGTCATAAATGTTGAATTTTAAATAGTAACATAATAAATATTTATAATTAACTTTAGACTTTAATATATTTATAATTAACTTTAGACTTTAGAGAAAAATTTCCAGGGATTTTACGACTAACACCTAATCATGGAATAGTGTTTGTGCACTAGGTACTGCACCCCGTTGGGGAATCGAAGGAAATGTCTTTGGAGACGGAGTTCAATAACTCGTCAGTTGGTAGCTCTGAACATGCTGCAAGAGAACAATTCCAAGTGTCAGCGATCCCGGACCACGTCCTCAGACAGCCGCCATTTGCAATTTTCACAACTCCAAAGCATTGAGCTTATGGCTATACTTTAATAGGACACAGTTTTCGAACGCCTCTAGACAATGAAGGAAAACCCGGAACAAGAAATGCCGAGATTTTTGAATTCCTAAATCGAAGAAAAACTACTTTAATATCGAAATTCAAAAGGGAAGTAAAGATGGATATGTATTATTTGGGAGGACAGTGCCCCTTCAAACTAAATTTCTTTAATTTCAGAATGTAATAATGACACAAGAACCTTCTTTTCTACATTATCTGCATCTCTTCTTTCTTTTCTACATCAATAAAGTAATGGTAACTTGTAATGGTGCATTCCAGCTTTACAAACTTTATCATGTTTGCTCGCGTTCCCTCAAGTTTTAGAATCGTTTCAAATTTATTTTATTATTCATAGTTGAAATATGAACGAAAGTGTTTATGAATGGCGTAAGATAAAAAGTTACTCTCCTGAGTTTTAGAAAAAAATTAGGATCGGTAAATGAACTAAAACCTTCCCCATGGGTAGCTCCAGCATTAAATTATTATGGGGGAAGGGGGAACAATTTAATAGACACGGTAGTGATACCGCAAAGTCACCTCCAATATAACCAACACAGAATGGGTGAAAACCAGAACGTTATAAGTGACATTTTATAAATTCTTAGAAATCTGTTTATTTAAGTCAATGTCATAATATAGTCATGCTTTGTTTCATCACCAAAATCACGGCATTTCTGTTGTTCCTTAAAACCATGAAATTACCCTGCCACTGAAATATAGCCTAAAATAAACACATTTCTCAGAATGTATATCATATCACTTATACCGTTCTAGTTTTTATTCATTCATATAAAAACTATCAACAATATCCGCTCCATACTTCATATTCCTATATTACATCAACAAACTTCTACTTGAAACTTTGAATGCAGTCATCTAGATTTACAAACTTCAGCAGATATCCTCGAGTTTCAATGATCTCCAGAATCCCGACATGACAGTTTTATTGTACAAAGTTGAATTTTAGAATTAAAAATTAGAATCGTCAAACGAACTACGGCTTTCACCTTGACCGCTACCAGTATCAAATTATTGCTGTAAGGATACGCGGTAATTGAAAATGATTGAGCGGAGGGACGGAGCGGAGGGACGGAGCGGAGGGACGGAGCGGAGGGACGGAGCAGAGGGACGGAGCGGAGATTGGTCTGAGTAAAGTCTGGAGTTCTCTGGGTGATCTCTACATTCTGGAAGGCACAAGTATGCAGCCGTCCTTGCGAACCATGTCCACCCGTGTATGCAGATAAGTCTTCCTCAGCAAGACGGCATCTACTACCAGAACAATGCAACGCAAGCTCACAGTGTAGTTGGCAGAGCATCAGAATGAATTTACAGTATTCCCCCGATTTAAACACAATCGAGGATTTATCGGACCATCTCGATTAGTCTGTTCACGCTATGGATCCGCAACCGAGGAATCTAGCGCAGCTGGCCACGCCACTGAAGTCGGCATGGCTCCACAGCCCTGTCGGTTCCGTCCAGAACCTAACTGTCTCTCATCTTGCATGTCTCGCAGCGGTCAGCGCTGCAAAAGGGGTTTTGACGGATGGTCACATTAATGTGACTGGACGGTGAAGGTACGGTACGGATTACCGCAGAGTCATCTCTATCCTTTAATCCAAAAGCTGTCACCCTAGCAAAGAGGTGGCGCCCATGGCGTTTGTACTGGCTGATGTGGCTCAGGGCATCAACTGAAGCCACTGCAGTGCCTCTGGGAGGGATGTACTGAAGTTCGAGTCTCGACAGGGGTGGGATTTTCGACCCTATCTAAATAGCTATGTCGAATTCAGTCGCTCCCTGGAGGAGAATTCTAGCGGCCGACTGCTCCGATCGATAGTTTTCCGTTGTTCCTTTGATCAACACATGACGAATACCGACGCAGTACCCTAAAAACCGTGTACTTACACGAACTACGCTACCATACCCAGTATCCGCAGGGATCTCGCGTCCGAGAGAACTTTATGAGAAAGCTTTACATTGAGACTAGCATCATGGATATTTCATTTAGAAACTTAAATTGTACCAATGTTTAAAATCAATTTATCTTAAGCAAAGATTTGAATGCTTAAATGACCTTATCTCTTACAGAAACTGTGAAATGTTTCAATGTTATTCATTTTTTCTTTCTTCCTCCTCTAACAGGTTGTGTAGTCCGAATACATGTTGTGTTTGTCCTTCATACCGAAACACTGACTTTCTATGGTCAACTTTCGAACTTAAATCCTTCAGACAACTTTCTTTAAATTGACATTCCCCGATTGATTTAAAAAAGCTCGAGGCCCCGAATACCAATTTGGGAAAAATCAATTGTAATTTTAAACGTTTTTTATTAAACTCAATTTTCTCACCTTTTTTTCTTTACGGCAATTGTTAATAACGTCGCAAATAAAATCAGGTAAGTTATAATATTATTTTTGTTGCACCATCCCTACCAAGAACTTTCATTTTCTAACTCCAAAAACTTTCTTACCATTTTCTCTTGTCACGGCATTAATTTCGGAAGCCATTCCATCTTCATCAATCTCATGGTTGCGAGCTGTCACCTGAAAATAAACCGTTATTTTATTGATTTTTAAATATTAAAAAAGAAGAAATTAAAGTACAGTACACCCTCGTTAACACGAATTTTAAGGTCTCAAAAAATCGGAGTTTAAGTTATAAAAAAATACGTGTTATGCGATGCATAAAAAAATTTACCAAATTTGTATAGTCCGACCTCTATTGCTGTAAGTTATGTACACTGGCAATTATTTTCGTTATCAAACTACATTGTTTAAAAGTATACTCTAATAAACTAACACCGTGAGGATACATTCCTGGAACATCTTGCACTCTACTGGTAAATGTTCTATCTCATCAGCAGCCTATAAAATGTCATCTGGACCAAAGGGCATCCAAGATTTGTAGAAACAAGTCTGTACGTAATCTTCTGAACCGAATCCTAAATCTCCACTATTGCTCCGACCATTTCAAGATGAAATTGTTTTCCGCGATATAAATCGTAACTCTCACAAGTATGAAGTGGTTATTTTTCATATATACATGTATTCGACATTTTAGGAGGTGATTAACCCGACTTTTGCCAGACAGCGGTACTCTCAGGCTAAGACCTTGTTTTTATTTATTACCCGTAAGGGAGATGTGGCGAGCATGCTGACTGAGAATCGAACTCAGGATCGCACCGCAGATAGCTAGCCCACCGAACATGAGCTACTCGAGAGGTCGTTATTTAACATCGTAGTGATAATTAATTGTTGGTTCAAAGACCGCTTGCATTTGCTGCAAATAATTGTACGACACTAGAGTATTGGCAACTCCAACGTATGAGCTGCCACAGTGGCCTTGTGTGACGTGAGAAGCATTTGATGATTTGGGGTGGACATTTTGGAAAGTTCTAATAAGTCTTTGTTCTAGTAAATCTTTCTTTGGATGCTAAAGATGGCTTAATCGACAATGGTACCTGGGATTACAGAGTCAAGTTCCAAATGCAGGATACTCCATTCTTCTGTTCGCTTAAGCGATCTAAGCACCCTAAAAATTGTTTGTGGTTTTGGTGATAATAATTTATATTTTTACCGACCCCTTAATTACCATATTTACCTGACGGGATGCATTGTTGTTTCGTTTTAGAACGAATTTCATGTTAACCGTGTATGTTCTAAAGAGAGTTTACTGTATGTGCATAAATATGTTCAGGCTCGTAACTGTACACCCGCAAAAGCTCGTAGTACGTTAAACAACACACTAAATAAAGACGAAAATATTACTTCAATTAAATATATATTCTCCGTATTTTCACACAATCGCATCTTGAAAACTGCGCATACATTTTCAGACATCGTATTAACTTCGTTGATGGTTTGTTTCAGCTTATTGCAGCATTTTGCAGCCGAATGGCTAGTCGAGTGGGAAACCTTATCAAAATACATTTGTTCAAGGTATTGCTAAAAAATTATTTTTGAAGTGCGTTGAGTTTTTAGATACTGCAGCAATGTTGCACTGCTTCACCATAAATGCAAATTAAATTATTGGTCTCATTTTGGGCTAATGTTCTCTGCACTATCTTACACTGTTGCATCGTGTTCTGCAGCCATTTTAAGGCTTTGACAAAATAACAACGTACGGCAATGTTGTACCTATTCACGACGAGTTTGGTGATTGATCGAGACGTATAACTGAACTAGGAAGCAACAAGTATAAAACAAATATTTTTCTGGTGCCATGAGATTAATGTAAGTCATTGTCTGGGTTTCTAAGAAACTGTTTACTGGATGACAAGTGAGCAAGGTTACCCAGAGTTCCAAATTCACATAATCCCTATTGTGACGTTAATCTCTTAGAAGGAAATGGTCTCGAATCATTTTCACATTGCGTTGTAATTTATTTTTATGTAATTTTCAAAATACAGGCGATAAACGTTAGAGACATTGATTTACTATAAAATTTTTCAAGAGGTTTTATTAAAATTTAGTACGCTATTTTTACAACATTCCACTTGCAATTTGCTTAATTCCCAAAATTTCACAATGCACCATTCCAGAAATAATTTAATATTTTAACACAACTGTGTTCAACATTAGAATAAATTAATCGAATTAGCTATTTAAATATTATAGACTACTAAACAATAAAAATACGAACAAATACCAAAAGTAACAAATGAATTCATAATAATAATAAATGCACTAAAGAAAGTAGAAATAACATTGTAGGCCATGTTTTTGATGATCAAAAGCCTCGCCTCAGAGAATAACACTAAAGTGCGTTGTAGGCTTCCGCGGCCAGAGTCATGATCTGGGTTGTCCGGGTGACGCCGCGTCGATGGCTGAGGTGCCGATGTTTCGGCCGACATATCGCGGTCCTCTTCAGGGCTGAACTGCCAAGAGGACCACGATGTCGGTCGAAACGTCGGCACCTCAGCCATCGACGCGGCGTCACCCGGACAGCCCAGATCACAAAACTAAAGTGCCCTCCTCCAGTACACAATATTTACTATCCAGATGTCGACACACTCTTCTTACATTTTCAGTTAGCAATAAGAGCGTTCGGTAAAGTCACTAGATAAAGAATGGGGAAGTTTAATCTCGCGTCAAACAGTAAAATTCAGGACAGCACGTTCCTCAAACTTCGACGCACAGTTATGTTGATTGATTAATTGTTTAGTGATTCCGGGCACCAGGGTCGTTGGTTCCGTAAGTGTAGTGCATTTTTTGCTCGGGAGAGGGCGGCGTTCTTCCCCTGCTGTATTGCGATATCATGCGCCGACCTACCGTCAGCTAGCGGGGTTTTCCCCTACCGTATCTCCCACCAGCGGTGCCCCGCCGCAGCCGGGACATGCTCTAAGCTCCCGACCGGTCTCTCAGTATGTGTGGTAATGTACTGCATGTTAGTGTAAGTGTGAGTGTAAGGGGTGAGAATAGGACAAAGAAGGGGTAGGAAAGATCACGCGCGGTCCGTGGCCACATCTATGTAATTTTGTAATATTGAAAAAATGCATTTTTCAATTTTTCAGTTAAACCAAATTGCGACTAATCTAAAATGCTTACACTAACATTGTGTGAAAGGTAAATACCAGTATATTTTTAATTTCAGACAATAAAAGGTTTTGAAGTTTTAACAAAGCTTTTATCTCGTGAAAATTATTGATATTAAGTCACATGTTCTCTATAAGTGTATTTCAAGCTGTTACGAACGCGCAGGAAATACAGGATATCCAGAGAGAAAACAACGTAACTTCTAAAATAAGCTCAAGTCAAGCATATTTTGTCTAATAAACTCCTTCCAGATTTCGAATGACTGACCCACGATAAACACTCGAAAGTTGGATTGAAAAAATACTTTCTATATAAAAATGTGCATTTCAGAACCGTATAAACACTCCAGAAACAAGTAAATTGTTCATTACTTACAAAAAATGAATAGATTTGTATATAAAGCAAAATTAACACATAAATGAACTAGTGGTGCTTCATAATGACACAGACTTTTCTGAATTTGTTTTCTATTTCGTTTAGTCTCGGCTAGCTATTCGAACTTGCCACATACTCTTATTTGCTGCCATCCATCTCCACCCGAAGTAATTTTTTTTAAAAATATTCTTAAATGTTTGTTTTCCTAATGGTAGAAAGAAAATATTATTTTAAAAATATTAATGAACAGTAAAACCTCAGAAAATGTTTGAGTTTTCGAAAAACTTTAAATAAAATCATTTGAAGCACTTTAACTCGCAAATACAATTGTTTACAAATTACTGAAAATGTGCATATTAACGGGGTGAGAGATCTTAAAACAAATTACATTTGTGTAATTTTTGAAAAAACAAAAAATTACCACGAAATGAACTTTACCTTATATTAAAGAGTGCAATTAGCACTATACTTGCGAAACGTTTGAACAAAAATGGAGAGGGTTTTTGAGAAAATGGCGTTTGAGCGTTTCTGAAATTTCAAAATTTTTAACTAATTTTCACAGAAAACGGTTGAGTTTTCGAAAAGCTTTATATGGCAATATTTTCAGCACATGTGCTTATAAATATAATAATGTGAACGAATTGCCGCTAACGTAAGTATTAACGACTTGAGAGACAAGTAAAGAACTTTAACTTTTGAAATTTTTGAAAAAACAAAAGATAAGAGCAATATGGCGTTTATGTCATCTTATAGAGTACATTTAGTACAACCCCCACCAAACGTTTCATGAAAATATTTGAAGCCGTTTTTTTATAAAATCTTCGTTTTTGTAATCTTCAAAAATTGCACAAATTGCAAGCAACATTGCGCGAAAACTACTAAAATTTACAAACAAAAATGTATACAATCTAAAAAACAATAAATAATGGACAATAAATTTTATTTAAAGGAAAAATCTTTATCTTCAATTTTGTAGTTGTAGGAAGACTTCGAAAGACTTTTGAAATTTTCGAAAATTCAGGTATCACCGTGAAAATTGGAGCTGTACCACCGTTAGAAGTGAATTTTACTCTATTTTTACAAGAAATTTAAAGAAAAAATTTTGAGCCATTTTTGAGAAAATTTTGAAAATGTCCCAGGGGCTTCATGTAAATTACCCCAAAAACGAATAAATGATTTTGTATATCGCAAAGCATCGGCTCAGGTCCAATGGACAGGAGTTTCTTCAATTTTGAAGTCATACTACACATGGTTTAGGTTGTATTATTCTTACATACACGAGACAGACGACAGACAATAGTGTTAAAAAATCGCCACTGATGTAAAAATTAACGAAGTGAGAGACGAGTATAAAATTACTATTATGTAATTTTTGAAAAAACGAAGAATATAGCTATATCGCTTATTCTTATAAAGTGCATTTAGTACTATCTTTACCAAAAGTTTTAAAAAAATCTTTGTAGCGTTTTTGAGAAAATCTTGGTTATGTATTTTTTTAAATTGCAAATATTTCACAAAATATTGCTCGAAAACTACTAAAATTTTCAAAAACCGTACATGTCATTTTTAAAGGAACTAAATGTGGAGATCAAACTTTATTGGAAAGAAAAAACTCTATCTTCAATTTTGTAATTGTAGGAAGCCGCCAAAAAAATTCAACCTTTTGCAATTTTCGAAAATTCAGTAAACCGTGAAAATTGAACTAAGCCACCTTTTAAAGTGTGTTTTATTCTATTCTTACAAGAAATTTAAAGAAAATATTTGGAGCGTTTTTTAAGAAAAGTATGAAAATGTCCGGGGAGCTTTATGTAAAGTATCCCCAAATTTTGAAGAAAGTTTTTCAAAATCGTGGTGCTTTGAGTGTAGCAGATTGACCGGGGAATACCCAGTTTGAAAAAATCATAGTTATGGTTTAGGCGCTAGTGGTGTTCACAGACTGACAGACGGACGGACGTTTCGAAAAATCACCATCGCTTTGGTTGATGGATTTTCTTCGGTTTCTATCACAAAATGATCACTTGTTCCGAAGCAGGAGAATGGTCGCTTTCGGAGGACAGATATACTGGACCAGTTACCCGCAAACTTCTGAAAGTGTTAATAAATACGCTTTTGTTGTGGAACAAAACTATTAGTCATAGAAATCATCTATGATATTCATGTCATATCAGTCCTCTATAATCTTTCCATACAGCCGTCATAATCACTGTAAACATGCTTTATGTCTGAGAATTTCCCGTTGGTGTAAATTCGTGGCATTTTTATGCGAAATGCACGCCACAGTAGTCAAAAGTAACCTGATAAGTAACACAAAGACGATTCTTTCCCTAAAGTAGAAACATATACACTATTTCAGAGTTTTTCAAAATCTCAGTGGTGCGCTGATTAATGAGGCGCATTCGAATCCAGCAGGCTATTTGATTCCCGTTGCTCAATCGCACGCTCTGGCGAGTACTGGCCACTTCACTTCTCACTCGACAAAACTGATCATGCGAATATCGCTAAAATATGAAGAATTGAACTGACTACATATTGAAAGACTATTTTACTAAAAAATGCGAAAAAAAGTGACGTCTCGTCGGCCACACGCGCGCCCGCTAACTCACACACACATACGTACACATATAATAGCCGGAGAGAGAACGACAAAATTGAACCTATTACGAGTACATAATCTTACGAAATATACCAAACTTTTAATAATAATAATAATAATAATAATAATAATAATAATAATAATAATAATAATAATAAACAATACATATCAATTCTGTCAGCGACTAGATAAAATTTAACAATATTAGTACATTCTATTTTTAAAACTTGAAATGGTGAGGAGGAGGCTAGTTTTGACCAGTTTTTTTTTCCCTTTTTTTTTCTTCTTTTTTCTTCTTTCAATTTGTAGACCTACTGCAGCACCTAACGCCTCTAGCGAAACCAGAGAGAAACAGATTTTTTTTTGTTTTTTGTCAGGCATTCTTTTATTTCACAGGATTATTTCATCTTTTTTTTTGCTTCAGCTCAAAACAGTTAACATGATCAGAAAGTCTAATGGGATAAGAAATTCTTATTTATTTATATTTTTTAAGGGAAATGTAAATTGATTACTCCTTTACACTGTAGAACACGTTGTTAAGCAGGAAAGCTTTCAATTTACTTTTAAATGTATGAATTGTGTTTATGTCTTTAATATCATTGCCTAGTTTGTTACTCATATCAAGTGTAATGCCTTCTGTTAGGGTACATTTTTGATAAAGTGTAGTTTCAGGGAGGGAAACATGTACGTTATACTTTTGATGGGTGTTGTAGTTGTGTACATCGGAATTTAAAGTAAAAGTGTTTTTGTTTTCAATAAGAATTTTCTTAGTGAAGACCACTACTTCAAATACATACATGCATGGTAGAGGAAGAATCCTTAGTATATTGAAGAAGGGTTTCCAAGACTCCAACTTTTGAGTGCTGGTCACTGTTTGCAATATTCTTTTTTGGATAATAAATGTGCACGTTCTTTCAGGGGCATTTCCCCAGAATATTATTCCATATTTTAGGTGTGAGTGCACATTTGCAAAATACATTGTTCGAAATGTCTCAATGTTGGAGCTTGACCTGAGGGTGTATAGGGCATAGCAAGATTTGGTGAGCTTCTTGTTAAGATTTAAGATGTGAGGATTCCATTTTAGGTTTTCTTGAATTGTTAGACTGAGGACGGTAGTTTCATAAGATATCGTTACAGGGTTATTGTTTATGAGCAAATGCAGTGAGATCAGGAATTCATGAAATTTAGAGGGACTGTCTTGTTGGTCTTTATGATGAGTTTATTGTCTTGAAACCATTTTACTAGTGCTTGCAAAGATTTGTGAGTTTCTTTTTCTAATGACTGTTGTGTTTTTGCTCTGATGATTATGTTTGTGTCATCTGCAAACAAAATAATTTTGTTATTTCTTAAAGCTAAAGGCATGTCATTTATGTATAAAAGGAATAGTATTGGCCCAAGGATGGATCCTTGTGGGACTCCACAATTTATCATTTGAGGGCAGGAATAGTATGAAGAGATTTTGTTTTCTTTAGTGTGCTGGAGGGTAACTATTTGGCTTTGGTTTGATAAATATGATTTGATCCATTGGCCTGCAATGCCTCGAATCCCTAACATTTATAGTTCTCTCATACCCTACAACACTTCATTTAGGAGGTATTTACGATTTTTTATTATTATTATTATTATTATTATTATTATTATTATTATTATTATTATTATTATTATTTTAATCTTGTAGTGTGTGTTCCGGGTTGCGTTTGAAATGAATATTTATTTTCGTTCTGCAGCACAATATTCTACAAATAAAAACATTCTTTGAAGTGGCTTGTATATCGTGTCAAAATTTGAACTGAGTTGATGCAGAACGTTTTGAGTTTATGAAGCATTCACAAACCAACATAACATATTTATATTCATATAAATACACACATCATATACAAATTATATGAAAAATGCTTACCGACACAATATACTGCTTATCAGGTTGCAAATATTTGTTGATAGTGTAACAATACAAGTGAGGCCATCCTGAACATGCATTCGGAGACATCGTGTGAGAAAATGTATCTTCTGAACCTTTCTGATGGTGGGCCACAGTAAATGACTCAAGTGTTCCATATACTCTTTTAGGCTTTGCCCATCGAATGCCAATCATTCTTCGACCTCTTTTATAAACTTCCAAATTTTGAACTGTGTCTGGAACTAAAAATTAAGAAAATACATATATTTTAATTTCGGCCAGAAAACATTTTTGTTTTTATTGGCACATAGAAATTCACAATGTTTATCCCTTTCAAGAGAGATGTTCTCTACCATAGTTTTTGTTTTTTATTTCAGTTCAAAGTCAAAGAATGAACACCATGAATTAATAAAAGAAATTTTTGCCGGAATAATGTTCATAATATCCCAAAAAAAACAGTTACTAAAAATGTACAGTAGCAATTATCAGCTAAGATAAAATTAGAAAACTTCTACTTAGTTCTCATATTAATTGAAAATTTGTAATCACTTTGCATTTTGATGAACAACTAATAGTTTTGATATTCCTGTGTAGGTTTACATAAAATAATGCACTAAGACATCATACTGTGGTGGCATAAGGCTGGATGACTAGGAACAATTGACACGATTGAGAAATCTACTTTAGTGAATGGGGTTCTATAAGTATGGGCATATGTTTTGAGCAGACGGGGTCTTTTCTATATTTGGAGCTTCCTTAAAAGATAGGCTCCAGAGGAAGGAGAGGTTTGTGTCACACCACCCTTACGCCATCCCAGAATACAACAATAGTGTACAGATATAAGAATTAATTTAAGTGTAACATGAATATAATACAAATTGCAACGTGCTTCAAAGAATACCAGTATCAGTTGTAAATGTTTCCACAATTATTTCAATCAAACTCATCAAATTTATAGATATTACAGAAGTTAGAAAAATGATAAAATTTCACATCTTACTGTAAAATTTTGTTGCATTTTTAACTATACAATGATCAGAATCGTTGCTTTAAAAACATAAAAAAGTTTTGGCATACTATTATTTGTGTGTAATACAGTTTTGGAAATTATAATTAATTTGCAAATAATTATTATTAACTGTTGTTATTAATTATTTGTAAAGAAATTAGTATATCTCATTTATAGATACTTGTGTGTTGTTTATGTATAAATTAATTTCTATTCCTTTTTGGAGTGTCCTGACTAATAAAATGTGTCAATGACAAATTGAGCATTTCTCAATAACAATTTTTCTGCCTACTTTGTTCAAATTTTTTGGGCCCTTGAATAATGTGCTAACGAGATTCCAGTATGAATAATAATTATTAACAATAATAAGTATTTTTACTTTGTATTCTTTTTTGAACTTTTGTGTGAACCAAAATAATTCAATTAAAAAGTTAGCACTACTAATTATCACAAATTTTACCTGTTGCAGAAGATGAAAAAGGAATGACCAATTTGAAATCTGTGTTCCATCCATGAGAGGTCATTGCATATACGAAAACTTGGTATTGAGTCATTGGAGTCAGAGATGTAAAACTAGTTTGCAAATCCTTTGTTGTTCCATTTTGAAGAATGGTTGTTCCTTTTTCAGTCTCTGAGGTGAGACTAAAGTGATATCCAGTTAACTGTCCATTGCGACCAGGGCATGGGGGAGGTAGCCATTGAACTATCACTGTTGTATTACTTTTAGAAACAATTGGTTGGTTGCTGGCAATAGGGGAAACATCAGGACCTAAAGACAACCAAGTAATAGTATTAAAACAATAACATGATGAATTAATAAATACACTTATAGTCTAATATATTCATGGTACATACTTGTTGTTTTTGTTGTTGCAAACACGGATGTGAAGGGTCCTTGACTTGACGAATAAGCTGCTACTCTTATTTTGTATTGTACATGAGGCAATAAATTGTATAAGTTAGCTGAATGTTCTTTTGTCTCTAGACTTCCACTGGAATTTCCACATGATTCTTCACAAATGAACCTTTTCACACACTATTTAATAAATCAGAGTAATACAATATATTTGCTTGATTAAAAAAATTGAAATTTTTTTTTTTTTTAATTTTAAAAAATTAAAAAAAAATTTAAGCAATGTGAAAAATATATTGTTTTTTAATTTCAACAATGGAGGTATGAAGATATGTATTTTCCATTACACTGCATATGCTCCTGCATTTAAGTTGACCTCAATATTATAATTATTAATTGGAAATTTTTTGAGTTACGGTCCATAAAAACATAGTTAACCAATTTTGACAATGTTTCAGTTATTTATTTAGCATCTATCAGAGCTATGGATCATAAATATATACGGATCATAATAACCCCATATTATGTAGACTGACAAATAAATCTTATTACAAATATTTTATTTGATTTAGCTATAACATAATTGGCATGACATGTAAACAACAGTTAATAGGCAGCAAAATTGCTGCTTTCAAAAATATTTCTGTTAAATTACTCCTTAGCTGTTTTTCTACATGCCATGCTTAAGAGAAATTATATTCAATTTTATGAGCCTTATAAAGCAGAGTCATATTAAAAATTTACAATAAAATATTTAGGTCATTATAGATTATGCTAGGATATTTTTAGAGATCCAGAGCCCAGATGAAGGCAAAGTATACAACCGAAGGATCAATATCTATGTTTTTATTGACCTAAAGTCTAGAATCTTCCAATCGATCAGTATATAAAGAACATGGATGGATGTCAAATAATACTGATTTGTGACGATGTAACAATGAGATGTACCTGGTATTGTATTCTGTATCCCTTTATGCTTCCAGTGAACAGAGGTCTTTTCCAAGAAATTTGTATGTTTCTTCCATTTCTTGAATTCACAGTAAGATGTCTCACTTTCCCTGGCACTACATATGAAATGAACAAGTTTCATTTAGTAGATATTTGTAGATAAAAAGTAGTAATTCAAGAAATTAAAAGTCTTATTTCAACAATAAAAAAAAATGTTGAGAAAATGGTGCTGAGGATTTAATTAAAATGATACAAAGTATTGCATAGAAATCAAATGACATAGTAATGTGATTAGTGAGGACAAAAGAAGTAAAGGAACAATAACGGCCATACAATGACCAATAGAGTTATTGACATCTTTACCCCCCCCTCCCTGTCCTCAGCCATGTAAACAATACCACAAAATAATGAAGTCAACATCATCTAGGGCTCATTTTACAATTATTGATGGAATATCTGATTGGATGTAGGTTATCGTCCCAATATTTTTCCAGTTTCAAACACTTTTTATTGTGTTTTAGTGGATTACTTTATTCTATAGACTTCAAAACATAATCGCCTTTGTTTATTATTTTTTAAACTAACTTAATTAAAATATATACATAGGAATGTCTTAGATTTAGATTTATTTAGTCAAAATAACAGTAAAAACTGTATGTGACGTATGGGGGAGAAGATTATCTGCACATGTTTTCTTGAGTTCCAAAACTCCTTTCTATCATTTTAACTATAAATAGTTGAAAGATGAGTAAAAGTTTAAAATAAATAAATAAATATAAATTTTAAGGAAGCGTGAGATTAGCAATATTTGAAAAAATAGACATTTTTATTCTTGAGTTATAAAAAACTTATTTGCATCGGTAAACAAACTGCAAGTATGATTTTTCAGCATTGCTAACAAAATAGTAACTCACCCATACCTCTACTCTTACCATTACAAGCAAAAGAATAGTTCAACAAAACGTGCGCATAATGAAGCTACATTTACATCCAGAAGCAAAACAAGGGGCCATCTTAGCATTTGTTCAATGGATCAGGGAAACTCTACAAAAACCTTATTGAGATAGGGTCTTAATGTTTCACTCTTTGAATCTTTATGATACAGTCGACTAAAACAAACTAATTTACAGGAACCAAAGACAGTATGCAAAACAATTTATTCTTAAATAAATTATTCAGATCAAGCTATAAATTCTGCACAAAAACTGAGGGTGTGAAGAGTCTTTATAAAACACAGGGATTGTAGGTAAAGTGATCATGAGGTTTTTGTGTTCCAAATCTTGCTAAAGTTGAACATTGCCCTAGCTAATTACAGTAGTGAATAACAGATTTGCAAAAATATTTTTGAATTTGTGCAGTAGGGAGATATGATCCCCAATTTATATATTCAGAAGATTGGACACAAGTTAAATATTATTTCTGTATTTATTTTAACTGTATTTTGTGTGAAACTTATTCCCCTTATTTAGTCTCTTATCTTCTCTTAAGTGGAGAGCAGTGGTGACAGTGGCAAGGAGGTTCAAAGTGCTCTGCCCTTCCCATCCATCTTTCCTTTCCATTGTATATTATTTGAATTTTAAAGTAGATATTATTCTCGGATTTCAAAATTAAAAATGCCCCAAATTTCATGCCCGAAGTTTTCCTTGACTGGTTAGGGATGTTTGAGAACTGTCTCCTATTAAAGTATAGCCTAATTTGATGTAGCCATACGCTCAATGATTTGGAGTTGTGAAAGTTGCAACATGGGACTTGCAAATGGCAGCTGTCTGTGGGAGCAACCTGGACTAGGTGACTTGGATACTTGGGAAAAGATGAGCTACCTAATTACAAGTTTTTGAACTCTGACACCAAATATTTTTTCTACTATTCGCATACAGGATGCAGAAGTGTACAAAACTTATTCTGTGATGGAAGATTGTTTCATCCACCATGACCTATTACAACACTATATTCACCGTTTTCTTGCATATTCCCATTCAAGAATTTGTGTCCACTCTCAAAATTGTCTCTGGAGATGCCTCTGGTGGAGAGCCTTGGGCACTTGGGTCCAATTAGTTTCAGTGAAGATATTATTGTACCACTAACCCACCTTGGTGCTTGTATATTTTTTAGAGATTTTTAGGATAGAAGCCAATTCCTCAGGGAATACAGGATCTCCACAGTACAGTTACCAGGCCAAGGGATTTGGACGGGATAAAAGTTTAGAGGCGATATAAGGAACTAGGATGTATGCCACAAACACAAAAGAAAATGTGCACACCTTACATGGGTTTTGTACTCACAGCCCTGGTGACTGCATGCTTGGGCATACCTAATTGATGGCAGTTCTAGCAAAGGAAATTGATTTTCTGTTATTCCATTTTCCCTTCATTTTACCCTGGTGATTATAATTGCTTGAAAATAAAAGGTTATTGAAATATTGATTTTTTTGTTATCTGTATAAAAAGAAACTACACAAAATACTTATTATTGTGGACTATCATGAAGCAAGAAAAATAAACTTTATGTTACTGTACATGTAATCCAGTGGCATGGCCTCTTTGTTACCAAACAGTGACACCAATTTCCCCACAATAAAAATCACGCCACTCACCAAACATTAATTTCTTTAAATTATCTAAAGGTTAATTTTGGATTACAACCAGGGTAAAAAATGAAGAATAAAATGGTAAATGAAAACCAAAAGCTGGTTTTTGAGTATAACCACTAGGTTATTTCCGTCCTTAGGGCACCTCTCCAAAGCCCCTGCGCCATTGGCCCAGCTGTATTTTCACAAATACTATTACTACCTTTTCCTTCTGTTGTAACTCCAAAAGGCTTAGAGCAAGGAGCATATCCATGTATAGTTTTTGCACAAGCACGAACTATATATTGGCGAGATGGCAGCAAAGCTGAGTAAGCAGTATAATTAACTATGATGGGTAATTCTTGAGAATACGTTTTCCACTGGTCTTGGAGTATTATTTGAAATGAATCTACAGGGCACCATTTGTCACTGTAAACAGGATACTTACACCCAAATTATTATTAATAACATATATGTCATTTCTACAAAAGTGAAGAACAATAAGCCTGCTTTGAACAGCAATATTTATATTCTGATTTGATTCTATGTATTATGTTCATAAAGATGTTTTTTCTACAAGATATTTGCTTACATTCCAAGTGATGATAAAACTTGATTGCGTAATATTTCTGCTTTCCATTTCATAGATGTTTGAATTGGGCACTAGAATACAATCAGATTTTAAACAATTATTTAATAATATTGTTATTGTTATTTTACTCACATGATACAAAAATTATTCTTGAAATTTATAGCAATAGTGTTCTTTAAAATTTTTTAGTGTTTAAATATTTACTTCAGACAGAAAAATTATTAAATATCCTTTATTTTTAAATGTTTATAGAACATTATATCACAAAGTGTAATAATTGATTATAGGCTTTAAATCATATATATTTCCAAATGAACTTGCATACCTTGGCAGTCTGTTTCAAATTGTAGTGTGGGGACTGAATCACCTCTATAACTATTTCCATCTTCACATATTACAACAATTCTTAGTAAGTATTTGGTCCCTACATTTAGATCCGTAACAGTGATCAAAACTACTGACCTTGAATTTATCTCTTGAACTGATGTTTTATTCCATTCAGAACTACCTATTTTCTGAAACCAAAGTGTGAAAAATGAATTTTTAATATGAAAAATGACTGCTTTAAAAATACACGAGAAATTATTTTTGTACCTAGCAAGGGAAAAATAATAATGATAATGTTGTATTTGTAATAAGAAATTTGAAAAGTACCTTAAATTGTACTTCATACAAATGAGGAATTCCCATTCCTTTTGGATTTTGAAAGTTAGCAGAAATAACAACACTATTAAAACTTCTTTCCTTAATACTTGGCGCTTGACTTAAAAATGCATATTCTGAAATTCCATAATAAACAATTCAGTTGATATAACAAGTATTATTCACAAAAATTAATGTAAAAATATAATGTATTTCTGAATGTTTTTCTAATTTAACTAAAATAATTATAATTGTAGTCATGGTAACACTTGTGCAGATAGATTAAAATGTTGGCTATTCAGCAAATCAAAATTTGTTAAATAAATAATAGGTTAAGTCATCAGACATTTCATCTGCTGCATTTTGCTCCATCAGTGTTTCAACAAGTAAAACAGTAATTTAGAATGGCAAAGTTCACACTAAGCAACTCAAGCAGTTCCATGGAGCAATGGCTTCTGGCCAACCTCTAATTCTCTAAGGCTTAAGCCATTCTTCCATCCAACTCTTCAACTGCTTTTGCTCTGCCTCACAATACCACGAGCAACACAGATTGCGAACTTGTGGTGAGGGCCTAGTTCTTCTGGCAGCCCAAGGATGACAGTATAATTGTCAGGCGGTGTAGCTGAGGGGTTAATAAGAAGTTTGAATGAACCAGCATGAGCTCCTCAAGCAAGGCTGTACTTGCCTGAGCAAACTAAGCAGGTGCTTAGGGGCTTCAAGGATTTCCAACATTTTTTCCCCATGAATGTATAAACATATTTTATTAGATTATTTTACCAAATAGATAAATTAAAAGATAAATTACAATTCTTTCATGTCCAAAAATAAAACAATAATTTTTGTTACTGCATGGTTATTTTTCAGTTGATAGATTACATGTAAAAACAGTGTAAGGTAAGCAAAAAAATTAAATACACTACTAGTTATTACTTACGATGTTGACATAATGGAGGATAGTAGCCCTCTTCACACAAATCATCACATTCACCAGTGTATTTATTACAGGAGCCTTCTTTACATTTTCCACATAAGTTTTGACAATTAGCTCCATAAGTCCCAGGTTCGCATTCTGATGCATATATAAACAAAACACTTAATCTTAAATTAAGATGTGTAACCACAGAAATAATATGATAATTATATTCAAGATAACGATTAACATTTCACAACTCTTGGAAAAGTAATAAGCAATATTTATCCCTTTCTACTTTAATTTAAAATTTGTTGCCTCTATTGTTATTTTGTTATTTTTATTGCTTCTATTGCAACATGAAATTGTACTCCACTCCACCCTAGATACTTAGAAAAATGTGTTTTGCTACCACAACATCTGGGTTCCTTGTTTACGTAATTTTTGAAGTTAATGAAATGTAGCACATAACACCATTTATTTGTAAGAATTTCATAATTAATATGTGCCAGCCTTTGTGACATTCCAGATGATTGCTTTAGTAAAATCTTTTTAAGGAAGGGGGCAGGCAAGAATGTATTTCTTATCATGGAATAAATGGGCTCAACATTGAAAATAAAATTTGACCCAAAATCCTTACCAGGAATATAAGTAAGTATATAATGGAAACTAAATGTGAAGGTGTATAACAATCGCTTATCATGTTCTGACTGAAACATCATTGTAAAACTACTGTCAATTTATCCTGGGGATGGATATTCTGTTTCTGACTACAACAAGAAAGACACAATAATTTTTTGAAATACTTATTTTTGCATTGAAATAGTTAGGGGCCATCCATAAATTACAGAACACAAGTTGAGTATTTTTGAATACCTCTTCTCCCACCAGAAATGCATCTGTAAAGCATTGTTGAACTCCTTCTAGATATTTACATAATGATTTAATACATAATACTATGCTAATTAAATAATACTCCCTTTTACAATAAGTAAAAAATAAATTATATAACAGTAAAAACAATTTGTATTTACTTTATTTCTGTTTCATATAGGTATTTATGATAATTAATGTCAGAAATAGTTGGCAGTGCTAACTACACTTGACATGAAGATTGCGGACTATTTTTGAGTGAAGAAAGGGCGGAAATATTTCTGACAAACCATGAACATGCTATCTTGGATGACTATAGGGTAGAATTTAGACATTAAAATTTTTAAAAAATTGCTTTTTGAAAATAAGTCAATACAATTTTATGGTACTCTAAAAATTAAGATTTAGCATTTTGTAGTAATATTTTAATCATTTTGAGATAAAAAATTATTTTGATGCATTTTAGATTTTCCCATGAAAATCAGGAAATAAAGGGAACTAATTTAATACTGCTTCATTTGTGAACTTCAACATATATTTAAAGAAGTAATCATAAATCATGGAATGATTCCTGTCTTAAATAAAACTACAGGCTTCTGAATAACACGATTCAAAGAAGAAGAAAAGGATAGTTTTGCAATTTGTAAATACTTATTAAATCAACACAACATTCTTTTGAAAGGTCATGTATTTTGTTAACTGAAATTCATTTATATAAATAACTATAAATATGTAACATAATCATTGGAAAATTAAACGAGAGCATATTTCATATTGGTTTCCTTTAACTTATATCTTCTGTCAGTAACAAATAAACTATATTGATTAAAAAATTGTTGGACTTCTATACTGTTGTCCACTGTCACTGTCAAATTTAAACAGTTTCAAACATCAAAGCTTTGTCAATGTTTCATCCCTAGTTAGAGAGCAAACATGAAGGAAACTATAAAATGTAATTTAGCAATTTTATTGCAGATGCATGACCATTCTGCACTTTGGATGTGGTTTGGCATTCTGCGATCAATTTCGCATTTTTTTGCAGATTGAAAACCTTCAGAAATATACTTCACCAACTGTCAATTATGCAGTTACTAATTTTTCTCAATGTAATTGCTAAAAATCTATCATCTCCATGGATGACCCATGAGGGAGATTCTACAGCACTAATTTATTTGAATTTTATTAGATATAGTATAGATCAGTTTTCAAAATTAGCAGTGTCTATAAGAAAACAATTAAAATATAACATGCCTTAATCACTTCCATTCTAATTTTAAGCAAGAGAATTATCTTGCTAATAATTGTCATAATGAAAATTTCCTTTATTTAGTAAAGATTAAAATTATAGTATTCATCATCCAATTCAATTCCAAAACTTTTCTTTCAAAAATTCATACATCTTTTCCCTTCTTTCTCAAAACTTTTACTTTAAATTCTCCTTCCTTCTTTTATTAAATCTCTCGACTTACATTTTAACTTTCATTTCACATTTTTAATTTAATTTAATTTTATTGTCCTTACCCTTTTCACATTTGTTTCCTGTAAATCCAGCAGCACATGAACAGTTATGAGTAATATTGCAAAATATAATGTTTTTGCAACCATCCTGAAAAGATGAGCATGTGCCACTGCAATTCAGGCCAAAGTGATTTGGCCCACAAGCTGTAGAACAAGGAAATCAATTGTAGCTATTTTCTTCAACTGTGACCAAAAAAAAATTATGAACTCTAATCCTCTAAATGCTATATATCTGAATTACTATCTCATTTTGTGGTTATTGGCAAAAGTAGTAGTCTTCACCATTTGCAAAACATATTCACCTTTCATTCTAATTAATGTGATGTTTATAATTTTGATGATTAAGAAGAAAAAATAAGATTGGTGACATATGCACATTAAAACATATAATGGTTCAAAGATCATCAGTAGCTCCTATTAAGCTGCATTCCTACCTTCAGTGCATGTAGGTCCTGCAAATCCAGTTGGACATACACATGTCTTTGCAATTTTATCATATGCTCCTCCATGATTGCAATTGCTCACAGTTTCGCCACTTACTCTGAGTCCTACAAAATACACATCTAGTTTTATGTTCACAATTGTCATGTCAGTCTTCTTCCTACCAATTAACCTATGGATTTATCTGTTGAGCAGCTTCATGAGCTAGTAATCCAGATTCATATTCATTATTAATGCTAATTCGCATATTACTTTATAGTCAATTTTCTACATTCAATAGATGTAATTATCTCTGAAAGGTCTAAATACACTGTTACTGAAATCCATCCTTTCTTTATCGATATCAGTTGTTCCCTCAACACAGCTTCCAAAGATAGGAGGAGATCTTCTCCAAGAATGTTTATGCAGCCAACTAATGTGAAATTTCTTATTATTTTCCAGGACATTTAAAAAACAATACATTCAGTTAACTGTACACATACACCACATTCCTAATGTACGTGTACCAGATATCGTTATGAAATATCTACATACATATAAATCATTTTATCTTTTATTCAATTATAAATGGTGTTCTAGTAATTCAAATAAATGTACTAGTTACTGTGTGAAGAATCAACAAGCTAGTGTAACATATTAACATACTTGTTTTAGAAGTGAGGTTTTTGGGGAGATAGCCCTCCCAATATCTTCCTGGAAAAACATAAACATCGTCTCCTGTAAAAATTAAGAAAGAATCATCCTAAAAATATCTCCTTTAATATGAGTTTTAAAATTACTAAAAGAGATATTTTCTGAATGTGTGTTTTACCATCAGTAGAACATTCGGCTATACTGAAAATTTTACTCTTTCTTCCCTCTAGATGTATAGATAGTTTAGTAGAGTCATCTCTGATATCAAGAGTACTGTTTGACACATAGCGACTTATTCTCCATCCATTTATCTGTGAAAGAAAGTTACTTTTATTTTTAGTCGAATAAAATGATCTTTCTCTTCTTAGATTGTGATATAGCATAAATTTAGTCAAGCAGATATGCACCATCAAAATGTGAAAAAAGCAATTATACAAGTGAAACTATGAAGGATCCATGAGCAGTGAGTCATCACAATAATAGAAACAAACTACACAGAATCAGAAACTGTGTATGGTGCTATGGTGATAGTACTGTGCTACAATATACGGTGAGAAATATTGTGTTTGGGGTCGACATACAGTATGGAAAATTAAACAAACTATGGTTGTTTTGGAGTGCTATGAGAAATATTAGATTTTAGGGTACACCATAGTAATGAAAACAAACAAACAAAACAAAAAGTAATGAAAACTGTGGATAGTTGTAAGTTTCAGTTGTTAGGTACACACCTTACAATAGTACATTAGGGTATCCCTTATATTTCAAAACAATTTTTTTGCAAATTTTTTGGAGCTCACCCCCTAAATATTTTCCATTCCATATTAAACCGTGCTGAATTGAGTGTGAAATTTTAATGTTAGGGATGATTGGTTTTATTAGGTTAAGTCGGTGGAAAACTACTGATACATGTTAATTATATAATTTTATATTACAATTTAATTTATTCTCCCTCTTTAGACTGTGCTATGGTTTTAACTTTTCTTGTTGCTACTTTCTTGAGTGTTTCTTTTTTGCAAAATGGGTACAATAAACTATGTTCTTGAACAAAACAAGAAGAAATTACTTTCTCTTCTTATCTACATTCAGTAGTCCATGAAAATCTTGCATTAATTTAACAGGCCATTTTGTGCAATCATTCAAAGTTAATAAGTTTTTGCGAACAATACTGATTAGCTTTTATTGTAATTCTTGCTTTCTCCTAAAAGATCATGCACTCACAAACCACAAGTTTAGCACTTGAACTAACTGTTAATATGACTTCCCATATGTTATAAAATAAAACTTCAAGCACTTGTTTATTTGACGGTAAATTGTGACCAGTTATTTGGAGTTTTATATTAATAATTAATAATATTATCTCCTTTTAAAAAAACACACTCTTCGGCACTGTGTATGACACTAACATATGCCATTATGTTAGATTAGCAGCTTGTAAACACGATGTGACACAATCGATTAAAATTGTTCATGTACTGTTAAGTTCGGACCTGACTCAACGCTGGGTAGTAGGTATGGACTTCAGATGTCGGTGATGCGAGTTTGCACTCAAGACGGCACGGGTTAGACTGCACTGATCTCAACAAAATTTTGTACATGCATGTAAGGTCAATCAAAGAAAATTGAAAAGTAACCGTTCAAAAATTTCAGTCAGAAAATAAGGGAAATCCTAATATTACATGTCTATAGTGCAACAACCTAAAGGGGCGTGTCGATTTTATTAAAGAAGAAAAGAATGTCATTAATGAAAATATACTATCCATGCATTTTGAAATTTTAGAAATAAAATTTAGTATTATAGATGTATAAGAAATAAAAGAAGGTGCGTCCCCTTCCAAATGTCCCTCTGTGTAATGAATAATTTATGAAACAAAACTGATTTTCCATTTCTTATATGAACAAGATAAATGTATGCATATTCATGTATATGCTCTTACCAAATTTGTATGAGTTTGTCTGAAATATATTTTGCCAGCAGTTGATTGGTCAGCATAAATGTTCAGTGATCCAGATGAAGGCAGTGAATAAATAAGTGACATGCAAAGACTAGGTTGTGAAATGTTAAGAGAAGAAGTAATGACCCCACTTTCACTTTGTAGTTCTGGTACTGACAAATCTGGAATCGATTCTGGAAAAGTAAATCAAAGCATTAATGGTCAGACCATATTCATTCATAAATTAGTAGTCAAATCAGTGGGTACTAAAGGCAGCCTATTTCTATTGGCAGGAAAGTTATATATTCAATTTTTGTAGAAAATAAAATGAAAGTAAGATATATTCAAACTCACAATAAACTATTAAAATAAATGATCATGTACTCTTTCTACTATTGCTTATACATAGTATGTCTTAAAACGTACACAGTGTGATGTAACAGTGTCATGTGAGAGTTCCTGTGTAATGGTTATATATAAAGATGCAAATTGGGCGCGCTTGTAGCCGGGGTATTCGTACGGTGTAGGCTTTAGTGACGGCTAAAGCAGTGAGCTCTAGTTACAGTGTTGAGATCACTGGCTAAAGCAGCTACCGTAACCAGATGGTGTTACCACCAGAGCGAGTCTTGCGGTGACGTCGCACAGTGATTGATTTCCTTCATCTAGCGGGAATAAAATATTATCAAGAGAACCGTAATGCCGACGGTTTTGAAAATGGTGAGAATTATACCTTGTGCCATTTTCCATTATATTGTAATGAAGTAACAAAATCTAATAATAAATTCATTGCCCTCGAGTCTTGATAAGGATTACCAGGTAATCACTGATTTAGACTTATGTCAAAAAAACGAGTCTTGATAAGGATTGCCAGGTAATCAATGATTTAGATTTAAGTCAAAAAACACCAAAAACCTGTATGACGTATGGGGGAGAAGATGATATGCGCACGTTTTCTTGAGTTCCAGAATCCCTTCCCATCATTTTAACTACAAATAAATTTTAAGGAAGCGCGAGATTAGTAATGTTTGAAAAAACTATACATTTTTGTTCCCGAGTTATAGAAAACTTATTTGCATCGGTAAATGAATTGCAGGTATGATTTATCTGCATTGCTAACAAAATAGTAACTCGCACTTACCTCTACTCTTACCATTACAAGCAAAAGGAGAGTTCAACAAAACGTGCGCATAGTGAAGCTACATTTACGTCCAGAAGCAAAACAAGGGGCCATCTCAGCAAATGCTCAATGGATCAGGGAAACTGGACAAAAATCTGATCGAGATGGAGATGCTAGAACGAGATCGAAATGTTAGAATTACTTAAGAATGCAATGACCTACTCCTACTAAAATTTCACGAGACAATAACTCAAAATGTAGTATACTGATTCTGATTCATATCTAACAGCGCAAATAAAAAAAATAATAACAAAGAAAAGTTACAATAGTTGACATTAATCGCTCACGAAATCGACTTTTCTACCTTCACGTAGCACATGAGCTCCAGGAACATGCACAACTTCACAACTTCCGTCGGTAGCTGTTCAGTTTTCTTAGTTGATAGCGGCCGGATGCTTGTTATTACTGCGTCAGAAGAAATCAATAGGAAATGAAGCATATCTTTATTGCCAGATACTCTAGATAATTTTCGAGTATTCCTTTCTCGACACGACTTGAAGTCTTTGTGTCGAGCTTCCTGCATGTCTTCTGACAGTGTCCTATTGGGAAATCGTGTCATAAATGACATCAGCGCCATGAATTAATATTTAATATTAATAATTAATATTTTGTGCATTGTTACAGGCGTGAAGTACTCATTCAAATAAACTGACATAAACGTTTTCTGTTTCAGATGCGTTTTTTTTTTCTGAAAGCTTCCGTAATCACATCATATCCGCCTCTCATTGCTTGTAAAACAATAGGGAAGAGTCGAATGAGACTTTCATAAATCCCTGTGATGTTGGTATACTGCTCTAGACTTTGAAAAAAACTTGCCGAAGAGTATTCTCATCGTTCGTTGTACCACTTCCTTGTTTTGGGATGTCTATAAGGAGTCCCATTTTCTTTCGAAATTTGACAAATATTTGCGTTTTCCTGGGATGTTACTGCATCTTTCCTTCATATTCACAAACCCGCCATTTTTTTTAAAAATTGCCTGTGTCTTGTGTGAAGAAGGCACTCGAAGTAAGGAATTTTAGCTTAAAAGATCAACATAAAAAAACTCCTTATGGCAAGGTTTTTTTAATAATCTGTTTTAGATTGTTCATTTGTTTGGAGATGAATCACACATAGAACACTTCTGACAGGAGGCTTTAACATAAGTGAATTACTCACTTTTTCCTCATAGATTTCAACAATTTGTGATACACAAAGATATCTGCACCCCCAATATTAAATTTTGTTGCTTGAAGCTTCTCAATGTTTTCTTCTAAACGAGCTATTTCTGCATTTGTCCTATGTGGTGTCGCCTTCACGTACTCGAATTTAATGGGTCTGTAAAATCTCGCTGTATTTTTCGCCTATTTGTTCTCTTCGAACACGAGAATTCTTTGCCAGGTCTATCTTTCGTCGTTTTCTGCGCTTCTTCCTCGACTCCCACCATTTCGCCGTCCAGTCATGCTGGGTTCCTGGCCGCGAATCTGTCTACCAGTCTGTTACCAGCCTTCCATTTGTCAGCAATTTGGCAGGTGAATATCCGTTTCTTCTCACATTATATTGCATCTGGAATACTTACAAAAACATTACGGGAAACATAATGCATGAACAGTTATCTATTCTGTAAATCTGTAGCACGAGGGAGTTCACCACTCACGCGAGAGCTCGAATAGCTCCCGTCGAGTGATTGTATAAGCATCTGAAAAAATCGAGTTTTTCGGAAAGGTGCAAACTCGGGCAAAAACGTTTTCCACAACTTTGTTTCAGAAGGTTTAGGAAATACAATTATGCAAAAATCATTCTTGGAAATTTGCTGGCAACTCAAGATAACTGAGTTTTAACTCCCGTTCACTAAGAAACCTGTCTCAAATACATGGTGAATCTGTCGCATATAAATTAAATAAAAAATGTAAACATTTCTATTAAACGTTAAGGCATTATAAAGAATATATCTTACGGATTTTCGTCCATATCGAACAATCAAGTTATCCTTAACAATGTAGGGGCAGTGGATAATAACACGAAGCGCGTCAAAGCAGGACTTACAACCTCTGCGCACGCGGCTCGGAAGCGCTCGCTCAACAGACACCCCCCCCCCCAATCTTCTGAAAAATGAATGTAGCATTTATGGGGACTGGTACAGTCCTGGCAAGATTACAAGTAGGCTTTCATTCGTTTCGAGCACATGCATTTTTGATTTAAATACCGCTAGAGTCTGGTCGTCAACTACTGAACGTCCTATGGCGTATGAAAGGCGCGAGAAGCGGCGGAGCATTGTACTGCATTGAGATCATAGACAAGTGAATGCTCCGTGATTGAGTCAGCTTCGTGTTGTTAGTGTCTTATATTGTGTTCGTGCCTCGTTATATTGTCGGTTATAATTGGATATTGGTTACTTCGGGATTCGTACTGGAGAATCTCCTGGTGAGGACGGCCGTGCTCGTTTTCCTAGCCATCTGGTACAGGCCTACATGGTTGCGAGCATTGTATTGGCAATTGATTTGGAATATCGCTTTTATAAACCTTTGTTGTTGATTTACTTAGCGTATTTTTCTGGACATAACGTACTGTTAATTTCTTTAGGCAAAAATCATGTAGCCAACTTGAAACAGAAGTCCTTGTAGCAACCCTTCACCAAATCCTGAGGGACATGTTGCCTTCCATTTTAATATTCCATGCCAGTACAACTTTCACCTCAAGCGTCGGAATAATCTCGAGCTTAATGTTGTGTTAGAAAGCCTTGGATAATTGAATCGTTCATTTCAGAAACCCGTCAAACGCCAAATTCCTCATTCCGAGAAAACTGAGAAAAGGTCTCCCAATTTATCTGATTTTAAAATATTTTTGTTTATTAATGCAGTCGGTAAATGAATATTTTTCATATAAATATGCACTAAACGATCTGTCTATTCTCTTGGAACAATAATCCGCCGCTAATGCGTGTAGCATTAGATTTTGGCGTTTGACGGGTTTCTGAAACAAACCATTCAATTTTTCTACCCATCAGTGCCGTAACTATCGCCGGCCCGGCAGATGCAATTACCAGGGGCCCACGGACATAAGCAATTATTTGGCCGAACTGAACACACTTTAAAGTCCCTTTCCGAAAGCGATTCTAGTGAAAAGTTTGAATTACATATTTTATTACGAAGACGCGGAGATATATTCTAAATTTGTAATTTGACATCCCGGGACCCCAATTATGTTTTGTTTCATTTAAAATTGGGCACATCCATAACTGAAGCGTCTGTGTCCTACTAGTTGGGCCAATAAATGATTCACTTTTGGCGTTTCGGATCAGATATGCTGATGTTTTGCTAGGTTTATTCAAATTAATTTTAACGAGAAAAAGTGTATCTGAGCGAGCAGTTGCGTGCAACTTGCAAAAAGAAATGGAGACGATCGAGTTTGAATTCAAAGTTGTATTGCAATTTAAAATATTTTATCTCGACTAATACTGTGTCTCGAAATCTGCAAAAATCTTATTTTAATCTTTGTCAAGCACGGGATTTGATTGAAGCAGTTCTGAAGGATCTAAAATATTTTAAAGGTCACCTTGACCAAGCCAAATCTGATGCAGTAGAGTTGGCTACATCTTGGGGCGTAAAAGTCGTGTGTTTGCGAGAAACGTGTAAAAAATTAATAAAAAACAATGTTTCGATGAACTGTGCGAAAATCAATGTTTATCTGACGACAAAAAAAGATCGAAAGTAAATGTTTACATCGCTTGTTTATATGTTGTGATATGCAGCTAAGCCATCGATTTATTGGCTTGAATAAAATAATCGATTGGTTTACGATCATTCAGCCCCAAACTGTTGTAACTTTCAAAGGAAGAACTTATTGAGTGGGAAATTAGTGAGAAATACTATGACAACGTAACTGATCAACTGTTCACCCAGCTTTTATCCTTGCGTAGTTGCATGAGACATCGAATTTCAAAGATTCATTCAATCATAGAGTTAGCTAACTTGGTTCTGATATGATTGAGTACTTAATTGCTTCAGCTAGCTTTCGAGACGTCTGCTCAGAAATATGTTTCTCACGATTCCTGTGACAGTTACGATTGCAGAGTGGTCTTTTCATAATTGAAAATTATAAAAATTATCTGTAAAATTCGATGGGGCAGGAAAGACCGGCAAATCTTAGCATATTGTCCGTAGTGAGTAAAGTGACGAACACGTTAGAAACAAGGGGACTTTATTGTTAAGTTCGTCGAAGCAAAAGTCCGCAGGGCTCGATAACGAATTTTGTGATTGAAAGAAACTTAATTGATCATAATCAATTATTTTTTAAGCTGGTTTTTATTTCAGTTGGACAACATTTTTTGAGAGGGAGCCCCAATTTAGTTTTTGAACCGGGGTTCTCGGAAGGGCTACTCCTATAATAATAATAATAATAATAATAATAATAATAATAATAATAATAATAATAATAATAATAATAATAATAATACTCTGATGAATATTTCCTGTCTGGTACATTCCAAGGCAAACATCTCAGGCAGAGTCACATTAGATTGGCAAGACCTAAGTGTTCATGGCATAGGAAGAGTTCTCTGATTCAGTTTAATGTTTATTAGTTCACGAGTTCAATGTGGTGGGATAGCCCTGTTGTTCAGGTTAACAAACCTATTCGTGACTCTACAGTAATATTTTTTTCTGCTACAAATACTTGAAAGAAACCAAAATCTCTTTCAAAAATGTATTTATTTGTTTTCAAATAATTTATAAATTTTATTGAAGGACTCTTCCTGGATATTCTTAGTTTCTACCTTCATGTTTAAATTATTTTTGAATTTACAATTGATATTGTTTCTTGCATATCTATTCTAGGTAGTGTTACAATCTCTTGAAAGGCATAATTATGTCGAGAAAGTTAAAGAACTTTCATAACACCGATATAACGGGAGGGGTGCTTGGCGCCCACCATGTCATGGAGATCATCAACTGTTTGTTTTCTTTTTTCTTCATTTTTGGGAAGATCACCATTTCTTGTGTAACAATTGAAATTTGAACATTTTTTGTTAAAACTTATATCGACCCCAAAGCGTGTGTATGTTGTATGCAATAGTCCAATAACGTGCGTATTTCCGTCCATCATTCACCATTCGGACCAAATGAGACCTCATTTGAAGCATCTTGGTCAACAAGTAGTGTTTCGGTCATTTCTCCAGCATTTTAAGAGCATTTAAGCATTAATATGCTCTCGTTGCTCAGTGGCGGAGTTGCTTGCCTTTCCCCATTGAGGTTCCGGGTTCTATTCCCGTAGTCCCCGCAGAACCTAACGACAAAACGAGTTTGCATGCTTCATAGGAGCTAGTCGACACATGCGAAGCGTCCTAAACCTTACCCCTATTCTTATTCCTTCCCAATTCTGGCCGCTGGGGAGAGACACAGAGAGAGGCGCGTACGCGGAGGTGCTATATGGCGGTCCTCTTGACAACTGATTGAGACGAGGCGAGACGTGATGTGACGGACTGTATTAATTAATGGAGAATTACTCCCGCGCAATAGTAAATGGAGAATTTCTCCAAAAGCGCGAAGCGCTCAACGCCCCCTAGGGGTTTGGAGACGCGATGCATCTAAGTTTACGAAAAACAACAATTTTACGGGAGTTAGTTAAAACATGTTTTTCCTGGGAGGGAATCACCAAAACGCGAATGAGGGGCTTTTAAGGCACTTACGGGTGTAATACTTTGCTCATTCAATTGCTCTCACAAGGATCAATCCATTCGTAATATTTTTAGCAAAATATTTATAGAATATTTATTTGATGTTTGTGGGCTTGAAGGCCGTAGTCCAAAGGAGACTACTCCAGACGTTTCACCTGACACTGCAGCAGGTATCATAAGTGGTGATGCTGGCGGGGGGGAGGGGAGCGCTCTACCTGGCGGCGGCATAGCGGCGTCAGTCGCTCCGTCACATATTTCGCTCAACTGAAAATCCCCGGATCGCATTCTCTAGCCGAAATTTACAGAATAACTTGTTCTGACGGTTCCGTATGCAAAGCTATTGCCCGGAAAAGTTTTGAAACCCCGGTTAAAGAACACAAACGGAACTGCCGTCTAGGACATACTGATAAGTCAGCAGTCGGCGATCACGCGCTGTCGGGGCGCGGACACGACATACGCTTTGAAGCAACGGATGATCTCTACACCACCACATGCTACTTCACGACACTCTAGATGGAAGCTCTCGAGATACACAAACACAGATGCAATTTTAACACAAAAGAAGAGGGCGAAAAACTACACAAAACATGGTACCAGCACCTTCTATCATAAAGTCTCGGCAGCCAACCAGTACTGCTGATCAGTACGGCCCAATCAGGCGCGAAGCTAGCCCGTCGCCGCAGGTACAAATTCGGGTCCCGGGACCCCGGGAGCGCTCAAAATCCAAATTCGTATCCTCTTGAAAGCGCTTCTCCGTTCTCGCGAACATGACCTTTCTTTCAAGCGCCGCTTCTTCCCCGCTTTTTTGTTTTCCCCCCTCCAGTTTTCCTGGAGAGGCGGGAATTTATTTTTCTTTGGGGTACATTACGAATAACTGCAGCCGATTTGGCTTGTGCAGTTAGGGAAGGCTTTTTTGCTTACAAACTAAAACTATCTTATAACTAAAACTATACACATTCCCCACTTAGGGTTTGTTAAGTTTTTAGGCTTTCTTTTTTAAATTTTTAATTGGGAGATCTTGAAATTGTTCTATTCTTTTAATTTTTTCTCTCACTCGCATTCACACTTATAATAATTATATTACAACGCATCCATTCATTACAATATCAAAACTACAACTTCATCAACAACTAGCATACACTTTTAAAGCAACGCACGGCGCCGACTTCAATTCAAGTCGTTTCGTGCGGCGCGGACGTCTTCGGTCCCAGCCGACGGCCGGCCCACGGAGGCGCATGCCGCGCCGCCCGCGCTGGTGTTCGGGCATCCGTGAGCGGCGACCCCTGCCACGCACTTGTCTGCTCCCCCGCGGTCGCAGCAGGCTAGAGAGCTTGTGCGGGGGTCTAGTGCGCGAAGGTGAAGTGCGACGTGCTGTGGGCCCTTTCTTCTGTGAAAGGCCCTGTGCACAGCGTCGCTGTTGCCGCTTGCCGGTCTCGCGCAGGATGCGCGAGCGGACGGTCCTCGCGCCCTTGCGAGCGCCGTCTCCGCCCTCTTTTGTAGCTCCCGGCCGGGAGCTGGTTGCGAACGCCTAAGATTCTGAAGACGTCAGCAATTTTTGGGTTGTCGGTCGGGTCTGTAAAAGGCAAGTGCGGGCTGCCGCAGGCGGGGCCTGTCTCTGCTGCCCGGATGGGTGCAGAGTGGAGTGGAGAAGCTGCCGCGAATACCTCCACAGCGTACGCCCACAGGGTACGCCACGCGAAGCTGTGAATAAGCGGCGCTTTAGAGGAATTGCTAAATCGGGCGATTCTTCCCCGCGTGCGTGCGCGCGCCCCTTGTGGGCGTCTGCACGCGAGGTCTTCGCGGTCGCTCCTCCCTCCACGCTGCGCTCCATTCGGCTCGCTGAGATCAGAGCGGCGCGCCTCGCGGCTTCCCATTCCCCCTCCCTTTACCTAGGCCAAAGGGTGGACACAGAATAACCGACTAACGACGAAAAACCACGGACTAAAACACTGACCCACGACGGACCAAAGAATGACACATACTTTTTCCCAACCCTTCCTACTCCCTATCCCACTCTTCTCCTTAATCCATTCCCCTCCCCTTCTACCAAAACCCCCTTAACAAAAATTACCCTACATTTCTCTCCCTCCCCGACTCCCAATCCCCGTCCCTGTACGGGGGAGAGGAGTCGCAACGTAACAACAAACTACTGGAAGAAGCAAAAAACTGGACGAAGAGTCTCGTAAGAGACAGGCGTGCCAGGAAGATAACACCATAGATCTCTCTCTCTCTCTCTCTCTCTCTCTCTCTCTCTCTCTCTCTCTCTCTCTCTCTCTCCCTATCTCTCTATCTATCTATCTCTCTCCCTCCCCCTCTCTCTCTATCTATCTCTATCTCTCTCTCTATCTCTATCTCTATATCTCTCTATCTATCTCTATCTCTCTATCTCTATCTATCTCTCTCTCTCTCTCGCGGCTTCCCCGCAGCTCTCCAATCCCTGCCCCGACACAACTCCCCGAAACGCCGACGTCTTGAGGGGTTTGCGCGAACGCAACCAGTTCCCGGCGAAGCTGCAGGAGCGGGCGGAGGTAGCGCTCGGGAGGGCGCCAAAAGCCCATTCACAACGCGAACATAAGCAGAAGCACGGCGTTAGCATGAAAGTCAGGACTACGTCCACACGCATTCACAATGCGTTCGCGCAAGTAGAACACGTAAGAGCTTGCAAGCTTGAAGCTTCTGTGATTGTGCTTACGGAAGATATAAGAAATGAACCAATCACAGCTCGTTAACTCAAAATCGAGAATCGAAAGAGGAGCGAAGTCGATAGAGGAACGAACGCCGTATGGGTCATGGACACAGTCGATACCTCAAAATCGATTCTCACATCCAAGCAATAGTAAACTAGAATGCCTCACAGCCAATAGAAACTCTTTTATTTTGCTTACGTCTATGTTAGACCTTGTGAATACTTCACTTATGTTAATGTTTACGTCTACGTTTGTGTTATGTTTCCGTTTGCGTTGCGAATGCGCTTTAGGGCCGTCCGCTCCGCGCATCCGGCGCGCAGAGGCGTGCGAAGGGCCTTCCACAGAAGAAAGAGCCCGCGGCGCGGCGCCTTCCCTTCCGCGCGCTGTCTCCGCACACTAGCTCTCCGAGCTGTGCGACGCCCGTCCTGGGCCGCCTAGGAACGAAGACGTCGCGGCGCCACGGACGCTTGAGTCAAGTCGGCGCCGTGGCGAACAATACCGAGTAATTAGTGTAAAAAGTGCTGTGTGACGCCGTGTTGTGTGCCTGTGTGAATGAATGTGGTTGTAAATATAGCTTAAGAATGAATGAGTGCGTCAATGAAATAAAATAAGAAAAGAAAACAGAATATCACGAACTTTTTTAATGTACGTATATAACGAAACAAAATTTAAACGAAGAATGCCCAAATACGCCTTTCGTATTTAGTTAAATTTAAGAAGGCCACAGCAAGATGGCCGAAACGTCAGTAATATTGACCCAGACGCGGCTCATCCCGGATAGCCGAGAATTTACGAACCCATATAATTTTAGTTAGTTTATTGAAGATGGGCCCGTCCGTAGCTGCACACGCTCAATCGGGTTCAGAACAAAGTGTTCCTTGAAAATGAATAAATCCCCGTATCTTCAGAGGAACTGGAGAGGGGAAAATGAAAAAGCCTGGGAGCACCTGCCGGCGCCGTGCAGACAGGTAGAGAACTTCGCCCCCCCCCTCCCGCCAGCTTCGCCGCTGGTGATGTCTGCTGCAGTTTCAGGCGAAACGTCTGGAGTAGTCTCCTTTGGACCACGTCCTACAAGCCCGGACACATAAAATAATTTGGACACCGGTCGTGAAAGCCGACATTGTATGATGTTTCTAAAATATTCTAGAAAAATGTGTCCACACATGTAACGGCGGAAATAAGTCAAATTTGGCGCCTAATCTCAAAGAGAAACAATTACGACCTTTCCTTGATTAAAATTGAGAGCTAAGAAGAGTTGTGTCATAGACTATTATTTTACGTCTACGCGTGTTTTCTACATGATTCTTTTCACATGTAGACAACGTAATCTGTGTTGACTATTTTTCCACATCATGTAACTCAAAAAAGTTTATAATATATAGTAATATTAGAAAGTTTATTTTCGATTCAATAAGTCAGACAAAATATATCACTCCTGTTGTAGAAAGGGCCAGTGATCTCAATATATATCGAGATCCAGTGATTTAGTATTTCTTTGGAGAAATTGAGTGCAATAATTACCTAATTTATTAATATTTAATTATAATAAATAAATAAACTTTGGCTTTAGGGACGGAGCCTAGCCTTCGTAGATTCGGCCCTGCCTCACAAAAAAAAAAAAATAAAATAGATTACCGTCTTCTACATTGATCACCTTTGTCTACGCAGTCCGTTGTATACACGTAGATGTGGACTATGGTTCTTAACGCATAGGTACTCATCACTAGAGCAAATGGTATACATTTCAAACGTATCGCGTACGAGATTTTTTCTTTTCCCAAATCCCGCGAGCAATATGTGCAAAGAGAAAACAAAGAAACAAGGGAATAAGCGCTTACACTGCTACGCCACTAGTGGTGGGGTACAGAATGGCGCAGGACTTTCTCGTATCAGTTTTCTATTTCCTTTGACATCGGGTTCGCACTTCGGATGGCGATATGTCTGAAATGGAGGGAATTATTGATGACGAACGTCACGACTCCTGTTATCTGCGATAGATGAAAACACTGATAAAAGAGGGCAGTGTGACATAAAAAATTGAACAAAGACCTAGTAAAGAAATAAGTCACGACAGAGTAGATCATTTGCCAGTACACTCGCAGAAACGAGAATCATGGAGATGTAAGAACTAATTGTAGGTCGAACAAGAAGAATTAATATTTTTTTTAAAAAATCAAAAAAGGTTCATCAAATTTGTTGAAAATTGTGATTTGACTATAGTACTCCTGTATCCGATGCTTCTGTAGTATGAATCTTTAGCGTCATGAGAAATGTATGGATTGACGAAAGAAATCGTCTCGCTGTAAACACTATCAAAAGTGAATTATGCTTTTTATTCAATATAAGCTATAGTTTCACTGTATTCAAAGATGCTATCTCAAGCAATAAGCGTTTATTAAAAGCAGTGAAATGGAATGCAAAATATACAAAAATGTAATGTAAACATTTTCCATTTTCAGTAATTTATATGAGCTAATAAAAAAAATATAAAGTTGTCCGGTTTTATTTCGAACACATCTGGCAACCCTATAAAGATCTATTTTGTGAATCGAACTATTGTATATTTACAAAGTTGTAAAATACATATTCCTTCCGCAAACGGTAAAGCGAGTGCTAGTCTTTTTCGTACTGCGGCTACTACTTATACTGCTATTATTTAACGTACATTGTATACCTACCTGCGAGGTACGTTGCTCGAAAACCAGTTTTTACATTTGAGTAATCAGATACGAACATAACAGTCATAATATTTCCAGTAGACACCACATTTAGAGATTTTCCCTCCCCACGCACTCTTGCTATTTCCTTACTTACTCCATCAAATACTATCACCTGGTCACAACACTTTTCCGTATTTATTGATGGGATATCCTATAAAATATTTATTGAAAAAAAGTCTAGATAAGAAATTATAGTTTGTCATAAATGTTATGTTCACCATATTTTACTGTTATTGATTATATGCAAGTAAATTTATATTTAATTTGATATTTTCATTAATTGTACTTATAACCTACTTTCTGGGAGAGCAAATTAATACATAAAGAGATAACAAAACAATCATAATCTTCCTTACCAAACGAATTCTTCTCTCTTTTGATGCCACAATTATCCATTTACATAGTACGTTGTTGTCATAATTATTAGGATAGTTTGGTGTTTGAAAAGTTCCACTACTTGAAGTTAACACAAAATGACAGAATGATCTTGGTGCAGACGTACATGTTTTATTATCACTCGTTAGAATGAAATTATCTGGGCATGTACACTGAACTTTACCATCGCTGTTTTTACAAGAAACCTGGCATTCTCCACTAGTGTATGCACATGAGAGATTAGCACCTAGATAAAAAAAGAGAAAATAGTAAATTAGATACCAGAACATAAGCGACTGTCATATTTCTGTGTGTGTGTGTGTGTATAATCTAATAAACTATTACCATGAAGTGGGAGGGAGAGCATCTTCAATTGATGGTTGCTTATTGTCGATGAAGTCCACGTTTCTTTGGTTTTCCATCCACAAGACGATGTAGGAAAACATTGAAATGGTGGAAGAGCTCTTGATGAATTTGGGGCTGGGAATGAATTGGTTAAAAACTATCAATGTTTCTCAGAGATAAAGTGTTATGTTTTTCACAATACTATATTGTTAATATATCGACTTAACATAAATAAAGGAACAAAGCGCCATTCAATTTAAATTCAATTCAATTTTCTTTTAAATTTTCTTTTCTGACTGTGCGGGATCCTTTATCACATACCCTACAATCATTTCTTACTCTTCTAATATTTTTTTTTCTTTTAAATATTTTTCTCTACCCTTATCAAACCAACCCGTTTTACTCCTATAAATTTGCATCATGTTTCACCAACCTCTTTTCTGTAATCCCTACACTTTTTCTATTGATCCTACCTCTGTACCTCCCTATCTCTTTACTCCCTTCCTTATTGCCTTTCCTTTGTCTTCTGTCTTCTTCCTCTTTCTTTGCATCAAACATTACAACTTTATGAATTTGTACATTTATGTAACTGCATATTTACGCAACAAACACAGAATTTAATTAACTGCGAATGCGCTTGTGTGCGCATCCGTCACTCACGGTTAGACCACTTCCCGTGCGCCAACCGAGATATATGAGATGTCATTAGTCGCGGCTCGGTCTCCTGGTGGGGAACTTATATGTGTGTGTGTGTGTCTATATATATATATATATATATATATATATATATAATACAATTTTTTGGGGGGAGGGAATTCTAAATAAGAAATTTCCAAAAACGAGTTTTTGCCTGTTTTAGAGCTGCGATCATATTGGGTGTACCGGGAATTAAACCAATGCCACGTTGATAGATCGAGGTTTTAGTTTTTCTAAGATTAGTAAAGGAAAAACTTCAAAATTATTCAAAAACTGGGCCCAAGTAGCCCGTGTTTACGATATATAACTTTACCTACCACTAAAAATAAAATAAAAGTAGCCCGTTTATATTTTGCACAATTGCATATTTCTGGGATTTTTTTCATTAACTGCATATTTTCATTTGTGTATCATATCAAAAGCATGTATTTCAACTTTTTGCGTAGAAGTGGACTGAAGCGAGGCAGTTTCGTTGCTTAATACGTTTTTTGTTTATTATGATGTTTGAAAATATATAAATATTATAAGCGTTTTGTACTACGGTGTGAAATAAATATTTGTATAAATAAATGATAGCTGTTTCTCACTATATTTTTGTTTAACGCATATTCTGAGTTTTAATCGCGTATATTGGCTATTATGAGTGCATGGTTGCATGCATAATTTTATCATTTTTAGTTCCTGAAGTTCCGTGGTATATTCATCACTTATGGTAGAGCATTTGAAACAAAAAATAAATATTTTCAAGAAAATGTCAACACAAATTTGACAATTATAACCCCTTTTTCATACAGCTAATTCATGTTACAACAATGAGACATAATTCACAGGAATTCGCAAGCGCAACGCTAAATTCCATTGTTGCATTCCCTGCATTGTTGATATTCCCTGAAAGCTAGAACATTTCATTTCATATCTTTCAAATAAGTTTAAATAATTTCAAAAAGATTAATATTTAAATGTATAACAAAAGCTCAAATGTAATAACGAACAAACAAATATTAAATAATATACAAATTTTAACTTACGTAGGATCCAGCTGTCTGTCACTGTTCACTAAGCGCAGAACATTCACAGTGGGCAATTAGTTTTGTCGCAAAATTACACAAAAAGTACTCATATTTCCAAAAAATTGGACATGACCTTATTTAAAGATCTATTTCTGATAAGCACATTTTATTAAGAAAAAAATGTATATTCACAATAGTACTTATAAGAAGACACAGTGCAGTCAGTTCGACTGGGCTATTAAATTTGTCGCGAATATACACAAAAAATACTACAGTTTAAAAAAAATTCATTCTGACCTCGTTTGAAAATGTTTTTTATGAACAGTAAGAAAATAGAATCGTCACAATTGTAGTTATAGGAATACGCTGAAACCAACAATATCTGATAAAAAACGATGGAGATGTTGAGAAAAAAATTTTATTTAAACAATAATTAAAAATTGTCTATATTTCACGCAAAATTACGCGAAAATACTCAAATTTTCGAAAAATTCTATATGACTGTTCTTCAAATATATCTTTAAAGAACAGTTTTTAGAAAAGAAAAAAATATCTTTCTTTCTTTAATATTTTAGTTGTATGAAAACACCGAAAAAAAATGTGAATTTTTGCAATTTTGCAATTGAAAAATTAGATTTTTCAATCATTATGAGATCTGCACCATTCTCTTAAACGTCCTTCACTGTTTTCAACAACAATATTGAATCAAAATTGATCGCGCCATTTTTTGAAAATTTGAAAATGTCCCTGAGGTACATGTAAAGTAAACCTCAAAATTAAAATATCGGTTTCAAATTCAAGAGGCCGTGACATCGGCCAAATCGATCACGGAATATCAATTTTGGAGAAATTTGGCAGATCTGTTTAGCCGCTGCTTTGTTCACAGACGGACGGACAGACGGAGAGATACGTTTTGTCGTCAATCGATTTTTCAGTATCAAGGAGCCATAAAACATGGATTTTGGCTATGTGTTGGAGGATTTTTTCTAAATTTAGCAACTGAATTTATCCACTTTTTCGTTACGAGGGAAATGTAATAAGAGTTTTTCTGCCGAAAATTCGCCTTTTTTGTGCAGCATCACATAACTTTCTCTTCTTAATAAGTTCCTTCTTAAATACGAGAAAGTAAAAAATTATGCCGAGATTCATCGTTAACCCTTCTTATTGGGATACGTCTCCTAAAAGACGACATACCTATTATCGTTTCCTAAAAGACGAGATCCTATTATTACTGTTGTTAAAACCTCTGATATTTTGAAAATTCCAATTTAGAAACATTATAAAAGTTTAGATTTTTTAACGTGTTCTACTCCTTTATTATTGAAGCAAGCGACTTCTTACGTAATCCAATCCATTTCCAAACATTAGATATTTAAATCACTTGATAAATTTTATTTTCATACATTAGTAATTTTCTCTTAAATATCAGTTGATGGAGACAAAGCTTAAATATTTTTCGAACCTGAGCTACACCTTCGATATTATTCAATGTAATTTTTGAAAATATTTCTAGTTTGTTCCTAATTTTGAGTTATATTATTTGCCTTTTTCAAGTGTTGCCTGTAGTTTTAGGTTCGAAGGAGCATCTCTTTCAAGCACGTGGTTATTGGAATTTTTTTGCAATATTTATGTGTATGCAGAAGTCGGACATTGGTTCACATCAACAGCTGACAAGAAAATGTCTTGGAGGATTTGAAAAAAATGCTTCTCGGGTGTTAGGCAGAAATTTGTCATCCCTACATCATCTTCCGGTGCTTTTGGGAACTATTTTCTGCAATTTTTAGTGGTGCTTCATAAATTATTCTACCATTCAGCAACACACATAGAGAAGAAATGATAAGACCAATCGTCCTCTTTTTGTAGTTTTTAATCTTTCTCGAAAAGTGTCCTCCTACCTGCCATTTTCGATGTTTTGAAACTAATATGTTAATCTAGTGTTCATGGGTTAATGTAGCTGATCAAGTGAGAAATCAGGATTGAATGATGATTCTCTAGCTGCAGTACTTACGTCAAAATCCAATATAAAGGATATCTCTTGCTCCGAAATTTCCGAAACGGTTATATTGTTATAAAATTATATATTGACCAAAATATTCATTTAATGGAAAAATATTTTTTTAAATTAAAGAATGAAAAGTGAGGCAAACAAAATTTTTTTTTAATTAATAAAAAGCTTCCTATATTTACGAGAACGTTGTACTTTTTTCTTTTTTTTTCATTTATTTAGTCGCATCGACTGCAGGGGTAATTAGCGACATTTAGTAACAATTAGTAACATTTTACAGTTACAAACTTCAAAAAATGATTTACAACTATTTCTTATATGGAGTTTAGCACACCAATTCGATTTAAAAAGTTGATAACATCGTGCACACTTTCAATGTCGCCCAGACAGTTCTTGATGTTTTCAGGCAATCCAGTTCTTTCATATTGGTAAGCATTACACTCTGTTAATACGTGAAAAATAGTGGTTGCAGTTCCACATTTAGGGCATTTGTTCTCTGGTGTTTTTGACGAGAGTGTCGAGTTGGAGTGACCTATTCACAGTTTGGTCAAAATACATTGAATTTTCCTGTTCTTGATGCATGGTGGATGCTCCCACTCATTGTTACGGACCAAGTGTAGTTTTGTCCACGAGTTTTCCCAGAGTATGTTCCATTTTTGCCAGATGCATTGGTTTACAGCCGCTTTTTCTACAGTAATTGGTTCTTTTGTACAATCGATTCCTTGAGAAATGGCTTTTTTTGCTGCTGAATCTGCTTTTTCATTTCCTAATATCTCTTGATGAGACGGGACTCATGCCAAGACTATTTTGATTCTACATTTCCATCAAATGTTGTAGTTTTCTTTGTATTATTTGTATTCTTGAATTTTTGTTCCCATGGTTCTTTGATGCATCTAAAGTTGCTTTGGAATCAGTAAAAATTATGGCTCTGTTTAGTTCCGAATTTGTGAACAGATCTATGGATTTATTGCGAAGGCTTCACAGGAAAATATAGAAAACGAATCTCGCAATTTAAAGAGAAGTTCTTGGTCTTCATGGACGATGACGCAACCTTTTTTTCATCTATCACTGATCCATCTGCTATGCATTGCAATTGATGATTTAAGAACAAATACTGAAAATCACACATGTTTTCTTATCCATATATCACTGACATCTGACAACCCTTGCAGAGAAAAAACAATAATTGTCTGCATTTTCTGTAATTTATTGAAATTTATATGAAATCATTCGATAAAATAAAATTATTCAACACAGATTAAACACTTTTTTAAAAAGTGAAAAAAGGTATTACATTTTGTATATAACCCGGAGATTTTCATCAGTAACCCGGAGCCCGGAGATTGTCTATGAGACCCGGAGTCTTCGGGTCAAACCCGGAGAGGTGGCAACCCTGATCTGCATATATGTAGGGGTGGTTTAAGTAATTATACGATAGTTTTCTTAATAAGCTTTCGTACTCAATGTTAGAAGTATTGTCTTCGCCATACGTTTCATTCAGAATGGGGTCATCAATTATAAATTTTAGTTCCTCCCATGGTGAATTTGACGTGGAATTGAGACATTCTCTTTAAGTGAGAAATCATTTTTGATAATACTTATTCTATATAGAAGAGTTTTTGGTAGGTTATTAAAGTGCTGTTGATGATCATTTGATATTGATGGTCCATAGGATTATTTTTAAGACAGGTGGTTGATGAATCGTATGTAAGGATTAGAAGTTATCTTCTTAACTTTAATGATAATTCATGACATGCTAGAATACTCAGTCTTGGGCTACTGCAGAAGGCTCCATTTGCTAATTTTATCGAAGTTGTTTGTATAGAATCTAATAAAGTTTAGATGGTTTTGGCAGAACCGTATATTGTACATTCATAATTTAATTTCGCTGATAGGTATGATCTGTATGTGTTTATTAGAATGTCTTGGTTTGCTCCCCAATTTTTTGCGCATAACTCTTTCAGGTTGTTGATACATTGCTTGCACTGAATGACTAGGTTTATTATGTATGGTTTCCATAATAATTTGGTATCAAAAATAAAACCCAGGATTTTCATTTCTTTACATTGTTTTAGTTCTTTGTTTCCTAGGAAGAGTTTGGGTTCAGGGATTGTCTAGAATTTTTTGTCAAGATCATATACATTGATTTGGTTGACGAAAATTTGAATCCAGGTGTTTTACAGAAACTTACAAGTTTGTTTAAGCAGTTTAGGAGAACTCCTGTCATTGTCATTGTTCTTCCGACACATACAGGTGTGATATCATCTGCAAGAGCTCGTATTTTGATTGGTTTGTGTAAGGTTGAAATCATATGGTTAATGGCTCTATGAAATAGGGAGACACTTATGACGGATCCTTGTGGGACTCCGTTTTGAATCTCTATGGGTTCTGAACGATGGTCTTGAACTTGTATTTGAATACATCTGTTATTTAAAAAAATATATATGAAATGTAATATATGTCCCTTGCATCCTATTTCAATGAGGATTTTTATGATGCGGTGCTTCCAAATCATAGTATAAGCTTTTTCGATACCTAGGGACACTATAGTTAAATATTGATTATTATTAAAACCTTCACAAATATCTGTATGTATATGATTCAAGTGATCAGAAGTTGAACGAAATTGACGAAATCTACATTAATTTGGGGTGATCCAATGATTACTCTCTAGAACTCATTTAAGTCTTTGGTTTATTATCTTTTCGAGCAGTTTGTATAGGTTGCATGTTAGTAAGATAGGTCTATAAATGTTTGGTAACATCATCTTCTGCACTTCAGGGATTAGGCGGCTGCGTGTTCCGTCTTCACATATCAAACCATCTTCTGCCTGGTCTTCCGACACTTCTTCTTCCTGTTGGGTTGAACTACAGCAAGTCTTTAGGTAGCCTATTGTGCTCCATTCTTTCTAAAAATGTTTAGTCTTGTTTATCTAGTTGTATACAAAATATATTTAATTCTTTTTTATATCTTCACGCCTTTGTTTCTTTAGCAAAGTGCAAACGTTGTACTCTCCTTAAAAATTTCATCTCTGTAGCTTGAATATTATTTTTTTCTTTTTGAGAGATAATCCAATTTTCACTCCCATACAGGAGTATTGGGTTTTATAAAATTTTAACATAGTGTCTTTTCTAGTCTTATTTCTTAATATCCCATGCAGCGTGCCGCATATATATTTGAACTTGTGCAAATTATTTTTTATATCTTGGCTCCGGGTGTAACGTATATCACATCCCAGATAATTGAAATGTAATATTTGTTCTATTGTTGGTTTTCCCGGCATATCTTTGTTCTAGTTGGATAGACTCCTTTGAAAGCCATGACCTTCGTTTTTTGTTTTGATATTTTCATGTTATAATTTTTACACATTCGATTTAATTGATGGAGTACCATTTGGAGATCATTTTCTTTTTCATACATACTAACTTAGTCATCAGCAAACAGAGGAGTATTGATATAATTATTTCCGTTCAATCTGTTCCCTTATTATAATTGTCCCCTTTGTTAATTTCCAATCTCTAAGAATATCGTCTATATAATGTTAAATAATATTGGGGAAAGACTGCAACCTTGTTTTAATCCTTGGTTAGTTTTTAATGGTTGTGATAGTTGTGAATTTATTTTTATTCGGATTTTTAGATTTTTATATAAACTTTTAGCTGTGTTTATTATATGTTTTTGAAAGTCTTTTTCGATCCATTATGGCCCACAAGCTTCTCCTGTTTACACGGTCGCAGGCTTTTTCAAAATCAATGAATGCAATATGCGTGTCTTAAACTATTCTTTTCTCTATTATTTGGTTCAATATAAAAACATTATCTGTGCAAGATCTTCCCTCTCTGAAGACATTTTGTTCTTATATGAATAAAACTTCAGCAATCTTCTTAATCCTCTTTTGGATCATTTTACTGTAGATTTTATATGTTGTGTTTAAGAGGCTAATACCTCTATAATTTTCACAGCCACTTCGATCTCCCTTTTTAAACACAGATATTATTAGGATTGTTTGCCATTCTTCTGGCATTGCACTTCTTAGCCAACATTGATTGTATAGATGTAACAGTCTTAAATGGAGAAAAGTGCTTCCATATTTTAGTAATTCTACGTTCATATTATCTATACCAGTAGCTTTTCTACATTTAATTTCTTTTAATACTTGTAATAATTCTTCTATTGTTAGTGGATCAATATTATCTTTCTTTTGTCCATGTTCTTCCTTTTCTTTCAGTGGGTTTAACCATAGATTCTTATAATTTCTTCATTTCTCTTCATCTATAACTTTCAATTGAACGGTATTTTTTTCTTTGTGATTGAGTTGCCTCATTACTTTATAGGCTAGTACTTGCTTCCCATGAATATCACTTTCTATCCTATTTATGAAGTGATCCCACGCCTCCTGATGTGCTGTACGAGATAGCCTTTTGGGTTCATTTCTATAGCAAATATATTCCTTCTTAGTTTCTTCATTTCGTGTTTGAAGATATTTCAAGTATGCTTTTTTTCTCTCTTTTCTTTAAGTTGTTCATTCCATACTCTCAATCCTTTCTTTTTTCTGAACTTCTTTTTCATTCCTAGGCTTTCAAAGGCTGCTTTTTCTATGCAGGTTTTAATATTTTCCCATTTTTTCTCTACTTTATGACTTGGTATATTTTCTGAATAATTATCTAGTCTATGTTGACATAGCTTTTTAATACTCTCTTCTTTTAGCAGATATGCTTTAAAACCTTCTTCTACATTGTTATTATTTTTAGGGCTTAAATTTTTCCATCTACTTACTAATTTAATAGTTGAGACAACCAAATTGTGATCTCAGTATATATGTTTGCCTCTATAAACTCTTGTATCTTGATTTAGGGTTGATAATTTCTCGTTAACTATAACAACCTATGAAAGATCTCCATTATCTAGCATTCCAAATATATTTATGAATATATTTATGTCTAAAGAAAGTGTTGGTTATTTTTAATTTATTCTAGGTTGCAACATTCCTTAATTCTATACCATTATTATTCATAGTCTGCTCTCCAAAGGTCCCTACTATCTTAGGTATTGGTTTGTTTCCAACTCTTGCATTTAAATCTCCACTAATTACCAAATTATATTTGTTATTCATTTGGGAAATACCTTTCTGTAGACTTTCATAAAAAGTTATGGTTTATTCTTTTTCCCCTTCTTCTGGGGTATATACTCCGACCACATTTAGATGTCTTCTCTCTATTTGTAATGATACTGTTATTACTCTTTCATTTACATAACAATAACTTACTATTTTAGTGGTCCATTTCCTATCAATCGATACTGCTACTGCACTACTTGCTCTTTGACTTTGATCTACTCCAGAACAGATCATTGTGTAATCGTCAAGATTTTTAGTCCCCTTAAGCTTTTATTCGTTTCTGTTAAAACGGCTATATTAATGCTACATTCCCTTAATTCATCATTGAGTACTTTTTCTTTGGTACCTAAACCTCTTACATTCCATGTGGCAACTTTCAATCTATCCTTTATTCCGAATCGCTTGTCTTTTTCTCGCTTATGTTGTCGTATATGGGATTTATCCGGCGTATCTACGTGAAGATTTTTAGTAATTGAAATGTCCCCTGACCGCGTTACAGGCGCCGTGCAGGGTAATCCCAGTAGTGGGGCTGCCACTTCACTGCTTCTGGGCCAGCAGGATTTGATATCAGGGTTTTCTCCCTTCGGGAAGTCGGTTTCACCTGAGGAGCCTTCTTCTGCCAGTTTCGTCTTCTTAGCCAACGAAGCCGCCGTTGAGGTCCTCTTCTGGAGTACTTCTTAGTCTGACCCCTCCCCTCTGACTTGTCAGGCCTTACCGGTAGCTACGCTACCGCCGGCATAGCTCTCAGGGTCACAGGGGTACCAAGCTCCGCCACCAGCTACATGGTCATGTACTCCCCAGACGGAGTTTTTTGTAACATGTTATTTTTATTTGTTTTCGCCAATGGAATTACTGTAGCTTGTTTCCATATGTTTGGAAATGTATGGAATGTCCACATATAGTTATAAATAGATATTCAAATCCTATGTTTGGTAAGTTCCTAATCAGTTGTATGGGAATGTTGTCTAGCCCGGGACTGGTATTTTTACTCATTTTTAGAGCCGATTGTAATTATTTTGTATTAAAGAGTGAGTTTAGATATGCTTATGTGGGAGAGGAGTTATCTTCATTTAAATTATTCAGTACATTGACTTCTGTATTTTCACAGGAAGTTTTGTATTGTAGAAACTCTTCTGTGTAATTCTTGCTGGAGTTACTTGCAAATGTATGTGCTATTGTATTAGCAATGTCTATTGGTGACGTTGCATTCCATATTAATTATGGTTTAGGGAGTCAATGATGAATGATTGCCTTGAAAACGCTTAGAAAAATTCCCGAAAGTGTTCATTGTTGTATTTTGATTAAAAGGGAGTAGTAAATTTTGCCATGATTCTCTAATAACCCTCTTTTATGGTTTTTCTGACTTTTGCCCTGCTTTATGAAACACTATTCTATTTTCTTCTGCCCTATGTTTTTTTTAAATTTGTTGAAGACCTTCTTTTTGTCTCTTACACTTAGTTCACAATTTTTATTCCACCATGGCACAGTCTTTTTCACTGAATTATATTGAAATTTTACTCTAGATAGGTTAGTATCTGCACCTTGACATATACTATTTGTAATATTTGGTGAATTAATTACTTATTATTGGTTGGTACCGGATCAAGACTTTTAATTTGGTAACATATTATTTTTGTATGATCAGTAATGTTAAATTGCCATATAATAAGTTGATATAGTTGTTCTTGGCTAGTAGTCAGCTGATAGAGACCAATGTCATTAGTATTGGGCAATGGTCACTACCATACAAACAATCTATTGAACACCATTGTATGTTACAAACGATGGAAGTGCTACAGATTGATAGGCCGATAGCACTTTGAAGGCCGGATCTTGCTGAAAAGTATGTTGAGGATCCATCATTTCAGAATCTTCTAGAATTTGTTCAATAATCTTACCTCTTTTAAGGTATGGTTAGATTCCCATACATTTATGTGGCTATTGAAGACAACGATAAATGGCTTGGGTAGATGTTTGATCAGGTTTTCAACATCTTGTATTATGGGATGGCTATTTGGTAAATAAATATTACGTATATTGGTATTATAAGGGAGGTTTGTTTTGATAGCAATGACTTCATAATTTGATTGCAAGGTAATTGTTTCGGCTTTAAGTTATTTTTAATCGGGATGGCAACTCCTCCACTTTCATGTACAAAATTTGAACGGTTTGTTTGATAGCAGTTGTAATCTTTTAGTTGAGGAGTTCGATTGCTTTTCAGGTTGGTTTCCTAGAGACATTACTGCTGGAGTATAGTTATTTTGAAGTAACTTTAATTATTCAGATCCATTGTGTTTCATTGAATTATGTTGAAAATATTGTTTGAATTTGTATTTATTATTTATGTGAGAAAATGAAAAGGAAGATGGCTTAATAGACTATATACTAATCTTGGTTACACCGGTTCATCTGTAGTATCCATAGAGGTAGTAAGAAGAGAGGTAGTATCAGTACCTGTATACGTTTATTCTGTAACTATATCTCTAACCGTATGTTAGAAGAATTGCTTTGTTAAGTCTGCCTATTATTCTAGTGAATCTATTTTTTGTTGCTCTGTCTGTAAGAAGAGGATAAGTTTCTTTCACCAATACTATAGCTTGTGTCATTGGTGAATTTTTTGGCTACAATTGAGACATCCTTGGCACCAAAACTATTATCGAAAAATAATAAAAATTGTTGGTAATTTAGTGGAAATTTGTCTTGACTATTATCTATGGTGCTTTTGATTGGTGCAATTTGTTCTTCTACTTTTTTGTTTTGTGTGATGTCTTGAGTTTTATGTGGTTCATCTTTTTCTGGTTTCTTCTTCTTTGTTGGTTGAGCTTTTTGTTGTTCAAATCTGTCTGCATTCATTAAAATGTGCGTTGATGAATCAGTGGGGTGGACTCTCTTCTGAAGAGTTGGGAACTATTGGTTATTGAATAAAGGAGCTTCATATTGATATTCTAATTGATGTAATAAAGATGTATTATCAGCTATTGAATTATTGATGACAGTGTGTGTTAAGTTCTTCAGTTTCATTATTATTTAGGGGCTTTGGTGGATATTGATTTTGCAATATGACCATTGTCTTTACAGATGAAGTATGACATGATGTCTTTAGTGAATAATATCCTGTATGATACGTTATCATGGTATATTAAGGTGGAGGTTGATAGTTTCTCTGTATGTTCAGGGCGGTTCAGGTAGTTTCTCGATATGTTTCTATTGTTGGATTATGTTCTATGAATCTGTCAGTGATTGCTTGATTGGCAAAACATTTATAAATTCTGTTATTTGACATGCGGGATCTAAATCTACTATCTGTGGCATTTACAATCTTTGCAATTTTACTAATATAATATTTTATGGATAACCCTTCTGACTCAATAATAGCGACTTGTTCTTTTGATGGAAAGACGTCTGATGTAGTTGCATTAGAATAAAATTTTCTTACTTGGGTGTGTTCATTACTGGTGCTAGTGTAGGTAGTGGATGAATTGTTGAATGAAGATTCTTCTGGTGTTGTTTTGGTATTCATCTCCGATGCACGTTCTTGAGTGTTGTTGGTTCCGTTGGAGGTTAGATTTCCCTTATTGTCAGAAGATGCCATATCTAATAGATCAGCAATTGCAATTGCAGTCCTTATCTGTTATCTTTATAGATAAACCGGGCGATGGAGTTTATATTTATGTATCAAAAGTTTATGAATTAGTAGCACATAGAAATTTTTCGATACAACTCGCAACGCTGTATACAACAGCCTCCTTAATTAACACTGTCTTCTTAATTTTTTGTCGTCCTTTTCATTGAGAAAAAAAATGGCCACATAGAATTGAGGTTCAAATATTGTACATCCATGCGGTCAATGCATTACACACAGTGGTACACACCACTGTGCTGGAAATATGTCCACCATGCTACATTATCAAGTTTTATTACCAAATATAGGATAATCTATGTGCTGTTGTAGCAACCCTAATTTCTATATATAACATGTGGTGCTAAAACAGCACGTCTTTCTTACCTTTAGTAATGGTTATGTAATTCTATTTATACCACAATTTATCTCCGAATTATTTTTTGAAAAACTCATTTGAAGTCGTAGAACATTTGGTGCGAAAAATGAACAGAATGCAAGAAAGTAATGAATAACAACAACAACAATAATAATAATAATAATAATAATAATAATAATAATAATAATAAATAGCACGATACTGATAGCTTTGGAAAACACACAGATTGAAAAATATATAATAGTAATTATTAAACACTATGGTATTGTAATATTCTGCAAATATATTAAAGTATTCGTTTTTATTTCCGCGAATGAAAAGCAGCCGTCACCACAGCCGTTACAGCAATGGGTAACAACAACGAAAAATGACCTCTCATCTATTCGTTTTCACATTTAACACAATTGAAAGACGCAATTTAAATTGAATTAACATAAATATAATATTAATAATAAAAAAATTAAATATATATAATAACAAATTCTAACTTGCGTAACATCCAACTTCGTAAATTGGGAGCGGACGACTAAAGGCTAGAAATCTTTATTTCAAAGAGGTTTTAAATAATTTCTAAAAGATTAATTTGTAAACGTATATCAGAAGTTGCAATGTAAGAAACGAGCAAATAAATATGAATTACTATACACATTCTAATTTACGTAGCATCCAATGTTTCAAAACATCTAAAATTACGATCCACAAGCGCAGTATTTCAGAGCGATCGACTAACTTTGACGCCAAATTACTCCAAAAATATACATAGGTTCGAAAAAGTTATCATATCCTAATTTGAAAAATATGTTTTCGGTGAACACATTTCGTGAAGAAAAAATGTATCAACATATTTGTAGTTGTAGGAAGACGCCAAAAAATCAGTTTTCAACTAACATGAGACCTGCACCATTTTCTTAAATGTCATTCACACTATTAACCAACAAAATTTCATAAAAAGCAATAAATCCGTTTTTTGAGAAAAACATTGTTTAAAGAAAAATTAAAAATTGCTTATATTTCACGCAATATTACGCGAAAAATACTCAAATTTCCGAAAAACTGTACATGACTTTATTTCAAAATCTATCATTAAGGAATAGATTTCGTTAAGGGAAAAATCTCTATCTTTAATATTTTAGTTGTAGGAAGACATCGATAATTCTTTGATTTTTTTCAATTTTCGAAAAATGAGAGTTTTTAACCAACATGATGCCTACCTGATTCTCTTAAACGTCCTTCAGACTATCCAAGAACAAAATTTAATGAAACTTCTTTTGAAAATTTTGAGAATGTCCCAGGGCTTCACGTAGAGAACCTCTCAAAATTAAAATACCGGTTTCAAATTCATTGGGCCGTGTTGTCAGCCAGATCGATTGGAGAATATAAAGTTTGATGAAAATCAGCTTAGCGGTTTAGCCGTTAGCCTTGTTCACAGGCAGAAAGGAAGGCGGACAGACGTCAAACAATAATAATTAAGATAGTAATATTTGCACATGTTTTTGTTCATTGCTACAGTTCTATTAAGTGACAAAAATAAAAAAAATACTTTCCCGAAATATTAACAAATTTGTTTTCAGATCTTCTGAAAATTTTCTTATTGCTGATATTGAAATGTGTTTACAACAAAAACACTTTAAATAATTTATTAAATTAGAAATGATCAAAATACTTTAACAGCCTGAGTTTGAAATTAATTAGAAGAAAATTAAAAAGTTAAATACTCACCAATAATTGTCTGATTATCAAGAAGAAATAATTTTCCGAGAGAATTTGACATTGAATGGATTTCAACGTTGACTGGCTTGACTGAAAGCAATAAAACTCCAATTTATACAAAGGTTCATAATAAATCAATTGCATTCAGCATTCTATATTTTGTTCATATAACTCATGAAAGTTGAAGCTATGTGTTGAAGAAAGTTGAAGCTACTTGCTTGTAACACTGAAGTGTCAATCGATAAAAAAACTATACTATTCGCTCAGAAGAATGATTAACTTACCGTCGGAAGAAATTGACATTTTGAAGGTCATACTGACATCAGGTATTTCTAAAGAAAAATATTTCGTGATTTAAAATATTTTAAAAATATAAACGAATATACACAACACTTTTGTTTCTCGTACGTAATGTTTCCAATATTCTGATACTGAAAAATACATTTGAGTTAATTTACCTGATGCATGTATTACGAAACACAACTGCGCAATAAACAAAAGTATTTTATCCATCGTGAGGAACAAAAATAAATATTTGGTTTTGTTAGATTTTCGTCACACTTTTTCAACCATATCGCATCTGTAATCACACTAAAATTACACTATTTGGTTCTGAAAATTCCGAATTGTTCTTCTAGTACACTAGACCGTGCTTGTCATAGCAAATACCCCGGACTGAAATCGTTCCTTGTACTGCGAGTCTTAAAAGAGATAACGCAAGAAAGATTCTCGGAAATGAAAGATAGCTCTCTGTCACATGTTGGCAGGCCAAAACAAAGGAATTACCAGTTTCTCAACGACCCTGAAAGCAAATACTGAAATGTTTATTTTCTTCTGGTCAGTAAGCTATACTCTCTTACAACACCACGCGCGAAATGAATGTGACTTCTGCTTTAATACAAATTATAAATTACGTGGAAATCAATTCAAAGTGGTCATTAATAGTTCCTCGATATCCCATCAACTGCCATGGTATCCAATTTGGGATCTCAGACCTTTTTCATTGTTGGGTGATCTTGTGTACTTGAATTCGCGAATTTTATTTCTTTAATAGATAGAAATATCCTAAACGAAACATACAAGCATGTTTTCCATTTCTGAATATCAGATGTCGATTTAACCGTGATTTTTAAAGCAATGTACAGTCCTGGCCGGGGTGTTCATATGACTTGCGTCTAAGAGTAGCCACCTATTGACACATTACTCACCCGAAGATTTTCATGAGCGGGGGGAAGGGTAGGGTATGTTGTATTTAACATTTACGCATATTTTTTAATTGTACAATCATAATTTTAATTTATTAGTTTAGAAACAATCAAATAAATTACATTTAATGATTAATTAAAAACAGAATCTGCTTATATTACTTTTGTGTAATATTTATTTTTTAAAAACTAACTTTTTTCTCAAGTATATTTCCTCATTTGAAGCGGCTTTCCTTTTAGTAAAGCATACTTGCTTCTTATTGTTAATGAATTTGTGCAATTCGGCGCAAGACATATCATAGTTTGTTTTGTAAAAAGCAAGTTTCTGCTTTGACTATTCGACTCCATCCCTGTTTCTCAAATCGGACCAAATGTTTCCCATAAATTGAAACATTTTGACGCGTAGTACATTCATATTGTGCATGGCCCGGAGATGAAAAGTTAGTAAACCCGAACGCCCGGAGATTGGTCACGAAACCCCGAAGTCTCCGGGTGGAAACCCGAAGAGGTGGCAACTTTTTTTGCGTCGGATCGAATCCTCATCTAAAACCGTGCTTCTCTACCATATGCCTTGTGGTCAGAGAGAGGCCCGGTCCGAGAGGTGGTTCACAGAGCTTATGCAGGCTAAGTTCAAACTGCTTTTGGCTACTTGTTATAAAAATGTGGAATTTTAAAGTGATCGTAATAAATTAACTTAACACTCGTTGTTTAAGGCTCTATGACGTGTTAAGTGGGGGAATGAGTTATTGAAATAGGCCGTTCTCTATGTTCTCGGCGGTCAATTCCTCCACGTGAAGATAAGATAAGGATTATGAGGAAACTTTTGAAAATGTCTTTCTAAAACAGTCAATTTATATACAAACTTAAACAAAAACAAGAGATCCCTTTAAAATTTTAGGCGACAAAAGTTTTATAAATTAATTTATTCCATATCAAATTAAAGTTAAAATTAAACAGCTTATTTGGCAGTCTTCAAATCCACGTTTCGGGCCGTTGCTACACTTCCATCTTCTGGATATACCCATACCCAATCTATGTGTCGATTACAATAAAACTCATTTTAATTACAAATCACCATTAACTATAATTTCAGTAGAATTGTTGCAATGATTAACATATTAACCGTCCAAAATGAGTTTTTTTAAAATATGCAATTGTTAAGAACGAACAGAAGAGATTCTTATCCCTAGTAATCAGGGTCTCGGTAGATCTCTCATTAGGGAATTTTTTTGAAGTTTTTTAAATTTACTTAAATGATTTTAAAGTTTCCGTTTTAATGATTTGGAATTGGGAAGCTATTTTAATAAAGATTCATAGTTTCACTACCAATAGTAAGGAAAGTAGAACTCACCTGTATGAAGTGTATGTTCGGTAACGGAAGCTAGAAAGACGTTTTCGGAAGAGTTTTTTGAGATGTGTTGAGTCAGTGGAAGGGGAAGATCATGGTTGAAAGGAGGTGTTAGGAGGGGAACATAAGGTTCTATCACCCACTGCCGGTCATTCTCGCATTTAACAATTGA
>BOPP01000044.1:5592976-5614308 GCA_017312745.1 Gryllus bimaculatus
AATCTGATTTTAATTTTTTTTTATCTCGCAATTATTTAATTATATCGTAATTATTATTGGTGAAAGAGTTTAAGAGTTTAATTATATCATTGAATTCATTGCCTGCGAAATTTTAATTTGTAAAATTGCCATTATTATTTTGTGTTTGTCCTTCTCTCTACTGCTAGAGTAATTGGATCGTGAATTCCAGTTGATGGTTTAGATCTACCTGTGTTTGAAAATGGATTTTGATGTAATGGGCTCTTCTGCGCTAATTAATTCTATCTTCCAGTTTCCTCTTGGTCTGTCCCACATATTACAAATTACAGTTCAACGGAGAAACAATTCCACAGTACTCCTGTCGGCGGTGTTTCATTTTTAGTGCATTATTTTTCAGTATTTCTAAGTACAATGTTGTTGTTTTTTTCACTCGGTAACGTATTTTTTATGCTGCTATTTAGTTCTGGAATATAAGATAATAGCGGGAAAATCCATTTCTCTTCTTCCCCCATACTTTCCGTTCATTTTAGCATGCACTCTATCTTCCGTTCCCGAACATACACTTCATACTTCATGTACTAGTACAGTTGTCTGGTGTCCACCATTTGAGCGAGCAGTCAATTTTTTTACATTATGTTCACCGTTTTCTCTCATAAAATAGTGGACATTTTTTTCCTTCAAAAGCTTTATGAAAAAATGGTACGTAATTTAAAGCTCTACAATATAAGAGAATAAGGATTTCTAAAAAATATATAATTTAATTGTATTTTTTTACTATTCCCTCTTCCATTTGTCCACTATTTTTTGCAAGCAGACCTGGTAACCCTATGCATTAGTGACCGTGAGCTAGCAAGATGTCTGTTCCTAACAGACAAGTAAATTTAGCAATGGCTAAATTACCTAATGTGAGGTCGACTAAGCACTGTATACCAATAGATAGCAATCTTTTGTTGGCTCTTGAAATTTCTTATTTAAAAAAAGACAATCAGAAGATGGGTGAGCAGAAACTCCTGAGACGTCATTTAAAGATTGTCAAAAATGAGTTTGATGTTAATTTTTATTGATATGGAATAAATGAATCATAATAATTCTGTTGTCTAAAATTTTAAAAGATCCTGTTCTCAAAAGAAAAGAAAAACAATATTACATCCAAAATGCTATAGGTTTTTTTTCAATTTTCACAAAATAAAAACGAAAAACATTTAGCACCACTACTTTTTTGATTCTATGTTGAAAATATTACTCCTTTGGCTGAGTAAATGGTATTCGCTCAAAGGAGGAAAAGATAAAATAGTTATTCTGATTCTTAGGGCAAAGGTCAGGAGAGCAACGATAATGCATTATGAAGTTGCCGTGACCTTCGATGGACATACTTGGTAAATCATATTTTCAAGCCACTCAACAACTTTCTTTCACTTTTGTCACTAAACGTCTTGAAAAATACAACAAAACATATGGATACCAGAAAAAAAGTTCAACCGTAACCAATAGGTCTGTATCATCGCCTTAATTACTCCCTAACTCTTAGTCTCAGAGACATTTAGTCTCAGAGACACATGTGCGATGTCGTCTTTCTTTCTCGCATACGTACGTATAAACAGAGAATGAAATAAGTTTTGTAATGCTGTCAAAAATCGATTTCGATATTTGAATCGAATTACACGTTGATGATACCAAAAATATATAAAAGCATTACTGAAAATGAGATTTTTTTTTCAAAACGTCCGTCAGTTCATTTCTAAACACCAGCACCCAAACTATTTGTAAGATTTTTTCTAAATGAATATTTTTCCATAGATCTGGCCCGAGTCGAGGTTCTGCCAATTTGAAAAGATATCTTTGTATTTTGGGGGGTATTTTCTCATGAAGTACTTGAAACACTTTCAATATTTTTTGAAAAGTGGATCGCAATTTTTCGTTTAATTTCCTTGTAAGAATAGAGTGAAAACATTTCTAAAGATAGTATAAGTCTACAAAATACTTATAAAGATAGTAATAGCATTTAATCAATTTTTTTTTGACCTTCGGAATGTTAATTCCAAATACTGTTAGAACATATTAACATGCTGTACATTAACAATATTAACATACTTAACATTAACATTAATAACATACTGTTAGAACACATTAACAATATTTTTCAAGCATAGAATTTTATGACCTTTAAAGTTGTACTACATAACCGTAATTGCACTAAGATCGACCATTAAGAAGTTATACAAGATACAAAAATTCCCCAAATTTCGTTTGCTTTTCGGCCACCAAAACTTTTCTCGGAGTATTTCCAGGTGGGAAATAGGAGATGTTTTTCTAATACTTCTATAAAAAAAATACAAAATTTTCTACGTCATCCTTTGCCCGGTGAACGACCTTATCGCGGCACTATAATTGAACTGAAAAACTACATTTCGACGTAGAATTTTTATTTTTTTAATAATTATGCAAATGTACTTTTAAGTATATCTGAAGAACAACTGATCTTTTATGTGCATTTTAGTGCACATTAACAAAAAAGCGTAAAAAATATAGTTGTACTAATTTCAAACTATTCGTATCAGCCATACCTGCAAGTATTCTTTTTATGGCGATTACAATTTTGAGATTAAAAAATACCAATTCATATCCCATATGGATCCAACTTGCAAGGTCATTGGGAGTTGGAAATTTTTGAACGAAATAGTAATAGTATTAGCTACTATGATTATTTAATAAATCCAATGCTAGTAACTGTAACAATTTGTTTGATCAAATTTAGAACTTCCCCTACACATGTAAATACTTTTAAAACCGTTTAATGCGTCGGTGACGCCACATTCAGCTAGTTTATGGCATGGTAAAAAGAGTTTATAGTAATATGGCTCGCCCCCGACTACCTAGCGCAGAACACAGCAAATTCGTCTATGACTCGGGGAGTAGAAAAGTCGATACATCGAAAGCTACGACGCATGGCGGAAAAACACGACTATACATTGACAAATACATCGCAAGCTACGACGCGGATCACGCGGGAAAGAAATGTGAGAGCTACTCTGGCGCGCCGATTTTCGCTCGCTCTGCGCAGCACCAGTTTGCGTCATGAATCACGTGACCACAACACGGGCACTTCGTTTGAAAAGCTAGAGCAGAAGGGGGTGTCACTTAATAGGTGGGAAAATGTCCTTATTTTCAAGTATTGGTGAGGGGACCAGAGAGTGGCGGGGGAGACGGAAAGAGGGGAGGTAGGTCCGCCATTATCGCCCACCCTGGTAAGTAGCGCTGTTCAGGGGCTTTTGCGAACTAATTTTAAAGACATTGAAACTTTGATTTCGTTCGTTATTCAACAGTCTCTCTTGGTGATGTTCGCTTTCGCTGCACTTTTGCCTGAGAGTGGTTGATTATTTTGGTTGTTTGGTAATTTTGAAGAAAAATTTCAAAATATAGGCGTTGTTGGATTCCCAATTCTAACAATAGCCAAAGGAGAGATGCGGAAAAGGCTGTGTTCTTTTCCAAGTGATATATACTCTCTGCTGGTCGGTGTGTTGCATGGAAAGCCAGAAGTGCTGAGACACATTTTGAAAGTGGCATAAAGCGACCAGTTTCAACAGTGGCCAACCAAAAATAACTCGATGAAACTGTGCAAGTTGCAACGCTTCATATATCTGTTTCAATGACATGTAAGATTATTAGTATCTGACTGCATTTAAAATTCCCGCTAATATTGTGACGCAAACTGGTGCTGGACGCTCATTGGCTGAACGTTACGCATTAGATCACCCATCTCTTTCCTTCACGACGAGAATGAAGGGGCTTCTGCTCGGACGCAAGAATAAGCTGATTCTGTTGATATGTCTGGTGAGGACGGTCGCTTATACAAGACACGTCTGTGACCTGTATTGTCGTTGAATTTTACATCTCCAGTTAACAGCAATTGCATCGATTTCCATCTACATATTGGAAAAATCCCAAGGGTCAACGAGTGAAGTCGCACAAGAATTCTGCTTCATGTAGAGTAATTTATGTTCTAAAGAAGAATTGTTTTTTAGGTATTCAACATTTAAAATGTAGCACGTGTTGGTTGACGAATACACAACACAAGCACCAATCGCCCCTGGAAATTTGTGGAAAGGCGCAACGTTCATTTTATTATTATTATTATTATTATTATTATTATTATTATTATTGTTGTTGTTGTTGTTAATAATATGAAAATAAAAATGCAGATAATAACGCTATCTTTGTACTTTCTTAAAACTTTTTGTTTGTAATAATAATAATAATAATAATAATAATAATAATATAATAATGCGCGGAGTAGAAGCAGGGAGGAGGGACGAGAACTCCGAAATAGAAATAATAATTTTGTTTCATGGCACTAAAAATGTTTGAAAGAGAGAGAGAAAAGAAGAGGCAATTGTAAAAAATGTTGCCTGAGAAGCAAGCCTGTATATAATTTTATTCATTAAGCTCATAATGTTGTAATTTATATTTAAACTTTATTCGATTATTGTACTTAAACTTGGGGATAAAATCGATGAAAAGACAAATTAATAAAAGGACACGGAATATTTAAATAATTATATAACAGAAAGTTGTATAAGAACTATCTTTATACGAATGTCAAAAGTATTTTCCATTGTGCTATATAATATTTTATTTTTTTACTGGACTATAACTGATGAATCGTATAGAAAACGTTTGTGTAGATAGCGTAGGTTATGTTTTGAAAAATCTAGAGGAGTTTAATTTAATTTTGACAAATCATCGCTCAAATATTTTTTTTTTTTGTATTAGGTGCATATTTTGACATTGCGCATTCATTAGATTGGTTATTTTGTATGTCATATATCTGTGTTTGGTTTGAGTCAGATTATTCTGTGATTTTGAATGTTAAAACCGTGTCAGAGTACATTTATTATTCTTGCTTTTTGACCTCCTTTCCTTCCTTTACAGTTCCCTGAGGTCATCTTTAGTAAATTATATTATATACTGAAACGCTTTTTGTAGTATCTGTAATATAGATGTTTATATTTATTTACACTTAATTCTCGTTTAAGCTTTCGTATAATCTAATTTCATATTAGTAGATTATGCAATTAGTTAATAATGTTAAGCTTTATTGCATGAATACGTGTTTTGAAAAGAGCGACATTAGGAGCGTGTTTTTCCAATTTGTACGAATGCAATAAAGCAACAATATAAACGAGCTGCATACGCTTTTTTTGTACAACATCATTACAAATTTATAAGAGAATCAAACTTCATTTAGCAAAACAAATTTCTTGTGACGTGGTTAGGAAAGGGGGTACTAAAGTAAAGTGAGTAGGCCGAGAATTGATGTAGTTGGTTGCCGGAGTTCGTTCTCGCGTAGTGTTTGCTGGAGAAATATTATTTTTTCTTTGCTAGGAATACAATTAATTAATTTTAGGTGTCTAATTTATGATTTTCATGCAATGAACTGTTCAACTTAAATACTACAAATGAAGGGAGTTTGACAAAAAACAACTGAGAACATTCTTAGTATTCAGTGAGACTGTAATGCACAAGTAAAGGTGATCTTCATTTCACACAATTCTTCGAATCGTCTTCTCTTGGAGGCCTAAATGTCTCTCCAAGAGAACTTTGAAAGTAAATTATTAACTAGTATTAACTATGTATAAGTTTATTTGCCATTAAATGACTTGTAAATCAGTAAAGAAATATTTATTTCACATATCACAAAACCATGACAATTAATTTGATTTAAACCTGGTATTGTATTAAACAAAACTAAAGCTATTTACAAAAATACTTAATGCTAAAACTTTTTATATAAAAGCTATATAATATTTCCAATTTTCTTATGACACATGAATCTTACATGTCACTTACAGCACATTCAGCTGGAAAATATATTTTGATTCTAATACAGAAACATTATGGATTCTTATTAATATAATTATAATTAGAAAGAAAAACTCTGGTAGTTGCACTTAACCCTAATATTTCTTCTGCTATGCCAGAGTGCTACTTATGCTTCAAATACTACATATATTGTTCGAAAATAGGTTCATTGTATTTACTTTAAGCTATATTGTTTGCAAATCATCGAATTCAAGTTCGGCTTATGCTTCCTTCACTCGTCACGCACGAGTGTCCATGGACCCAAAAAGGAATGAACAAGATGCAGTTTTTTGCTATTTGTAACATTAGAAGATTGTGGATGCTGTATGTGGTGATGAATACAACTGATTTGAATAAATGCATCTTAATCTTCTTAAAAGTATATTTAGAACTGAACATGGATAAATGTACTGTTGTGGGTGGGATCATTTTTTGGCATGTATTCATCACTTTGAGCATACTATCGTATGTTTTAATTTGCATTAAGTCAGGTGACAAAAACTATGTATTATATGCCAAAAAATAATAGTATATTTCTTCTTGCACATTACATTCAGACATGAAGAAACCTCGCCTAAGAAATCACTCTTCCTAAGTCAACTGTTCGAAATTCAAATTGGTTACTTGTTGCCAAAGCCACACTTATGGCTTGTCCATATCTTTGCACAAGAGCCAGTCCCACTTTGTAGTAACCAGGAGAAAATTTAGGATCCATCAGCTGGCCGAGAGTTCCATTCGTGACATCGCTGCCTGTGCTTATTTTAACTTCCTGCGCACTCACAAGCTCAGCCTGAAAATGTCAGTTAATAATTGTTATCAAATGTTTAGAAATGATTCTAAGTGGATTATCCTCCTAATCCATATTATTATGCAAATGTCATTTTATTGCAATTTCATATCACAATATACGTTAATACTTCCATAAAACTAGTGGTGCTAAAACATCACGTAGGTACTTTCTCGCCTATAGTAATAGTTATACCACAATTTCTCTCCGAATTAACACACCTCAGTCATCAGTGTAAAACTCGTAAAACATTTGGTGCAAAAACTACATATTTTCAAGCAGATGTCAATGAAAATTCCATAATTTTAACTTATTTTCATAAAGATAAATCATATCCCAACAATAAGATGTAATTCACAGAATTTAACTCCCAAGTCATTGTTGAATTCCAATCTGATATTCCAAGAAGGATGGCAAATTTTATTTCATATATTTTAATTAGGTTTTAAAGAAATTCTAAAATATTAATTTGTAAATGTATAACAAGAGCTCTAATGTACGAAACGAACAATGAAATATCAAAAAAATATACAAATTTTAACTTATGAAACATCCAATGCCTAGAATTACGTTCACAAAGCACAGTAAATTCAGAGCGGACGATTATATTTGCCGCCAAATTACTCAAAAATACTTTTTCAAAACATTCATCATGACCTTATTTGATGATCTGTTTTTGAGGAACACATTGTATTAAGGAAAACAGTATCTTTACAACTGTACTTGTATGAAAGTAACTATTTTTTTTTTAATTTCGAAAAATCAGGCATTTTAACGAACATGAGACCTGCGTCATACTCTTTAGCATCCTTTACGCTGTCTAAGGTCTAAATTTAAAATGTACTGTTTTTAAGAAAAAATGGTTTAAAGAAAATAATTTTTTTGTTCGATTCGGTCGAGGCGGTGTCGATATATAAATTAAAAGGCGGTAATAAATTAACATAATAATACAAATCGTAGAATATTAGTAATTTAATTAGTTTATTAGTATTAAATTTATTTATTAACTGTGTATGGGGTACTATAAGTAACCGATAAACAAGTTGAAATCTGAATGCAGGTGAAAATATTTTTTTTTTCACGAATTTATATTATTCGCCTAGCAATTGCACAAAGATATGGCAACGCTGCGCTGGCAACTCTGCGTTGCTAGCTTCTTAAGTGATAGCTGAAATGGTGGAAGTGCAGAAAATACAATATTTCAATATTACGTAGCTGTCTGCAACAAGGAGATAAAGCATGTGATGTTGTATCACTAGTTTCTTAATGAAATCCGATCATCAAAAATAGATATTCGAATAAGATCATGCTGAATGTTTTGAAAATGTATTTTTGTGTAATTTGGCGACAGACAATCGTACAAACATTTTTCGAAAATATATGTAGTTTTGTGTGAAAAGACAATTTTTAAACAACTATTTTCTTCTAAACGGCTGCAATTTTTTTCTCGGATGTAGCAAAGAGCGGTCAAGATAATGGTGCTGGTCCCTTTTTCGGTAAACTCTTTGTATTTTACAAAACTCCAAAACATGTAGCATCACAAAAGTATATATATAGATATTTTTTCTAAATGAAGGCTGTACTAAAAACGGTGTTGTTTAAAAACAACACGTACTTTTTTAATTTGATTAGTTTACAATCATTTTGCAAATTTTCGAATTTTCCGCATTTCTTTTTCTAGAATCTTTCAGGAATTAGCACACTGCAATACAATGCAAATGTCGCGACACGGCAGTTTGCAATTCTCAGAATAACTTCTCATTGTTGGACTGTGTTTCTAGGTGTATGGAACGGAGTTTTGAATTGTGGAATGTGCTGATGTATTACCTTTAAATGAATTAAATTTTCGCGCCTAATGCGTTACTATTGGTAATGCGTTTTACAAGTGCTGGCTGAGGTGTGTTAATACAGACAAAAATTACGATATTATAATTGTTCATAAGTGTTACTGATGCGTCAAAGTATGCGCTGTTGTAAAACCATTAGTGTAATAAAAAAACAAGCGATCGCATTTTGCTAGAACGAGGATTTTTAATTTAAGTGCTTTTTTGTTAAAATTAAGTTTTTGCATAAATGAAGGTATTCTGCTAAAATAATCTCTCTTCAATAAAATAACTTTTCATGATTAATTTGATTGTGTTGAAGGTTTTTAATATGAAAGGTCTAAAATAAATGTTTTAGCACCAATTTGGCTTTTTGAGAGGAAGATTTTTCTTCACATCATGTTTTTGATTATAATATTTTTTAATTACATATGATTTTGTAATGGTCTTATTTAGATTTTTTAAAATAAAACTATTTCAATGCTTATGCATGGAAAATAAAACTTACCTTCACTGTTTATTAATTGAAAAGGGTTACGTTGTGCTACACAAACGATAAAATAGATATTGTAATAAACCCTTATAGAAAGGTTGGTTTTCTAGCTCTAATTTTAGACCCAGTATAAACTTCTTTAATTAGTAGATTTGAAGGTATTAAATAACTTGTTAATCGAAAAATGAAAAACGTTTCTTATTTTCAATGTTAAAGTTACCGTTTTACCTTATCGTTACCACTTTCCCAACCGAGAGAAAGTTATGTAATGCTGCGCAAAAAAAACCGACTAACTTTCGACAGAAAATCTCTTATTACAGGGTTCTGGTAACGAAAAAGTTGATAAATACAGTTGCTAAAGTTAGAAAGAAAAAAAACCTCCAACTCGTGGTGTAGCCAGAATCCAGGTTTGTTGTTCCTTGATACCGAAAAATCGATTGACGGCAAAACATCTGTCAGTCTGTGTGAACAACGCTTGCGGGTAAACCGTTTAGCCGAATTTCTTCAAAATTGATATTCTCCGATCGATCTGGCTGATGTCACGGCTCTTTGAATTTGAAACCGATATTTTAATTATAGGGGGTACTTTACATGAAGTCCCTGAGACATTTTCAAAAATTTCAAAACAATGGCATCATCGTTTTTTATTAAATTTTGTTTTTGGATAGTGTAAATGACGTGTAAAAGTGGTTCATGTCTCATGTTGGTATAAAACCATTATTTCTCTAAAATCCAAAAAAATTCAATTTTTTTCGACCTCTTCTTACAACTGCAATTATAAAGATAAACATTTTTTCTTAATGAAATGTAGTCATGAAAATTAGATCTAAAAATTATATTAAATTCAATTTTTTGACAACATGATTTATTTGCGAAATTTTGTGAACACAGATCGAGCGGTACAACCGAGAAAGACGGGAAATGCAGTGAGATATTCCATCGTGAAGACAGGCCCGCACGCGCCGAGAAATAAAAACCCACTTATATATTTGTAGAATTTTACAATACCATAGTGTTTAACATAGTTTTTAACTGTTTTGACGTAAATAAATAACAATTACTATTATATATTTTCGATCTGTTTGTTTGCCAACGCTATCAGTATCGTATTATTTATTAACCTTTAATTATTTTACTTTCTCGCATATTTTTCGCACCAAATGTTCTACGATTTCAAAGAAGTTTTCCAAAAAAATAATTCGGAGGGAAATGATGGTATAAAGAGTATTTCATAAATATTAGTAATGGCGAGAAAGTACGAGCTGTTTTAGCACCACTAGTTTCCTAATGAAATACGTTCATCATTTAATACTGGCACGTTTAATTTTTCGAAAATATGGCGAAGCGGTTAAGAGGTTTTTGAGTTATTTTGCGTTGAAGAGAGGCATTTTTGAAACAATTTCAACTAGTATTTTCTCAAATACCCATCCAAATTTCTTCTTGGAAATTTCCCCCCGTACGTTTCAAAGAACACAAAAGAAATTGTGATGGACCCATTTTCGGTGAACTCTGTGAAATCGTATTTTCGAAAATTGCAAAAAAAAGGAAATTGTAAATTCGAACTTCCTGCGCTTCGTTTGAATGCCAAGGTTGTGGTTTCAAAATTCTTCAAATTCATCTCGTATGTACCATTCATCTACATTCCGTTTCCAGCGCTAGAAAAGCATAATCCTTACCGGAACAAAATCAAACGAAAACTTCCAAAATATTTCTTTCATTTTCCTTAACCCTTTTCATAAACAATAAAGCTCCCCTACAGCAAATATATTCAATTTGTATTTCATATCATGCATTATCTAAATTTTGTTTCTCCTTCAACTCTCAAATAAATTTTGTATTTCTTTAACTTCGGCCAAAAGTCTCATATACTAACACACGTGAATATTCAATAAAAAATGCATCCCGTTTTTGCCAGTGATGCTGATCTTATGATATAGATAATATTCTTATGAAAGGAAATATATTTAAGGAAGGTAATAGATTACCTTAGAAATTCACACTTCTTTTACGTAAAGACGTTCTTATAGCTAATTACGGTATTCAAAAACTGAAAGCTCACTTCAATATTATCAAGACAAGCTTGTGTGATTTTTTCTGCTTTTCTGTATTAGGTGTAACAAACACTGTAACAGTTAAATTTATTCATGTTTGTGTAATTTGTTAAACGTTTTCTCCTCGCATGTATCTCACACGCAAAAAAATATCCCCAAAAATTGTAATTTCTACTTTAAAATCCTTCATTTATTCTTCACTTGTATTTTTAAATCTTATTTTAATAAATAGAACTTAGTATTTTGTGTGGCAACTTTTTACTTTTTCGTCCTGACGAAGATACATCATATGTGTAACCGTGCGCAGGAAAACGGCGAATTTTTGGCAGGAAAACTCGTATTGCTAGGCCGTGGTAACGAAAAAAGATGATAATGCCAGTTGCTAAACATAGAAAAAATCGTCTGATATGTGGTGTAGCTAGAATCCAAGTTTTGTGGATCCTTATTACTGAAAAATTGATTGAGTGAGAAAATATGTCTGTCCGTCTGTGATCAACGCTAGCACCTAAACCGTACAGTCAATTTTTTTGATCGGTCTGAATGAACTCGAGACTTTCAGAGTTTAAAACGGATATTTTAATTTCTGTGATACTTTTCATGAAGGGATACTTCACGTTTTAAGCGTCTCGTCCCGAGTTGGAGCCATATGGCTCTTCTGTAGTATAGAGGTATGCGTGACGGCGAGTTAACTCTGAGGATCTGCGTTCGGGTGTCTGAGAGGAAAAAAAGTGAAAAAACTTGCATGTTTATGTAGTAGTGTAATAAAACGAACAGTTAGAAGTAATGCCAGACAGTATGTGCACCTGTAAAATCACTAGTTTTAATTTTTGGCTCTGCACTTGCAAAAACAAAAAAATGTATACTCACGCTTGTAAACTCTGAAACAATGTAGAAACTTGCATTAACTGCTTCAGTTAGTTTCTCTAATAATTCTCTTTCCCAGATGACTGGTGGAGGAAATTTGCTAGAAGGCAATACTAGTAAAAGATATTTGCTGAAAAACAAACATTATTGTCATTAACTAAAGTTAATATCGTATCCACAAATATTTTGATTGTTTATATTCATGAAGTGAATTTAGGGACCTTTACCTGTTAGGAGTTGAAGTAATGTTAGTTGGTTGAATTTTCAAAAGATAAGAATCACCGTCATCTGCTACACCCAGAGCCTGTGGAGATCGGAGATTGGTTGGGGGCAATGGAGAAGTGAAGTAGGTTGCATTGATACTTGGTCCTAGTGTGATTGTTTTTGCAGTTACACTGACTACATAAGTTGATGCCGGATTTAAACCAGTAACCTGTAAAGCCCAAACCAAACAATCAGGGTGAATTATATACATTTTGTTCATAATTCAATTTTTCTTAGGTATACACAATTTTAAAAGTATTATTTAATATGAACAAAAGAGGTTACAAACTGAAGTATTAAATGCAATTTACATATGTAGAAATCTGAAAATAACCTCTAGATTGTAAATGGGTGTTTCTTCTCTAACAGGTAATTCTTGAACTGGAAAATATTCACAACATTCTGATTCATTCAAAGATTCTATGTGTTCAACATTTACAAGAAATGAGCGGAGCTCTCCATTAAACATGTTTGGCAATCCCCATTCCATTTCAAGGGATGTACTTGTACCTCTTGTAATTTTCAGTGAAGTAGGTGCTTCAGGGGCTGAAAAATAACCATATTATGTTGATGTAGGCAGCATACGTTGTTACATTATTAACAGTAAATAAATGATATTGGTAATCAATCTTATTATAACAACCAATAATTTATAGTTCAGTTAACTAAATTTTAAAATTTAGTTTTGTTGGCTGATGTATGTAAAACTAATCTCAAATATTCATAACCTATTATATGTTTTCTTATTAAAGTTTTAAATGATATTAGTCTACGCACTTAACAATCCACTTCCTTTCCTTACTAATATTCATGATTAAGGGAGAAAGAGAGAGAGGCTGTGAAACGAGAGAAAGGACACCAAAAAAAAAAAGAACAAGGAAGATTTTTATTTAAATAAAATTAATTAAAATTAACAGAAAAGTTTTTGTCATAAAACTATCTTTATACGAATGGTCAAAGTATTTTTTTCCATTGTGGCTTATATAAATAATTTTTTTTTATTTTTTTACTGACATTAACTGATGAAATCGTAATAGAAAACGTTTTTGTGTAAGATAGCGTAGGTTTTTATGTTTTTTGAAAATCTAGGGGAGTTTTAATTTAATTTTGAACAATCAATCGCTCAAAATATTTCTTTTTTGTATTAAGGTGCATATTTTGACATTGCGGCATTCATTAGATTGGTTATTTTGTATGTCCATATATTGTGTTTGGCTTTGGAAGTCAGATTATCTGTGATTTTGAATGTTAAAACGGTGTCAGAGTACATTTTTATCTTAAGCTTTTTGACCTCCTTTCCTTCCTTTACAGTTCCCTGAGGTCACTTTAGTAAATTATATTATATACTGAAAGCTTTTTGTAGTGATCTGTAAATTAGATGTTTTATATCTATTTACACTTAATTCTCGTTAGCTTCGTTATATCTATATTTTATATTAGTAATTATGCAATTAGTTTAATAAGTGTTAAGCTTTATTGGCATGAATACTGTTTGAAAAGAGCCGACATTGGAGCCGTGTTTTTCCGAATTTGTACGAAGCAATAAAGCAACAATAAAAGAGCTGCATACGCTTTTTTGCTAAACACATACATAAATTTATTAAGAGAATCAAACTTCATTTAGCAAAACAAATTTTTGTGAACGTGTTAGAAAAGGGGTACTAAAGTAAGTGAGTAGGCGAGAATTGATTAGTGGTTTGCCCGGAGTTCGTTCTCGGCGTAGTGTTTGCTGGAGTAAATATTATTTTCCTTTGCTAGGAATACAATTAATAATTTTAGGTGTCTAATTTATGATTTTATGCAAATAGACTGTCACTTTAAATACTACAAATGCAGGAGATTTGACAAAAACAACTAGACAAATTCTTAGTATTCAGTGAGACGTAATGCACGAAGTAAAGTGATCTTCATTTACAGCATTTTCCGAATCTCTTCTCTTGGAGCTAAATGTCTCTCCAAGAGAACTTTAAAAGTAAATTATTAACTAGTATAACTATGTATAAGTTTATTTGCCATTAATGACTTGTAAACCAGTAAAGGAAATATTTATTCACATATCACACAAACATGACAATAATTTGGATTAAACCTGGTATTGTATTAAACAAACTAAAGCTATTACAAAAATACTTAATGCTTAAACTTTTTATATAAAAGATATATAATATTTCCAATTTTCTTATGACACATGAATCTTACATGTCACTTACAGCACCATTCAGCTGAAAATATTATTTGATTCTAATACCAGAAACATTATGGAGTCTATTATATAATTATACATTAGAAAGAAAAACTCTGGTAGTTGCAACTTAACCTAATAATTTCTTCTGCTATGCCCAGAGTGCTATACTTATCAAATACTTACATATATTGTTCGAAAATAGTTCATTGGTTATTTACTTTAAGCTATATTTGTTTGCGAAATCATCGACATTCAATTCGGCATTATGCTTCTTCACTCGTTCACGCAACGAGTGTCATGGACAAAAAGGAATGAACAAGATGCGTTTTTTTGGCTATTTGTAACTTAGAAGATTGTGGATGCCTTGTATGTGGGTGATGAATACAAACTTGATAATAATAATGCATTTAATCTTCTTAAAAGTATATTTAGAACTGAACATGATAAATGTACTGTTTGGGTGATCATTTCTTTGGCATGATTCATCACTTTGAGCTACTATCGTAATGTTTTAATTGCAGTAAGTCAGGTGACAAAAAACTATTGTATTATGTGCAAAAAATAATAGTATATTTCTTCTTGCACATTACATTCAGACTGAAAAACTCGCTAGAAATCCACCTTCCTAAGTCAACTGTTCGAAATTCAAAATTGGGTTACTACTGTTCCAAAGCCACACTTATGGCTTTGTCATATCTTTTGCACAAGGCCAGTCCCAACTTTGTAGTAACCAGGGAGAAAATTAGGATCCTCACTGCGAGAGCTTCATTCGTGACATCGCTGCCTGTGCTTATTTTAACTTCCTGCGCATCACAAGCTCAGCTGAAAAATTCAGTTAATTAATTGTTTATAAATGTTGAAATGATTCTAGTGGATTATTCTCCTAATCCATATTATTATGCAAATGTCATTTTATTGCAAATTTCATATCAAATATACGTTTAATACTCCATAAAACTAGTGGTGCTAAAACATCACGTAAGCGTAACTCTTCTCGCCCTATAGTAATAGATATACCACAATTTCTCTCCGAATTAACACACCTCAGTATCAGTGTAATAATCGTAAAAAACATTTGGCTGTCAAAACACATATTTTTCAAGCGATTGTCAATGAATTCACATGAAATTTTAAACATTATTTTCAATAAGATAAAATCATATCCCAACCAATTAGATGTAATTCACCAGAATTAACTCCCAAGTTCATTGTTGAATTCCAATCTGATATTCCAAAGAAGGATGCAGCAAATTTTTTTCATAATATTTAATTAGCGTTTAAAGAAATGTCTAAAATATTAATTTGTATGTATACAAGAGCTTCTAATGTACGAAACGAAACAATGAAATATGAAATAATATCAAATTGTAACTTATGAAACATCCAATGCCTAGAATTCGATTCACAAAGCACAGTTAAATTCAGAGCGACGATTACATTTGCGCCAATATACTCAAACAGTACTTTTTTAACACATTCATTTACTGACTTATTATGATCTGTTTTTTGATGAACACATTGTATTAAGGAAAAACGTTATCTTTACCAACCTGTACTTTATGAAAGGCAAACTATTTTTTTTATTTCGAAAAATCAGGCATTTTAACGAACATGAGACCTGCGACATACTCTTTAGCATCCTTTACCAGCTGGCTAAGGTTAAATTTTAAAAGTGTACTGTTTTTAAGAACAATGGTTTAAGAGAACATAAATTTTTGTTGTTCGATTCCGATGGCGGTGTCGATATATAAATTAAAAGGCAGGTAATAAATTAACAGTAATATACAAATCGTAGAAATATTAGTTAATATTTAATTAGTTTATTAGTATTAAAATTTATTTATTAACTGTGTATGGGGTACTATTAAGTTAACGCATAAACCAAGTTGAAATCTGAATGCAGGTGAAAATATTGTTTTTTTCACGAATTTATATTATTCGCGCTAGCAATTGCACCGAAAGATATGGCAACGCTGCGCTGCCGCAACTTGGCGTTGCTCTAGCTCTTAAGTGATAGCTAAATGGTGGAAGTGCAAATAAAATACTTCAAATTACGTAGCTGTCTGCAACAAGGAGATAAGCAATGTGATTTGTAGTACTAGTTTCTTTAATGAAATCCGATCATCAAAAATAATATTCTGAATAAGATCATGCTGAATGTTTTGAAAATGGTATTTATTGTGTAATTGGCGGCACCAATCGTACAAACATTTTTTCGAAATATATGTGTTTTGTGTGAAAGAGACAATTTTAACAACTATTTTAAACGGTTGCAATTTTTTTCGCTCGGATGTAGCAAAGAGGCGTCAAGATAATGGTGCTGGTCCCTTTGTTCGGTAACTCTTTTGTATTTTACAAAACTCCAGAACATGTAGCATCACAAAAGTATATATATAGATCTTTTTTCTGAAATTGAAGGCTGTACTAAAAACGCGTTGTTAAAAAAAACACTACTTTTTTAAGATTAGGTTTTAGAATCATTTTGCAAATTTTCGAATTTTCCGCATCTTTTTCTAGAATCTTTCAGAATTAGCAACACTGCAATACAATGCAAAGTCGCGACACGCAGTTGCAATTTAGAATAACTTCTCATTGTTGGACTGTGTTTCAGGTGTATGAAACGAGTTTTGAATTGTGGAATGTGCTGATGTATTACCTTTAAATGAATTAATTTTCAGCGCCTAATTGCCGCCATTACTATTGGTAACTCTCTGATTGGTAAATGCGTTTTACAAGTTGGCGGTGAGTGTGGTTAATAGCACACAAAAATTACGATATTTATAATTGTTCATAAAGTGTTTACTGATGGCGTTCAAAGTTTGCGCTGTTGTCAAACATAGTGTAATAAAAAACAAGCGATCGCATTTTGCCTAGAACGAGGATTTTTAATTACAGTGCTTTTTTGTTAAATTAGTTTTTATGAATAAATGAGGTATTTCTGCTAAAATAATCTCTTCTTCAATAAAATTATACTTTTCATGATTAATTTGATTGTGTTTATGGAAGGTTTTTTAATAATGAAAGGTTCTAAAATAAAATGTTATTAAGCACCAATTTGGCTTTTTGAGCAGGAAGATTTTTCTTCAACATCATGTTTTTGGCTATAAATATTGTTAAATTACATATGAATTTGTAATGGTACTTTTGTAGATTTTTTTAAAATAAAACTATTTCAATGCTTATGCATGGAAATAAAACTTCACTGTTATTATTGAAAAGGGTTTTACGTTGTGGCACACAAACGATAAATAGATATTGTAAATAAACCTTTATAGAAAGTTTGGTTTTCTAGCTCAATTTAGGACCAGTTAAATTCTTTAATTAGTAGATTTGAAGGTATTAAATAACTTGTTATCGAAAATGAAAAACTTTTCTTATTTTCAATGTTCGAAGTTACCGTTTTACCCTTATGTACATTTCCCAACGAGAGAAAGTATGTAATGTTGGCCAAAAAAAACGACTAACTTCGACAGAAATCTCTTATTACAGGGTTTGGTAACCGAAAAGTTTGAATAATACAGTTGCTTAAAGTTATAAGAAAAAAACCTCTAACTCGTGGGTGTAGCCAGAAATCCATGTTTTGTTGTCCTTGATTACGAAAAATCGATTGACGGCTAAAACATCTCGCAGTCTGTGAACAACGCTTGCGGCAAACCGGTTTAGCCGAATTTTCTTCAAAAATTGATATTCCCGATCGATCTGGCTGATGTCAGGCTTTTGAATTTGAACACGATATTTTAATTATAGGGGTACTTTACATGAATCCTGAGAACATTTTCAAAAATTTCAAAACAATGCTATCGTTTTATTAAAATTTTGATTTATGATAGTGTAAATGACGCTGTAAAAAGTGGTTCATGTCTCATGTTGTATAAAACAATATTTCCCTCTAAAATCGCAAAAAATTCAATTTTTTTCGACCTCTTCTTACAACTGCAAATTATAAAGATAAAACATTTTTTCTTTAAATAAATGTAGTCATGAAAATAGATAAAAATTATCATTAAATTCAATTTTTTGAAAAACATGATTTATTGGCGAATTTTGTGAAAACAGATCGAGCGGTACAACGAGAAGAGGAATGCAGTGAAATTCCATCGTGAAGACAGGCCCGCACGCGGCGAGAATAAAACACCACTTATTATATTTGTAGAATTTTACAATACCATAGTGCTTTAACAATAGTTTTAACTGTTTTGACGGTAAATAAAATAACAATTACTTTTATATTTCGATCTGGTTTGTTTGCAACGCTATCCAGTATCGGTATTATTATTAACTTTAATTATTTTTACTTTCTCGCATATTTTTCGCACAATGTTCTACCGATCAAAAGAGTTTTCCAAAAAATAGCTTCGGAGGGAAATGTGTATATAAAGAGTATTTCATAAATATTGTATATGGCGAGAAGTACGAACTGTTTTTAGCACACTAGTTTCTCTAATGAAATCTGGTTCATCATTTAATACTGGCACCGTTAATTTTCGAAAATTTATGGCCCGAGCGGTTAACAGAGGTTTTTTGAGTTATTTTGCGTTGAAGAGAGGGCATTTTTGAAAATTTCAACTGGTATTTTTCTCAATACCCAATCCAAATTCTTTCTTGGAATTCTTCCCCGTACGTTTCAAGACACAAAAAGAAATGTGATGGACCCATTTTCGGTGAAACTCTGTGAATCGTATTTTGAAAATTGCAAAAAAAAGGAATTGTAAATTCGAAACTTCTGCGCTTCGTTAATGCCAAGGGTTGTGGTTTCAACAATTCTTCTAAATTCATCTCCCTATGTAACGCATTCATACTACATTCCGTTTCCAGCGCTAGAAAGCATAATCCTTACCGGAAACAAAAATCAAACAAACTTCCAAAATTATTTCTTTTCATTTTTCTTAACCCTTTTCATCAAAAATAAAGCTCCCTACAGCAATATTTTCAATTTGTATTTATATCATGCATTATCTAAATTTTGTTCTCCTCAACTCTCAAATAAATTTCTGTAATTGCTTAACTTCGGCCAAAAGTCTCATGTACTAACGCACGTGAAATATTAATAAAAAATGCATCCCGTTTTTGCCATGATGCTGATCTTATTATTAGATAAATATTTATCTAAAGGAATATATTTAAGGAAGGTAATAGATTACTTAGAAAATCACACTTCTTTACGTATAGACGTTCTTGTGGCTAATTACGGTATTCAAAAACTGAAAGCTCACTCAATATTATCAAGACAAGCTTGTGTGAACTTTTTTCTGCTTTTCGTATTAGTGAAACAACACTAACAGATAATTTATTTCATGTTTGTGTATATGTGTAAACGTTTTCTCCTTATATGTTCTCGCACGCAAAAAAATATCCCCAAAATCTGTAATTTTCTATCTAAATCTTCCAGTTTATTCTTCACTTGTATTTTCTTAAAATCTTATTTTAATAAATAGAACTTAGTATTTTGTGTGGCAACTTTTTTTAACGTTTTCGTCTGACGAAGAAACATCAATGTGTAACCGTGCGCAGGAAAATGGCGAATTTTTGGCAGTGAAAACTCGTATTGCCAGCGCCGTGGTAACGAAAAAAGATGATAATGGCAGTTTGCTATACATAGAAAAAATCGTCTGATATGTGGTGTAGCTAGAATCCAAGTTTTTGGATCCTGTATTAACTGAAAATTTGCGATTGAGATGAAGAAAATACTGTCTGTCCGTCTGTGATTCAACGCTAGCACCTAAACCGTACAGTCAATTTTTTTGAATCGGTCTGAATGAACTCGAAGACTTTCAGAGTTAAAACGGATATTTTTACATTTCTGAGATACATTTCATGAAGGGATACTTCACGTTTTAAGCGTCTCGTCCCCAGTTGGAAGCCATATGGCCTCTCTGTAGTATAGAGGTTATGGCATGACTGCGAGTTAACTCTAGGATCTGCGTTCGGTGTCTAGAGGAAAAAAAGTGAAAAACTTGCCATGTTTATGTATAGTGTAATAAAACGAACAGTTAGAAGTAATGCAGACAGTCATGTGCACCTGTTAAAATCACTAGTTTTTATTTTTGGCCTGCACTATGCAAAAAACAAAAAGTATTACTCACGCTTGTAAACTCTGAAACAATGTAGAAACTGCGTTAACTGTTCCAGTTAGTTTTCTCTAATAATTCTCTTCCAAATGACTGTGGAGGTAATATTGCAGAAGCAATACAGTAAAGATATTTGCTGAAAAACCAAACATATATTGTCATTACTAAAGTTAATATCGTATCCACAAATATATTTGAATTGTTTATATTCATAGTGAATTTAGGGACCTTTACCTGTTAGGAGTTTGAAGTAATGTAGTGGTTGAATTTTCAAAAGATAAGAATACCGTATCTCGCCACAACCAGAGCCTGTGAGATCGGAATTGGTTGGCGGGCAATGAGAATGAAGTAGGTTGCCATTGATATCTTGTCAGTGTGATTGTTTTGCAGTTACACTGACTACATAAGTTGATGCCGCATTTAAACCAGTAACCTTAAAGCCAAAACAAACAATCAGGGTGAATTATATACATTTTGTTCCATAATTCAATTTTTCTTAGTATACAACATTTTAAAAGTATTATTTAATATGAACAAAAGAGGTTACAAACTGAAGTAATAAATGGCAATTCACATATGTAGAAATCTGAAAAATAACGTCTAGATTGTAAATGGTGTTTCTTCTCTAACAGGTAATTTCTTGACTGGAAAATATTCACACCTCTGATCTTCAAAGATCTATGTGTTCAACATTAAAGAAATGACGGACTTCCATTAAACATGTTTGGCAATCCTCATTCAATTTCAAGGATTGTACTTGTACTCTTGTAATTTTCAGTGAAATAGTGCTTCAGGGCTGAAAAAAACATATTATGTCGAATGTAGGCAGCATACTGTACATTATTAAAGCTAAATAAATGATAATTCGGTATCAATCTTATTATAACAAACAATAATTGGGATGGGAGAGGGAGAGAGAGAGGGATAGAGAGAGAAGGAAAGAGAGAGGAAGAGAGAGA
>BOPP01000044.1:5614792-5640534 GCA_017312745.1 Gryllus bimaculatus
GGGATATGAATTTTGATGCGCCCCCCATTTTACACTCTTCAGCGAACACAGTCAGATGATCTCTGGGCTTACTCTGCTCCACATGTTTGAATTGGAATGCATAAATTTTGTGGTGCAGCAAGTAGAAAAGGAAAGGAAATGTTGCACTTATTGGCAGAAACACTTTAAGATATTACCAGCAACAAAAAAAAGTAGTAACATTATTTCAAAAGTATATTTTCTAGCATACAAACTTTTAATGCTAGAATTAAAAAAAAAATACATACCAACTATTTGTTTTGTTTTTGACAGCCCACCTAATTCCGCTGGGTGACGGTTAATAGGATTAGAGGTAGGCGGTATTAGAATTCAAAGAACAGAAAATCTTAAATTGTAAACTTTTTCAAAAATAATTAATATTATAACAACTGAAATTGTTTCGAAACGATTTTACTCCAGAACCAAAGACAGATTGTTATCAGAGTTAATCATTTAGTAGCTGATTTCCAACTTAACAGACTGGGAACCAAAATAGTGTTGTCGATATTTGCGTACACTGCCTACGTGTTGTACTATGCGTAAATTGCAAAGAAGAAACTTGAGAAAACTTTCGACATTCTATTTAAAATATAAGAGCTTACTGATATATCCTTTCATAATGCCCCGCTTCGGGCCTGGACACCGCTAGCTTCGAAAAGTCGAATTAATCCGATCCTAAAGTGGGCAAATTACATACACATCTCTGCATCATCATCATCATCATCCAACTCATTATTAGTATCTTTGGCTCTGAGTTTTCAAGTCTCTCTCAATACAGCAGCCCACAAAAAATGTTTTCCTGTGGGGATCAGACCATGTTTTAGCTGTATGTTTTGGGGTCAGCTAAATCGATCCTGTGTCCATTTTACTCCACATCATGTTTTTGACATTAACTCAAGAATATAAAAAAATGGAAGATATTTCTAACCCATGGTCAGACTATATGTTTTTGGGTCGCTAAAACAAGTTGAGTCAATTTAACTTCACAGCATCAAGATTTTTCACATATCCTAAAAAATAAAAAACTGTCTGTTTGAGAGGTTAGTGATGTGCGTGATATAGCGCATCTTGCATAACATAACGGTGATAGTTTGTTTTGGTTTTCCCCGGCAAAAAAGAAAGCCAAAAATTGCCCAAACTTTTTAAATCCCTCTCAAATTTGTAATGGATCTTAATTAAAAGTCTGATGTGATGAGTTAAATGGACGTCATATTCGGTTTCAGCGATCCAAAAAACATAGGTGACCCCTCGTTACAAATATCTTTATTTTTAAAATTTTTGAGGTTAAGTCAAAAACCTAATGTGATGGACTAAAAATGGACACCGAATTAGATGTAGCAACCCCAAAAACATACAGAAAACATGGTCTTGATCCCAGACAAGAAGACAAATTGATGTTGTCGTGTTGTGTAATCAATTTCAATTTCATTCGATCTTCTCGCAGAAACGGATACTCAAAACTAGTTGTTTTCTTAGTTAGGATTAAGTATTAGTCTCTTGACTAATAATTGCCAAATTAAACAAGGTTTATTTCCACGAACAGTGCCAGAAGAAATGAGACATCTTACTGTGAAATCAAGAAATCCAAGAGGACATAACCATTTCTGGAGAAGCCTTTGCTTCACTGGAAGCATAAAGGGATACAGGAATACCAATATGAGGTACGTCTCATTTTATATTGGCTACATATAAGATTTATCTGGATCCTTCATTTTTCAAAATATATTGATGTTTTAAATAGAAAAAACAGGTATTTAGTTTACTTACTGGGATTGACGCCATTTTCCTCGTCACACTATCAGCCTAATGATGTTACAGTAAATGGGATTGATTTAGCCAGTAACAGAATTAATGTATTTTACAAAGCATATACAACAAATACCAATGTGTAGAAAGTGCCATTCTTACAAATCATTACCTTTAATTACTAATTACTTGTAATGGCAGTAACGCTACAGTGTGAATTTAAGACCATGTCCCGGCCCTACCCCTCGTGTGTGCTCGGCCAGGCAACCCGTGCTGCTTAGGCCCGAGGGCGTCTGTCATTATCGTCTACTGGAAAATAAACAATTATGATTTTTTGGCATTTTACGTTCTGTTTCAAGAAATTCTGAGTTCAACCAGTGGCGGCTTCGTGCGGCTTGTATCATGTTGCGCTACAACCGAAAAATGTCCCATTATACAAGTATATACGAATTATATTATAAGCCATTTGTGTAATTCGCTTATTAACTCTCGAAAGTCATAATCGCATCACATTTCCCTTGCGACTTAACTGCAATTAGATACATGAAATTAATCTGAACGTTTACTGTGAGCCGAATCATTTACACTACTTGCTATGCCTTCGACTTCAAAGTTGAACTGTAGGCGATATACCGAGTGGCTGCAGGACGAGAGATGGTTTTTGTGGGAAGATGCTCAGGTGCTGTAATCAACGTAACCGAAGAATTGCTGCGAAAAAGTTTCAACGCGTCACAGCGATTTTTCAACATCTTACCAGGTGTCTTGAAGTCTTTCCGCAGACTACAAACTGTGACGATTATTATATAGATGAGACTCGTATTTTAGTTTTCTTGTAAGTTTCCACAAACCACTTGAATTTCTACACTACTAATATTGTAATTTTGTCAAAGAATATGCAAAGCATGTAATCCAAATAAAGCTTCACCATGAATGATCTGGATTGTTGCCCGTGGAAAAAGTTTGTAGTACTCTCTTGTTGTATGCTGTCGGTGCAGAGAAGATTCTATTTTCCGGTTGGGGCAGTAGTTTACATAAGTGTGGCAGTACAATGGCAGAAGATAGAGATCAGTATTTCGTGCTTTCTATCAGCGTGACTTCCTTACCACAAAACAGCAGCTTTAATGAAATTATAGCAACATTTACTACGAGCATGGAAAAGGTGTCCGATTTTTGCAGATATGAAGAAATATTGTTCTTTGTAAATAAGTTTAATAATAACTAAATATTGTGCTTACTTTTGAGGCACAGTCCACCATTGGTTCCAACTAGTGTGTTTTCAAAGAAAATAATGTTACCTCGAAAGAGCAAACAATCGATATGGCCACTGGAGAACAACTCTCACGCGCATCTGAATTCATAATGGATTCGTCGACTAACAGTCAAGCTGATTGACAACTCAGCTGTTTCTTCAACAACTCATTCACATCAGACTAGGATCCCAAGGCTCGTTTTGAAATAGTAACTAATACAATTATTGAACTCGTAACTAATATTTTATATTTGTTGATAAAAAAGTAAGTGGAGGTAAGTGTGAATCCGAGCTAATGATGAGAATTGAGAATGTGCGCGCAGTTATGTAAAGTTGCGACCCTGGTGTACGCGAAGGTTTTTGGTTCCGCACCCAACTTTAAACTACGCTTTGTCTTTAAAATATATAATTTAACTTCATGCAACGCAATCTTCATTGTTGCTGCTTGTATTCAATCTGTTACGGTGCCAAAACACTTATGAAAATTTCAAATGTTAGTCTGGCAATAGATTTCAAAATAAAGTACGCATGCGCATGTGAAGTAACACAACCGTTGATTCCCCGTAAGTAAACTCAGCCGAAACAGTATACGAAAGGTACCTTTTTTTACTTATGAAAGGGAGGACGAACATTTTAAGAAAAAAGAACAACGTAAAAAATAAATTCATTTTTTTGATTCAAACAAAGCACACTAATTATACTTACATCCCTTTTAATGTATCATTAAACGCGTATTTTTCCTACTAATTAATATTTTTGTCATTTGTAATTTTCTAACAATATATTGGAAATTTCGAAGCAAGAAGTATCCTTCTTACTGAATTTACGGTATGTGCTGCAAGCATCGAAGTTTACTTGATTTTTCACTTGCAAAAAAAACTGAAATACTGAAAGCTGAAAACTACTGAAAACGGCACGGAATTCGCCGTATCTGGCAACCTAATCGAAGGCACCATAACAATGTTCATTTTGAAACAGTTGGTGCGGCATCTCTAAATTCAGATATTAACAGTCATTTTCAAATATCGAAGAGAACACTTTTTCGAGGCCGAAGAACCTACAAGAGAGGACAGTCCTCGCCTAAGAGGCGGTTGGTCACCCTTAGTATTCAATCACAATTAAATCACGTTTACATTCTTCAAACATGCATGAATTAGTGAATATATTGTTTGATAAATTTTTGTAATTTTCATATTACCAGTGTGTGCACAATATCGTTTGCGAGAATGCATGTCGCAATTCCAGTGGAAGTCTAGGAGACAAGAACATCAGCAAACCTATTTAATTTTATTGCTTACGCGCAATACAAATAAGGTTGGAGATTTTCTAGTCAAGGACCCTACACAACAGTTGTTTGCACAACAAACCGGCGAGTATGTATCAAGTGGTATATAAACCAGTGGCGTAGCGTGATTTTTTCGCAAGTTAATAATTCTATTATTATCCTCCAACGACTATGGCAATGGACAGACCTTTAACATGATGAAAATCACAACAACCTACGAGAATCCTATTCTTACTAAGCGAACAAAGTAAAACAATTTCCCTAAACATGTCAAGTCCGGGACGTCCTTCGCTCTGTCTGTCCGTGCTTGCTGTGCACGCACTGCCGTCTCAGAAAGCAGGTCGGTGAAGAGCATGTCGTTACGAGCAGCGTGCTTACAGACGTCAGAACTAGAGCCGTGGGTAAACGGCACAAGCCTTATTTCCATTAACTAGTCTTCGAATTTGAGACCAAAAATGGATTTAGGCACCTAAACTAAAAAATATGAAGTTAGCACTATTAGGCTGAAAAGCGGCGTTTTAGCATTCAAAAAGGGTAAACAAATTACTAAAACAAAAAGTTAAAAAACATTACAGATGAAAGTTATGTTCTGTTCATTAAAAAACTGATAATAAAGGATTAAAGTAGGCACTTTTTATTATTCAGGAAAGTCAAGTATTTTTACATTGACGGAGTGACTACAAGGTATATTTTTTCATTCTTCATTTCTTTCAGCTCTTTTACACTCTTTTAATTTTCAACCAATGGAACAGCACAGTTGTACCAGAAAGTGAAGTTTGCAATTGCTTGAAGAAGTGCGTGCTGCATTGAGATGAGCGTGAAAACATCTCTTAATATTTATTACAGCACTACTTATTTCGATGTGTTGGATGAGATTCAAGTACTGTAAGTCAACTCATATTTGATCAGAAGAATATTCGCGATGGGAAAGGCACTTTTCGTTCGGTACAACAAATTGAAATAAAAAGTGTAATAAAATTCATATTATTCATAAATTACTTGTTTTTGGCAAAAAAATATTAAAACAGTCATCGCCGCCTTTTAAGACAATTAAGCACTATAGATGCTTTCAGTAGAATTATATTTCAGAATCATTAATATCTGCAATAATTTTCAAATCTTCGAAGGGGGAAAAAAAAAAAGGAATTAAATAGCATTTAGTCTTAAAATAAAGGCTGGTCATAGCGTGGCCCACGAGAGGCGAGCGCGTGCGGATTATAAAAATAGGCTTACAAATGTCAGGCTTGGCTATTTAAAAATTCTTTCAATTTTATACAGAAACATTTTTGAATAAAATAGTTCCTCAAAATCGAACTGCAAAACATATATCTCAATTTGATTACTTACACCACGGGTCTCCAACTGTGGGCGCGACAATGAAGTAAGATGCAATGGCTGTAGAAGGGAACGCGAGAAATTTTAAGAAAAATCTAATTAGTTCGTGAAGTGAAGAAATGTTAAAATTAAGATATTTTAATATTTTCTTATTAGAATTAAAGATGGCTCAAACCTGTTAGTTTGTCAATTAATAAAAAATCTAATGTTTTTATTTCCTCTTTGGTGTAGATTTTTCACGTTTTAAAACTAAAAAAATTAATTTAAAAATTTGATAGATTTTTTTATTTTTGTATTATATTATACTTGCTTTTTACGAAATATACAACACAGGTATATATTCCTAAGTATATATTCATAATAGATGAAAAAGGCGCGCATCGATTGTTAGGAAGACGGGCTGAAAAAGTTTGAGACCTTGCTTGTATTGCTTAATGTCATTGATCACCACGTCTCTGACAGGTAATATGCTTAGTTTATTATTCTTTGTATGTTTGATTTATTTACATTGCGATGATTTAATGTTAGTCCAGATGTTTCCCCTATTGCCAGCGACAACCAATTGTTCCCAAAAAGTAATACAACATGACTGTCCAATGGCAACCTCCTCGTGTCTGGTCGCAATGGTCAGTTGAGGGGAATATCACGTGAGTCTTGCAGGAGCAGAAAATGGATGATAGAATTCTCAGACTGGAACAACCAAACTTTTACAAAGCTAGTTTTACATCTCTGACTCCAATTGACCCAATACCAAGTTTACATATATGCATGAATCTCATGATGGAACGCAGATTTCAAATGGTTCATTCTTTTTCATCGTTCTGGAACATGGTAAAAAAATGTATAACTTTGCATCGTAACATTGTATTTAGTGTTTATGTAGTTAAAGAACATATTTTGAACAGAAGAAGGCATTTATAGTGGTAACATCATCACATTATTCTCAGAGTAGTCGGTAACTGGAATTTATTGTATTACAACTTCTATTCTATCAACCTGCAGCCATAATTGAAAAACACCTACGCAAACAGCATGAAAAGTTGAAAAATAAATGTACATCTTTAATCTTTTAAAATTTAAATGAAACGGCTCTGGCATTTAATTTGGATGTAGGTATAGAAATTGGGCTCTTTATTACAAAAGAGCTTAACGTACAAATTACTTATCCAGAATGTATTGAAATGGAGGCGCTACGACACAAATCAAGCCCTTTTTCGATTCCCACTAAATTAATTGCTATGAAAGACTCGGATTTACTGTAATTAACATCATGTAAACTTTTTCAATCATTTGTACTCGTAATTATTGGGCGCAAATGTTAGCGGAATATGCGCAATATAAAGGATTTTAAAACAAACTTCCCCATATTATACAGCATTGTAGGCTTTCACGGCAGGAGTCAAATATTCTTCATGTCTTCCGGTGTGTGCGGGTTCCATTGGCTTGGTTGAAAGCAGTTCGCCCACGACTGAGTGTGGGCATCATTCAGTGGCGAAGGTCTCGCGGAAGTGTCGGGACGGCGGCTGACTGTGCGACGCGGGAGTCAAGTCTTTGGTCTCCGCTAGCTACACAAACCCGTTTGCCACATACTCTTGTAGCTTCCATTCTATCGCCGCGCAAAGTCGATTTCTTTAAAGTTTCTTAAAAAAGTTTTTCGGTTTCCTATAGTAGAGCAAAATATTATTTGGCAATATTAAAATACAGTAAAGTCTCGTCCTTACAGACGTCACATAGTGACGGTAAAGTTTCGATTGATACACCCAACAGCTGATGATTTTCTATGAAAGTTTTCTAAATAAATCGAGTACAGTAGAATTTGTTTAGGAGGGTGGCGTAAAACGTGATCAACATTATGAGTATGCCAATCGCGGTTGAGTGTAAGGCACTTCATTTCGAAAGCATAGGCGGTTCCTCTGCGTTATTATTAAATATTCCAGCACACTAGGTATTCAGCTAGTATTTTAATAAAATTTGTCGGTTTACACTACTTTGAATAAACAAACTGAAGATTTTTATAATTCAAATCATACAACATTAGTCACTTCAAATGAGAATGGAACCATTTGTCTCCGATTTTCAACGCAGGTACTTTGACTACTAACACACAGAGAGCTCAAGGGCTTTGTATAAGTGCCATGGTTTTTTGATGACAAGTGGTGGTGTTTTATTGGATGTAGAAATGAACATATTCTATGCCGCTCGTCATTGCCAACAATATTATTTATTAAATAGAGCTTTCGATGCTTAGCATCATTCATTAGTTTTCGGCCGCAGTGATGATGATGGCTAAGCCATCCGAAAGCTGCTATTTTAATAAATTAATTTTGTTTGACATCACGACGCATACAATTATTTCATTGGAAATGCAAGAAAACTTACCACAATACCTATGTTTGGGATGTTAGTTAACTAATCAAAGAAAATATGCGCGAAAATACAATTACCTAGAGGTCAGCTAGTTAAACTGTGGTCAGTTAACGCGGTTGAAAGTTTCCTTTAGTAAATTGGGCCCTACAAGGAAACACCTTCTCGGCAATCGGGCTCTTTTGTATCAGAGGATCCAAAGAAGATTGGGTTTCAAGTCGATGACTTATTTTTCAAAACTATTGCATTTTAAAATTTATTTTTATTTATTTATGTTAAACTTTAACTGATATTTGAACTCTTTATAGTTAAAAATGACGAAAGGATTCTGAAACTCAAGAAACGTTCAGATAATGTTTCCCTACGTCACATTATAGTTTTACTTTTTTTTTTTTTTTTTTTTTTTTTTTTTTTTTTTTTTTTTTTTTTTTTTTTTTTTTTTGGACTGAAATAAACTTAAATCAGGAGAAAAGTTGTGATTCGCTTCTTTACGCCACCAAAGAGCCAAGCAAACATTGAAACATGTTTCAGAAGTAATTTAAGTTGATAAGTTTTGTGGTTTAATATGCATCATAAACAATAACATGTTTTGTTGGTATTATAAAATATATTTCTTCCCTCAATCTGCAGTTCCAGATAGAGTTCAAATTTACAAGTTTATAAAAAGGGACGACGATGATAGGCATTAGATGGGCAAGCCCTCAAGAGTATATGGAACGCTTAAAATCATTTACTGTCTCTACAGCAGAAAGATACAGGAAATATTTCTCACAAACTGTGTTTGCGAGTGCTTGCTCTGGATGCCGGCACTGATTCTGTTAATATCAACAAAATTTGGCAGCTGATAAGCAGTACCATTGTGTCAGTAAGTACACATATATAATTTTGGCATTCCATTATTTTGATCTCTTTAATTTATAAAAATAAGAAGTTGGTATATTTAAGATAAAAAGAGTGGAAAATTTAAATTGTAAATGTTACTTTACCACAATTATTTGATTATTGCTTTTGAATATTTATTTAAAATTAATAAGAGAAGCGTATATTTTTAGGTAGCAGCCGCGAATACTGAGATTGACCGAGGAATGAATGGTTCTGAAATAATGCCAAACTCGAGAAGATGTAAGAAAAAAGTATTTTTGAATTTGAAAATAACGTAAGAGACAGGATAATAAAAAATGATTAAAAATTGCAGTGTTTCTTTTGTATTTTGAAACATGTTATAATAATTTATTGCATGTAACAAGTCAGAGTTAAATTGAACACTGATTTTATTGTAGTTTGATATCATCCTAAATCAATACGGAGTTTGCCAGCATAGCGTGTATTATCCTTGTAGTCAGAAATATTCAATTCCAAAATGAGACGGGATAAATGACCAGGTTAAGTTGTTCATTTCTGTAATTATCCCACACACATTTATTAATATTATTATTTTCATGGTAGTTATTATATATATATATAATATATATATATATATTATATATATATATATTATATATATAATATATATATATATATATATTCTAACATACCACCTACACCACAATTACCACCTCACAGTAGCAGGCTGAACCTAGCAGGTGTCAAGAATTTTGCTCGTGAACGGCGAGCTTTATAAAATCTAGGACAGGATCTTCAGGGTGCGCGAAAGTTTGAACCCTTGACACAAAAATCACACAGATTGCACACAAACGAGCGTATAATTTACCAATAACTTTTAGTGAAATAAGTTAATACAGAAACCAAGAATATAGAATCAACACATTTTTTTTTTTTTTTTTTTTTTACAAAGAATAATCAAAACACAGATAAAACCTTTACAACACACAATATATATATATATATATATAATAACTACATGAAAAATTAATAAATTTAAAATGTGTGTGGGGATAATTACAGAAATGGAACACTTAACCCTGGTCATTTATCCCCGTCTCATTTGTGAATTGAAATATTTCTGACTACAAGGAGAATACACGCTATGCTGGCAAACTCCTTGGTATTGATTTAGATGATATCAAACTACATAAAATCAGTGTTCAATTTAACTTCTGACTTGTTAACATTGCAATAATTATTATAACATGTTAAAATTACAAAGAAACACATGCAATTTTTTATCATTTTTTATTATCCTGTCTCTTACGTTAATTTTCAAATTCAAAAATACTTTTTTCTTACCATCTTCTCGAGTTTTGGCGATTATTTCAGACACCATTCCATCCTCGTCAATCTCAGTATTCCGGGCTGCTACCTAAAAATATACCGTTCTCTTATTAATTTTAAAATAAATATTCCAAAAGCAATAATCAAAATAATTGTGTAAAGTAACAATTTACAATTTAATTTCACACTCTTTTCTATCTTAAATATACCAACTTCATATATTTTATAATTAAGAGATCAAAATAATGGAAGTGCAAATTATATGTGATACTTACTGACACAATGTACTGCTTATCAGGCTGCAAATTTTTGTTGATAGTGTAACAGATCAAGTGCGGCCATCCAGAGCAAGCACTCGGCAACACAGTTTGTGAGAATTTATTTCCTGTATCTTTCTGCTGGTAGGAGACAGTAAATGATTTTAGCGTTCCATATACTCTTGAGGGCCTTGCCCATCTAATGCCTATCATTCGTCGTCCCTTTTTATAAACTTGTAAATTTTGAACTCTATCTGGAACTGCGAATTGAGGGAAGAAATATATTTTTATAATACCAACAAAACATGTTATTGTTTAATGATGCATATTAAACCACAAAACTTATCACTTTAAATTTACTTCTGAAATCTGTTCTCAATGTTTGCTTGTGCTCTTTGGTGGCGTAAAAGGAAAGCGAATCACAACTTTTTCTCCTGATTTAGATTTATTCAGTCAAAAAAAAAAAAAAAGTAAAACTATATGTGACGTAGGGGGAAACATTATCTGAACACGTTTTCTTGAGTTCCAGAATCCCTTTCCGTCATTTTAACTATAAAGAGTTCAAATATCAGTAAAAGTTTAACATAAATAAATAAAAATAAATTTTAAAAATGGCAATATTTGAAAAATAGTCATCGACTCTGAAGACCCAATCTTCCTTGGATCCTCTGATACAAAAGAAGCCCGATTGCCGAGAAGGTGTTTCCGTTGTAGGGCCCAATTTACTAAGGGAAACTTTTCAACCGCGTTAACTGACCACAGTTTAACTAGCTGACCTCTAGGTATTGTATTTTCCCATTATTTTCTTTGATTAGTTACTACATCCAAACATAGGTATTGTGGTAAGTTTTCGTTGGCATTTCCAATGAAATAATTGTATGCGTCGTGATTGTCAACAATATTATTTATTAAAATAGCAGCTTTCGATGGCTTAGCCATCATCATCACTGGGGCCGAAAACTAATGATGATGGCTAAGCCATCGAAAGCTGCTATTTTAATAAATAATATTGTTGGCAATGACGACGCATAGAATTATTTCATTTACTACATCCAAATAAAAACCACCACCACTTTGTCATCAAAACCATGGCACTTACAAAGCCTTGAGCTCTCTTGTGTGTTAGTAGTCAAAGTACCTGGTTGAAAATCGGGAGACAATGGTTCCATTCTCATTTGAAGTGACTAATGCTTTGTATGATTTGAATTATAAAAATCTCAGTTTGTTTATCAAAGTAGTGTAAACCACAAATTTTATTAAAATACTAGCTGAAGTACCTAGTGTTGCTGAATATTTAATAATAACCAGCGGACCCGGCTATGCTTCGATAATGACGTGCCTTACACTTCACACGCGATTGGTCATACTCATAAATGTTGATCACGTTTTACGCCACGCTCTAAAAAATTCTACTGTACATCGATTTATTTAGAACTTCATAGAAAATCATCAGCTGTTGCGGTGTAATCAATCGGAAACTTACCCGTCACTAGTGACGTCTGTAAGGACGAGACTTTACTGTATTTTAATATTGCCAAAATAATATTTTGGCTCTACTATTAGGAAACCGAAATATTAAGAAACTTTAAAAGAAATGTACTTTGCGCGGCGATAGATGGAAGCTGACAAGAGTATGTGGCAACGTTGTGTAGCTAGCGGAGACCAAAGGACTGACTCGGTCGCCAGTCAGCCGCCGTCCCGGACACTTCGCGCGAGACCTCGCCACTGAAGATGCCCACCTCAGTCGTGGGCGAAACGTTTGGCATCTCAAAGCCAATTGGACCACGGCCCATCACCCCGGAAGACATGAAGAATATTGACTCCTGCCGTGAAAGCATACAATGCTGTATAATATGGGGAAGTTTGTTTTAAAATCCTTTTATTATTGCGCATATTTCGCTAATATTTGCGCAATAACTACGAGTACTAATATGATTGAAAAATGTACATGATGTTAATTACAGTAAATCGAGTCTTTCTAGCAATTATTAGTGGAATCGAAGAAAGGGGCTTGATTTGTGATCCGTAACGCTCCATTTCGAATACCATTCTGGATAAGTATTTGTACGTTAAGCTCTTTTGTAATAAAAGAGCCCATTTCTATACCTACATCCAAATTAAATGCCAGGAAGCCGTTTTCATTTAAATTTTAAAAGATTAAAGATGTACATTTATTTTCGAACTTTTCATGCTTGTTTGGTTAGGTGTTTTTCAAGTAGTGGCTGCAGTGTTGATAGAAGTTGTAATACAATAATATTCCAGTTACCGATACTCTGAGAAATAATGTGATGATGTACCACTATAAATGTCCCTTCTTCTTGTTCAAAATATGTTTTAACTACATAAAACACTAAAATACAATGTTACGATGCAAAAGTTATACATTTTTTTACCTGTTCCAGAAGATGAAAAAGGAATGACCAATTTGAAATCTGCGTTCCATCCATGAGAGTTCATTGCATATATGTAAACTTGGTATTGGGTCATTGGAGTCAGAGATGTAAAACTAGCTTGTAAAAGTTTGGTTGTTCCAGTCTGAAGAATTCTTATCCCATTTTCTGCCTCCGTGGCAAGACTCACGTGATATCCCCTCAACTGACCATTGCGACCAGGACACGGAGGAGGTTGCCATTGGACAGTCACTGTTGTATTACTTTTGGAAACAATTGGTTGGTCGCTGGCAATAGGGGAAACATCTGGACCTACAATTAATCATGCAATGTAAATAAATCAAGATACCAAAGAATTAATAAACTAACATATTACCTGTCCAGAGACGTGGTGATCAATGACAAGCAAGTAAGCAATACAAGCCAAAGGTTCTCAAACTTTTCAGCCCCCGTCTCCCTTAACATTCGATCGCGCCCTTTATCTATTATGAATATATACTTAGGAATATATACCTGGTTGTATATTTTCGTAAAAAGCAAGTATAATATAATACAAAAATTAAAACAAATCTATCAATTTTATTTAATTTTTTTTAGTTTTAAAACCGTGAAAAATCTACATAAAGGAAATAAAAAACATAGATTTTTTTATTAATTGGGACAAAGCCTAACAGGTTTGAGTCTTTAATTCAATAAGTTAAATAATAAAATATCTTAATTTTAACATTTTCTTTCTACTTTACCAATAATATTAGATTTTTTCAAAATTTCTCTCGTTCCCCATCTACAGCCATTGCATCTTACTTCATTGTCGCGCCCCACAGTTTGAGAACCCGTGGTGTAAGTAATCAAATTGGGGATATATCGTTTTGCATTCGATTGAGGAACTATTTTTATTCAAAAATGTTTCTGTATATTGAAAGAATTTTTAATAGCCAAGCCTGGACATTTGTAAGCCAATTTTTATAATCCGCACGCGCTCGCCCTCCGTGGGCCAACGCTATGAGCATACCTTTATTTTAGACTAAATGCCTATTTAATTCCTTTCGAAGATTATGGAAAATTATTGCAGATATTAATGATTCATGAAAAATAATTCTACTGAAAGCATCTAATAGTGCTTAATTGTCCTAAAAGGGCGGCTGATGACTGTTTTAATATTTTTTGCCAAAAACAAGTACTTTTGAAGAATTATGAAATTTTATTTACACTTTTTATTTCAAATTTGTTGTACCGAAACGAAAATGCTTTCCCGAATCGCGAATATTCTCTGATCAAATATAGAGTTGACTACGTACCTTGAAATCTCTCATCCAACACACCGAACATAAGTAATGCTGGAAATAAATATAAAGAGGATGTTTCACGCTCATCTACAATCAGCACGCACTTCTCAAGCAATTGCACTCACTTTCTGGTACAACTGTGCTGTTGATTGGTTGAAAATAAAGAGTGTAAAAGAGTGAAAGAAATGAAAAATGAAAAAAATAATACGCTTGTAGTCACTCTCGTCAATGTAAAAATACTTGACTTTCCTGAATAATAAAAAGTGCCTAATTTAATCCTTTTATTATCAGTTTTAATGACAGAAACATAACTTTTCATCTGTAATATTTTTAACTTTTTGGTTTAGTAATTTTTTATCCCTTTTTGAATGCCTAAAACGCCGCTTTTCGTGCCTAATAGTAACTAACTTCATTATTTTGTTACCTATTTTAGGTGCCTAAATCCCTTTTTTGTGTCTCAAATTCCGAAGACTAGTTATGGGAAATAAGGCTGTTGCCGTTTACCCACGGGCTCTAGGTTCTGACGTTCTGTAAGCAACCTCTCGTAACTACATGCTCTTTCACCGACCTGCTTTCTGAGGACGGCAGTGCGTGGCACAGCCAAGCACGGACAGACAGAGCCGAAGGACGTCCCCGGACTTAGGACGTCCCCGGACTTCGCACATGTTTAGGGAAGATTGTTTTACTTTGTTCGCCAGTAAAGAATAGGATTCTCGTAGGTGTTGTGATTTTCAATGTTAAAGTCTGTCCATTGCCAATAGTCGTTGGAGGATAATAATAGAAATTACTTACAACTTGGAAAAAATCACGCTACGCCACTGGTTTACCATACACTTGATACATACTCGCCGGTTTTGTTGTTGCAAACAACGTTGTGTAGGGTCCTTGTCTTGAAGAAAATGCTCCAACCCTTATTTTGTATTGCGCGTAAGGCAATAAATTAAATAGGTTTGCTGACTGTTCTGTGGTCTCTAGACTTCCACTGGAATTGCGACATGATTCTTCGCAAACGATATTTGTCACACACTGTAATATGAAAATTACAAAAATTTATCAAACAATATATTCACTTAATTCATGCATGTTTGAAGAATGTAAACGTGATTTAATGTGATCTGAATACTAAGGTGACCAACCGTCCTCCTTTAGGGAGGACTGTCCTCCCTTTGTAGGTTATGTCCGGCCTCGAAAAGTGTCCTCCTTTTCGATATTTTGAAATTGATCTGTTAATCTCTGAATTTAGAGATGCCGCACCAAACTGTTTCAAAATGAATCTTGTTATGGTGCACTTCGATTAGGGTTGCCAGATCGGCGGAATTCGTGCCGTTTTCAGTAGTTTCAGCTTCAGTATTTCAGTTTTTTTTGCCAAGTGAAAAATCAAGATTAAACTTTGATGCTCTGCAGCACTTACCGTAAAATTCAGTAAGAAGGATATTTCTTGCTTCGAAATTTCCAATATATTGTTAGAAAATTACAAATTGACAAAAAATATTAATTCAGAGGACAAAATACCCGTTTAATTAAATAATTAAAAGGGATGTAAGTATAATTAGTGTGCTTTTGTTTGAATCAATAAAATGATTTATTTATTTACGTTGTATTTTTTTCTTAAAATGTTCGTCCTCCCTTTCATAGTAAAAAAATGGTCACCTTTCGTATACTGTTTTCGGCTGAAGTTTACTTACGGGGAATCAACGGTTGTGTACTTCACATGCGGCATGCGTACTTTATTTTTGAAATCTATTGCCAGACTAACATTTGTAAATTTTCATAAGTCGTTTTGGCCACCGTAACAAGATTGAATTACAGCACAACAATGTAGATGCGTTGCATGAAGTTAATATATATTATTAAAGACAAAAGCGTATGTTTAAAGTGGTGCCGGGAACAAAAAACTTCGCGTACACCAGGGGTCGGCAACCTTTACGTAACTGCGCGCCACATTGTCAAACTATCATTAGCTCGCGATTCACACTTACCCTCCAACTTACTTTTTTTATTCAACAAATATAAGATATTAAGTTACAGTTCAATAATTGTATTAGTACTATTTCAAAACGAGCTTGGGATCCTAGTCTGATGTGAAATGAGTTGTTGAAGAAACAGCTGAGTTTGTCAATCAGCTTGACTTGTAGTCGACGAATCCATTATGAATTCAGATGCGGGCTGAGAGTTGTTCTCCGTGGCCATATCGATTGTTTGCTTCTTATCGAGGTAACATTATTTTCTTGAAAACACTAGTTGGAACCAATGGTGGATCGTGCCCTCAAAAGTAATCACAATATTAGTTATTATTTAAACTTATTTAAATAAAGAACATATGTTCTTCATATCTGCAAAAAGTCGGGACACCTTTCCATGCTCGTAGTAAATGTTGTGATAACTCTTTCATTAAAGCCTGCTGTTTGGGTAAGGAAGTCACGCTCGATAGAAAGCACGAAATACCTGATACTCTATCTTCTGCCATTGTACTGCACACTTATGTAACTACCGTGCCCAACGAAAATAGAATCTATCTCTGACACGACAGCTACAACAAGAGATGTACTAACAACTTTCACGGGCAACAAATGCAAGATTCATTCATGGTGAAGCTTTATTTGGATTACATGCTTTTGCATATTCCTTTGCACAAAATTACAAATATAGTGTAGAAATTCGGTTTGTGGAAACTAACAAGAAAACTAAAATACGATTCTCATCTAATATAATATCGTCACAGGTTTTTGTCTGCAGGAAAGATTCAGAGACACCTGGTGAAGATGTTGAAAATCGCTATCTGTCGAGCGCGTTGAGAACTTTTTCGCAGCAATTCTTCGGTTACGGTTGATTAACAGCACTGAGACATCTTCCCCACAAAACCCCATCTCCTCGTTCCTGGCAGCCACTCGTGTATTATCGCCTACAGTTCAACGTTGAAGTCGAAGGCATAGCAATGTAGTGTAAAGATTCGGGCTCACAGTAAACGTTCAGATTAATTTCTTGTATCTAATTTGCAGTTAAGGCAAGGGAATTGTGATGCGATTATGACTTTCGAGAGTAATAACGAATTACACAAATGGCCTTATATATAATTCGTATATACTTGTATAATGGGGACATTTTTCGGTTGTAGCGCAAACATGATACAGCCGGCACGAGCCGCCACTGGTTGGAACTCAGAATTTCTTGAACAGGCAACGTAAAATGCCAAAAAATCCATAATTGTTTATTTTCTAGTAGACGAATACATACAGACGCCCTTCGGGCCGTAAGCAGCACGCGGGTTGCCTGTCCCTAGCACACACCGAAGGCCGGGACATTGTCTTAAAATTCGACACTGTAGCGTTACTGCGCATTACAAGTAATTTATGTAATTAAAGTATGATTTGTAAGAATGGCACCTTTCTACACATGGGTATTTGTTGTATATGCTTTGTAAAATACATTAATTCTGTTACTTGGCTAAATCAATCCACATTTTACTTGTAACATCCATTAGGCTCATAGTGTGACGAGGAAAAATGGCGTCAATTCCCAGTAAGTAAACTAAATACCTGTTTTCTAATTTAAACAGCTCAATATATTTTGAAAATGAATGGATACCAGATACAATCTTATATGTAGCAAATATAAAAATGAGACGTACCTCATATTGTATCCTGTATCCCTTTATGCTTCCAGTGAACAAAGGCCTTCTCCAAGAAATGTGTATGTCTCTTGGATTTCTTGATTTCACAGTAAGATGTCTCACTTTCTCTGGCACTGTTCGTGAAATAAACTTGTTTAATTTGGCATTATTAGGTCAAGAGACTAAAAACCTTAATCCATAACCCAGAAACAAACTAGTTTGAGATGTTTGCGAAGATCGAATTAAAATTGAAATTGATTACACAGACACACAAACATCAATTTGTCTTCTTGTCTGGGGATCATACCCTGTTTTCTGTATGTTTTTGGGTTGCTAAATCCTAATTCGGTGTCCATTTTAGTCCATCACATTAGGTTTTTGACTTAACCTCAAAAATTTAAAAAATAAAGATATTTGTAACCGAGGGGTCACCTATGTTTTTGGGATCGCTGAAACCGAATATGGAGTCCATTTAACTTCATCACATCAGACTTTTTAATTAAGATCCATTACAATTGATAGAGAAAGTGGAATTGGCCTCTGCCGGGACGACACTCATCACGTTATTGTATGGCAGATTGCCTATATCATCGCCACATCACTAACCTCTCCAAACAGACAGGTTTTTTTACTTTTTTTTAGGATATGTGAAAAATTTGATGTGATGAAGTTAAATTGACTTCAGATTTGGTTTTAGCGACCCCAAAAACATATACGTCTGACCCATGGGTTAGAAATATCTTCCATTTTTTATATTCTTGAGTTATGTCAAAAACATGATGTGGAGTAAAATGGACACCGGATCCGAATTTAGCGACCCCCAAAACATACAGAAAACATGGTCTGATCCCCAAACAGGAAAACATTTTTTGTGCGGCTGTGGTATTGAAGAGAGATCTGAAAACTCAGAGCCAAAAAAAACTAATGATAATGATGATGATGATGATGATGATGATGATGTGTATGTATTTGGCACTTTAGGATCGGATTAATTCGACTTTTCGAAGCTAGCGGTGTTCCCAGGCCCGAAGGGGGCATTATGAAGGATATATCAGTAAGCTCTTATATTTTAAAATAGAATTGTTCGACAGTTTTCTTCAATTCTTTCTCTTTTCAATTTACGCATCAGTACAACACGTAGGGTCAGTGTACCAAATATCGACAACACTATTTTTGTGTATCCCAGTCTGTTAAGTTGGAAAATCAAGCTACTAAAATGATTAACTCTGATAACAATCCTTCTTTGGTTTCCTGAGGTAAAATCGTTCCGAAACCAATTTCAGTTTATAATATTAATTATTTTTTAAAAAGTTACAAATTTAAATTTTCGTTCTTTGGTTCCTAATACCGCCTACCTCTAGTCCTATTACCGTCCACCAGGCGGAATTAGGTGGCATGTCAAAACAAAACAAATAGTTGGTATTGTATTTTTTTTAAAATCCTAGATTAAAAGTTTTGTAATGCTAGAAAATATATTTTGAAATAATGTTAAATACTTTTTTTTGATGCTGGATAAGTTATCTTTAAAGTGTTTCTGCAATAAGTGCACACATTTCTTTCCTTTCCTACTTGCTGCACCACAAAATTTATGATTCCAATTCAAACATGTGGAGCAGAGTAGCCACTGGTGCCCAGAGAAGTCATCTGAATTGTGTTCGCTGAAGAGTGTACAAATGGGGGGGGGCATCAATTCAATATCACAAATATATTTGTCATTATCACTACCTAAGCCACGAGAAATATCACTTAAAAGTTCACTGTCAGCATTTATTTTTTTGTCGGCATGGTTTTTCTTTTTTGTCGACATGTATCTTTCTTTGTTTTCCGCTGGTTGATGGCTTAGAACATTTTTGTGAACTACTTTGCTTTTCACAGTAAAAGTTTTCCAGCTTTTTCTTGTACGGAGAGTTGGTTAAAACTACACTCGCCCCGCCCGTTCGTTTTCGTGAAGGTGGTTTTATTTGAGGTACCGCTCTTATATCCTCAGGTGATACCCTGACCGCGTTAACCACGGCGTCGGTTATTGAACTAGATGGGAATGAGGTTTATTCTCCTGCATTCTGCATATGTTCACTAACCATCTGTATGGCCAACTCGTCATCACTGACTGGAAGACAAAATGCATTAATTCTGGCATTATCTGGTCACCATCAACGGGACTGGAGTGACTATTTTCCTTTTCTTACATGAAGTAGGATTTTGTAAATAAACTATCATCAAATGTTTCAAAGTACACGTTATTTTAATATCTTGACTTTACTTACTTTATTAATTTTATCTCAGGCGCTACACTGTAGCTGTAACAACAACTACTGCATTGATGGTTGACGTTACATACGCCAGAACTATGTTTCACATAAGAAACCATATGTGGAGCACCTGGCTACTTGAATACACGGATAGGAGATATTAGGCACAGGGGCGATAATTAGAACACTCACCCTAATCATTTTTCGTGAATTAATTTAGTTTCAAAAAGGTTTTGTTAGAAATAACAAAGCGTACTTCATACACTACATCTCGACACACATTGAAACCATACACTGGGATTTCTCGTTCGGTGGCTGCGATGCGCGCGTAACTCTTCTACTCTGAAGACCAAGTACTATACGCGCAAGTTTTCTTGATATTCCATAGTGAGGGGTGCGGGGAGAGGAAGGCTCTGGCTACGTCACGACTTAAAAGGTCGTACCAACTGTGAGCATGAACTTAACTCGCCAAAGCGTGCCACGAGAAATGCTACGATTGTTTTGAAAGTACGAAGTGATTGTTGCCACCATTGTAATTGGTACGTGCCGATCCGAGTCGAACCTAAGTATCTCAACGTGTCGTGCTATTCCGCACTTGATGAGGACTAGGGAGCCCGTGTATCAAGAAAACTTGCGAGAGTAATAGCTACAATATACTACATAGAGTGGCTGTCGCTATAGTGTCAGCGCTCTTGGTGGAGGCTCGCCGAACTAATGGCCGCCATGTTTTTTTTAAGTTAAAAAACATGAGTGGCAGTGTAACCACGCATAACCAGTGCCAAACATAATGCTAGAATACTTTCGTTTCCCAGGGGGCTATGTTTTGGCTGCAAAAAACATGTAAATTTGCTTCAAAGATGGAGACGCTTCAGCCACTCTGTGTAGTTTATTGTAGCTCATTGCTGAAGACACGTCGCGGATTTCTGTCTACAGGAATCCCGCGAGTCGCTGCCCTGAGAGATTCTAGGGTTTCTCGGCGTTTTCATAGGCGGATACAGGGGAGGGGAGGGATGGAGGCCATGTCCTCCCACCTTGGGTTAGTTTTTGTAGAGGGTATTTTTTGTTTCATGATTTCATTCAACTTTACGAAAAAATAAAAGTGTGATAAATTTAATTACTCTGACAGAACTATGAAACAGAAAATCGACTGTGAATATGTAATTATTTTCATTTTATTATGTCATTTTATTTTATCACATACTGTCCAACTCAGATAGAATAGATTTATACACAATTTGTGCAACATTTGAATTAATTTTTGACGTTATATGGTTTGAAAATTGATAGTAAATTGTGCATATATTTTTATTTAAACTACGCCTAATATTTATTTTTAATTTTAAATAAACCGGTAAGTTTATGGTCTTGTCCCAAGTCCTGTTGGACAAATAAGGTAATTGCCCTCCTCCCTCCCGACACTTTCGTATCGCGTCTGATAAATGAAAATAAATGATTTGTATGAACAGTTATTTATTGTTAATGAAATAATGATTTTTGTATGAAAAGTTAATATTTTCAAATAATGCTAATAATACCTTCTTCTCGCTTCTGTTAGTAACTGCAAATGGCAAAGAGGCAAGGTGCTTTCCATGTTTGTTTTTTGGGCACATACATATTACTGTGTAAAATTGATGGCTGGCAGTAAAAGCTGAGAAAACAGTATAATTGAGGGAAAGAATAACTTCTTGAGAGAAATGTTTTCCATTGCTGCTTGAAGTATTATTTTCATATAACCTAGAGGGCACCATTTGTCACTGTGAACAGGATACTTGCAGCCCAAATTATTTATTAGTTTATCATTATCTCTTTTAGAAAAGCGATGTTTAGGAAATAGTCTGTTGTGGCAGTAACAGTGAACATTCTTAGTTTCTACTCTGTTATGGTGTATAATATATTAGGTAATATATTGGGTATGGTGGTAATATAATGGGTTTTTTGTTCACGTAATTTTAAAGTACTTAACATCCAAAGTGATGGAAAATCTTGATGACCGTGATATTACTGCTCACAATGTTGTAGTTCCATTTGAGTTTGGTAACTAATAACAACAACATCTTTTAAACATTTATTTCAAAATAATTCACCTCTAAGAATTATTTCATCACCCAATTTGATACAATTGATGAACAGTTTCCCAAATTTAATGCATATTGTTCTTCTCATTTTCTTAAGAAATTTTGATAATTACTGGCTACTTCAGTGTTAAAAATGTAATTGATTAAGAATTGTTTGTATGGCATCTTATATAAAGTGTTAAAATGACAATGTATAACTGACGGAAAAGCAATTTTTAATCAATAAAACTAATGCTAAAAAGGATTATTCAATTTAACAGCGCCCAAGGAGGAGGGAGGCGGCCCTTAAAATAAATTTTTGTGTTTTTCAAAAAGGTTGCAATACCTTGGCACTGAGTTTCAAATTGCACTGTGGGTATTGCATCACGCTTGATAACTATTAAAACTTCACATATTAACACAATTCTCAGCAAATATTTGGGTGCCTACATGTAGATCCGTTTACCATTGGCTACAACTATGGACCTTGATTCTATCTCTTGAATTGAATGTTTTGTTCGTAACATTTAATCAATTCATACCCCATTTTCCTGAAACAAAAATGCTCAAGATGAATTTGTATCTTTGCAGAAATTTTCCTATTCCAAGGAATACTTAATAAGTAAATTATTCAGCAGTTGTATTCAGACAAATGAAAATGGTAATGAATTATATTTTTTAGCAATAAAAAATGTATATACCTTATATTGCACTTCATACCAATGAGGGACTGCCCATCCATTTTGGATTTTCTAAAGTTAAATTGAAATAAGAGCATTATTCCAACTTCTTTCTTGACATGTGGTGTTTTGCTTAAGAATGCGTATTCCTAAAATCCCACAATAATATTTAAAAAGATGTGTCTTTTATTCATTATTACTAATAGTCAATTAAGGAAACAATTAAAGAGCCTTTAGTAGAGAACATGGACCTGGAAATCCTGAAACTTGCACATTACAGTGGTAAACTAGAATCATGTATGGCTTTGAAAACATGGGTAATGAAAGAGAGAGACGAAGCAAAAACTACAGGTGGCACATACGGATATCTGACACCTCATGGGAATCACAAGAAGAGACAGAATGAAATCAGACATCAGAAAGAAATTGGACAACCAAAGCTTAGGAGAGAGATAAAACAGTCTCAAAGGAAGATGGAAAGATTATCTTACGAGAGTAAACAACAAAAACAGATTGCCAAATGATCTGGAAGTTTCAACCAAGATGGTCAAAATAGAGGCAGAACCACTAACGAGGTAGCAACACAAACACTTGGATGGCTAATATCTACAAGAATGCTGTATAAACAACTAGAAACAGGTTTATAAAGTCCAACAGGTCAGTTTCATGATGACCCGATTCGATGAATAGTAAAATTATAAATTTTGTACCTGTTGAATTACAACTAATAAAAGCTTGTGAACACAGGAAAGCAATAAATGAGGAACCAGCAATAAAATCTGTGAAGTTATGTTGGGCAATCATAAATTTTTCAATATCTTTAAAAGAAATAACTGTTGTAATCGACATGTTTTCTAAACTTTGAAATATCAAACTTATTATGTAGGTACTTCCATTCTAATTGGGGCTCTAGGCAGATGAGAACCCATTTTCTCTTTATTCCAAGAACTCCAGATATTTTCACTGGTATTTCTCCGGAGGCACTTCAAGGTCTTCAAATAGGTGACCGAATACAAAAGCATACCAATTTGAGTGGATAAGGCATTAATGGACGCAAACTTTCCATTCTAGATAATCATTTACCTTTCATTGTTTTTTGTTTGTTTTATATTCAACTGGTCTCTCAATATAAAGTTTAAATATTTGCTATGCAAAGATAATACAATGACAACACAGGGGAGGAGAAATCTCCATCTGCAGATGTTTCATCAACATGACATGTCATATATTTAAATCATTTGGTGCAGATATCCGTCTGCCATCTTTTAAAAATTTTTAAATATGTTTGATCAATGTAGCATATAGATATACGATGTATATAAATGCATTGACAGGAATACAAATCCCCCATGTGGGGCCATGAACTCCAGAGGTTTAATTGGCTAAAATTTTCATTTGGTAGCAGAATCGGTAAAGTATATAAAGTAATAATCTGCTTACTGTACTATACAAGTAATTCAGTTTTTTCCCCTTCTCCCAAAATATGAGAGAGAATTTTGAAAGAGGAACAGACAACAGTATTAAATGAACTTAATGACCCAAATAAATTTTTTTTACGAGTAACTTTAATGCAAGAGTTGGGTAAAAATCCAGAATGATTTGATTCAGGGGTGTCATAGGGGGGATACAATCAATAAAGATCTTTATTGAAATCCTATAATCAGTTCTCTCTTTGCAACTCTCTTTGAAACAGATGGTTTTTATCAACAAGACATACCACCAAACACATGGTTTTTAATCAAGAAGAAACTTATTTTGCAATAATGATTATGTTGGTTTGTGAAACAGCACTAATACCAACGTTTTAGATGCAAGGGTAATTACGGGTGCAGATTTTGTTCAGATTACTTGTTATTAATAAACACCTGTTCTTTTTAAATAATAAATTATGTAAATCAAAATCTAGACAAGAAAAATAGTGTCTCAAAAAAATATATTTGATGTATACAAGCTTGAAAATTCTTCTGACCAGGTTTAAATACCAATTATAATGTGGCACAAGGTATTCAGTAACGCAAATAGAAAATGGGTCAGTTTAATGTTGTGAAGCCTTAACAAATCATCAAAAAGCCTTCAAAATTACTATTGCCATGAAAGGAAAGGATCACCGTAAAAATGTGGAATGGTGGAAGTGATGTGCTTGATGAAAATTTTAAAGTAAAAGTAAAATAAGTTTATGGAACAGTGGTTGTTTCCTAGGATGTTATGAAGATAAACCTGATATGTGGAGATACTGGAGAATGTTAAAAGAAATGTGACGAAAAAAATGAACGTTGAAGGGAAAGGGGATAAGAAATAAGTAGGTTTTTTGAAATGACTCATTCCTGTTCAGGTAAAGAAAAAGAAACATTGAAAGTTGGACCTGCATTAGACTTTGAAAATGAAGAAGTCAACAAAGCTTGTCATGAAATTGAAAAATGGCAGAGCTCTGGGACCAGGAGGAATCTCAATAGAATTTCATTTAAAATAGCCTCCTCAAATGCCCATATGACAAAATTTCAGTTATTCAATACATGTTTGGAAGGAGATTTAAATTCCTGAAAGATGGAAAATGGAATTTATTTCTTCTACAAGAAAGGCAATAAAATTGAAGGTGAAAATTACTAGGGGCATACTTACCAAGTTCAATTGGGAGACTATATGGCCAGATATTGAACCAACAAACTGGAGAGTTGAAGGAACCGGAGACAGAGTAGATTTGGAAACAGGAGAATCATGTATTCATAGCTTAATTGTTTATAACAAATGACTGAAAAATGAATAAGTGAGACAGGGAGGATACATATCATATTTATAGATCTGATAAGGTAATTTGACTCAGTACCCTTAGTTAACTCTCAGATACAATGAAAGACAAAAATATAAATACAATTTTATGAAAGCTATCATCACTTGTCTATTTGCAGAATTGCCGAGCAGAGTTAAAGTATATTCCAGTAGCTCTTCAGCATTTAGACTAAATGAAGGTCTTACGCAAGGATTTTCTTACTCTATTGGAGTCACAATTTATAACCAAAACATGAATTTTTTCTTACCTGGAAAAGAAA
>BOPP01000044.1:5640559-5698059 GCA_017312745.1 Gryllus bimaculatus
AATAATGCTAATAATACCTTCTCCTTCTGTAGTAACTGCAAATGGCAAAGAGCAAGGTGCTTTTCCATGTTTCGTTTTTGCACATACATATACTGTGTATTGATGGGCTGGTAGTAAAGCTGAGAAAACAGTATAATTGAGTGGAAAGAATAACTCTTGAGAGAATGTTTTCCATTGGTCTTGAAGTATTATTTCATATAACTCTAGAGGGCACCATTTGTCACTGTGAACAGGATACTTGCACCCAAAATTATTAGTTTCATCAATATCTCTTTTAGAAAGCGATGTTTAGGAAATAGTCTGTTGTGAGCAGTAATAGTGAAATTCTTAGTTTACTCTTTATGGTGTAATATATTAGGTAATATATTGGGTATGGTGTAATATAATGGGTTTGTTCACTAATTTTAAGTACTTACATTCCAAGTGATGGAAAAGCTTGATGACGTGATATTACTGCTCACAATGTTGTAGTCATTTGAGTTGGGAACTAAAACACAACAATCTTTTAAACATTTATTCAAAATAATTACCTCTAAGAATTATTTCACCCAATTTGATACAATTGAACAGTTTCCCAAATTTAATGCAATAGTGTTCTTCTCATTTTCTTAAGAAATTTTATAATTACTGGTACTTCAAGTGTTCAAAAATGTATTGATTAAGAATTATTGGTATAGCTTCTTTTATAAAGTGTTAAATGTACAATGTATAACTTACAGAAAGCAATTTTTAATCAATAAAACTAATGCTAAAAAGGATTATTCAATTTAACAGCGCCCAAGGAGGAGGGAGGCGGCCCTTAAAATAAATTTTTGTGTTTTTCAAAAAGGTTGCAATACCTTGGCACTGAGTTTCAAATTGCACTGTGGGTATTGCATCACGCTTGATAACTATTAAAACTTCACATATTAACACAATTCTCAGCAAATATTTGGGTGCCTACATGTAGATCCGTTTACCATTGGCTACAACTATGGACCTTGATTCTATCTCTTGAATTGAATGTTTTGTTCGTAACATTTAATCAATTCATACCCCATTTTCCTGAAACAAAAATGCTCAAGATGAATTTGTATCTTTGCAGAAATTTTCCTATTCCAAGGAATACTTAATAAGTAAATTATTCAGCAGTTGTATTCAGACAAATGAAAATGGTAATGAATTATATTTTTTAGCAATAAAAAATGTATATACCTTATATTGCACTTCATACCAATGAGGGACTGCCCATCCATTTTGGATTTTCTAAAGTTAAATTGAAATAAGAGCATTATTCCAACTTCTTTCTTGACATGTGGTGTTTTGCTTAAGAATGCGTATTCCTAAAATCCCACAATAATATTTAAAAAGATGTGTCTTTTATTCATTATTACTAATAGTCAATTAAGGAAACAATTAAAGAGCCTTTAGTAGAGAACATGGACCTGGAAATCCTGAAACTTGCACATTACAGTGGTAAACTAGAATCATGTATGGCTTTGAAACATGGGTAATGAAAGAGAGAGACAAGCAAAAACTACAGGTGGCACATATGAGATATCTGACACCTCATGGGAATCACAAGAAGAGACAGAATGAAAATTCAGACATCAGAAAGAAATTGAAAACCAAAGGCTTAGGAGAAGAGATAAAACAGTCTCAAAGGAGATGGAAAGATTATTTACAGAGAGTAAACAACAACAACAGATTGCCAAAATGAATCTGGAAGTTCAAACCAAGATGGGTCACAAATAGAGGCAGACCACTAACGAGGTAGCAACACAAACACTTGGATGGCTAATATCTATCAAGAATGCTGTAATAAACAACTAGAAACAGGTTATAAAGTCCAAAAGGTCAGTTTCATGATGACGATTGATGAATAGTAAAATTATAAATTTTGTACCTGTTGAATTACAACTAATAAAAAGCTTGTGAACACAGGAAGCATAATGAGGAACCAGCAATAAAATCTGTGAGAGTTTATGTGGGCAATCCATAAATTTTTTCAATATCTTTAAAAAGAAAATACTTGTTGGTAATCGACATGTTTGCTAAACTTTGAATATCAAACTTATTATGTAGGTACTCCATTCTAATTGCTCTAGGCAGATGAGAACCATTTTCTCTTTATTCCAAGAACTCCAGATATTTTCACTGGTATTTCTCCGGAGCAACTTCAAGGTCCTTTCAAATAGGTGACCGAATCACAAAAGCATACCAATTTTGAGTGGACTAGCATTAATGGACCAAACTTTCCATTCTAGATGACTCATTTACTTCATTGTTTTTTGTTTGTTTTATATTCACTGGTCTCTCAATATAAAGTTTAAATATTTGCTATCAAAGATAATACATGACAAACACAGGGAGGAGAAATCTCCCATCTGCAGATGTTCAATTAAACAGACATGTCAATATTTAAATCATTTGGTGCAGATATCCGTCATGCCCATCTTTTAAAAATTTTTAAATATGTTGATCATGTAGCATATAGATATACGATGTATATAAATGCATTGACTGGAATACAAATCCCCCATGTGGGCCATGAACTCAGGGTTTAATTGGCTAAAATTTTCATTTGGTACAGAATCGGTAAGTATATAAAGTAATATCTGCTTACTGTACTATAAAGTAATTCAGTTTTTTCCTTCTCCCAAAAAATCATGAAGAGAGAATTTTGAAGAGGAACAGACAACAGTATTAAATGAACTTAATGACCCAAATAAATTTTTTTTTACGAGTAACTTTAATGCAAGAGTTGGTAAAAATACAGATGATTTGATTCAGGGGTGTCATAGGGGGGATACAATCAATAAAGATCTTATTGAAATCTATAATCAGTTCTCTCTTTGCAACTCTCTTTGAACAGATGGGTTTTATCAACAAGACATACCCCAAAAACATGGTTTTAATCAAGAAGAAACTTATTGTCAATAATTGATTATGTGGTTGTGAAACAGCAAACTAATACCAACGTTTTAGATGCAAGGGTAATTACGGGTGCAGATTTTGGTTCAGATTACTTTTTATTATAAACACCTGTTCTTTTTAAATAATAAATTATGTAAATCAAAAATCTAGACAAGAAAATAGTGTCTCCAAACAAAATATATTTGATGTATACAAGCTTGAAAATTCTTCTGAAAGGTTTAAATACCAATTATATGTGGCACAAGGTATTAGTAACGGCAAATAGAAAATGTCAGTTTAATGTGTGAAGCCTTAACAAATCATCAAAAAGCTCTTCAAAATTAACTATTGCCATGAAAGGAAAGGATCACGTAAAATGTGAATGGTGGAATGATGTGCTTGATGAAAATTTTAAAGTAAAAGTAAAATCATTTATGGAAAGTGGTTGTTCCTAGGATGTTATGAAGATAAACCCTGATATGTGAGATACATGGAGAATGTTAAAAGAAATGTGACGAAAAAAATGAACGTTGAAGGGAAAGGGGATAAGAAATAAGTAGGTTTTTTGGAAATGACTCAGTTCTGTTCAGGTAAATGAAAAAGAACATTGAAAGTTGGACCCATTAGACTTTGAAAAATGAAGAAGTCAACAAAGCTGTCATGAAATTGAAAAATGGCAGAGCTCTGGGACCAGGAGGAATCTCAATAGAATTCATTTAAAATAGCCTCCTCAAATGCCATATATGACAAAATTCAGTTATTCAATAAATGTTTGGAAGGAGATTTAATTCCTGAAGAATGGAAAATGGAATTTATTTCTTCTACAAGAAAGGCAATAAAAATGAAGGTGAAAATTATAGGGGCATTACTACCAGTTCAATTGGGAGACTATATGGCCAGATATTGACAGACAAACTGGAGAGTTGAAGGTACCGGAGGAACAGAGTAGATTTGTAACAGGAGAATCATGTATTCATAGCTTAATTTGTTTATAACAAATGACTGAAAAATGAATAAGTGGAGACAGGGAGATACATATCTTATAGTTCTGATAAAGGTATTTGACTCAGTACCCTTAGTTAAACTCTCAGATACAATGAAAGACAAAAATATAAATACATTTTCATGAAAGCTATCACTTGTCTATTTGCAGATTGCCAGAGCAGAGTTAAGTATATTCCAGTAGCTCTTCAGCATTTAGAATAAATGAAGGTCTTACGCAAGGATTTTCTTACCTCTATTGGAGTCAAAATTTATACCAAAATGAATTTTTCTCACCTGGAAAAGAAAGTGCAAGGGCATGGATACCTATTGAGGCAGATTTCTTGTGTACCTTTAATGAATGCAGTTAAACAAGAGATGAAGGCATGGGAGTACATACCAAAGAATAGAAGGTACTATAAAGAAAGACCTAGAAGGAAATGGGAGGAGAAAGTTGGAGTAATATTAATGACTAGAAGATTAGTGGAAGAAAATAAGAATAATCAAAAGAAACAGAGATTAGGCAGTGAGAAACGGCAACACTCGTTAAAAAACTCGCTTTACCAATTTTTACTACCCCAATCAACTAAACAAGCACAGAACTTTGCTTTTAACTTTCTAATTCAAACTGTTGCTGACATACATCTTATGTTTATAAAATTATCTAGATGAGAAATGTATTGTTTTTTTCTTTTCTGGGAGTAAGGATCCATTCCATAGGTTTCTTTTGCTCTAAGGAGGTTGTCTCCAAGGCTACCTTTACTATGCCTCATACTTCAGAAAACTTTTTAATTCTGAAAACAAGTTTACCAGATTCTTACTGATTGCTGAACTGCTAATTATCAGAAGATTGTTGGATCTCAGGCCTAGTACAGCCAAGGGATCTCAGTGAAAAGTACTCCAAAGTGGTTTTCTTTCTCTTCAGGCTTATTTTCATCTATCAGCTACCTGAATTGTTAGTGTTAAATTTACTGTGTTTGATTCAGTTCAGACATAATTTAATTTCAACAGATTCATTTTGAATAAGCACGAGAAATCAGCTAATACACAGCAGGTCCTTAGTGAAACAAATATATTTTTCATTTTTTTATTTCATAATTATTTTTGGAAGAAATATATTTCTTCTTTTGACAATAATTAATTCAGTTATTTCTTACCTTTTAAGTGCATTTTTTTTTTTTTTTCAAATTGCTTAGCGTTTTTATCAATTTTATCAAACACTATATTTGTTGTGCATGGTTATTTTTAAATTAGCTGATAGAACATATGTAAAAACAGTGTAGGTAACAAAGGTAACAAAAAAAAAATTATATTAAATATACTAGGTATGTACTAGTTATTACTTACGCTTTTGGCATAATGGAGGATAGTAGCCTTCTTCACACAAATCATTGCATTCACCAGTGTATTTATCACAGGAGCCTTCTTTACATCTTCCACATAAATTTTGACAATTAGCTCCATAAGTCCCAGGTTCGCATTCTGATGCATATATAAATCATACTGTTAATACACAATTAGGGAATGGAAGCACAGAAATAGGCAGTGACTCAGTAATTAATTTCAATAAAGATGAACAGAGATTCATTAAAGTCTTCTGTTCATGAAAAACTGACATTCAAGCATTTTCTACACAAATATAAAATATGTTGCCTCTAATTATTGTGTTGTTATGTTTATTGCAGAATAAAATTTTGCTCCAATTCACTCCAGGGATTTAGCAGAATACATTTATCTACATATCCAACACAAAATAAAAATGTGATGTAATGTAGAAACACAAATATAAAACAACACTAATAATAAGCATGTTTGCCACTTTGTTATAGTGTCCTATAAAATTGACAATTGATCATATTGAGTTTCATCTGATTCTTAAACAGAGAATTTGAATAGGGGAAATAATATATAGTAGGCTCTAGGAAGTCCCTTTTAAACACCTATGGGTTCTAACCTAAATAATGTGATGAAAATAAAATTAAAGTCTTTTGGAGCACTTAATTACTGGACTAATACGACCAGCACAAGTTTTGTGGTCAAAAATAATTTAATGGGGTCGCAAATGATTAAAGATTTTTTGAACAGGCCCTGTCACAGACTACCATCTACAGCTGGTGCCTGTTAAGCAATAGAAGCATGGAGGTATTAGAACTTCATAGAATGAGAGTATTTTGAGTTAGTTGGGAGCAGAGTGTTGCATTTCATTTGACAGAGTCTGCACCGATTAATGAAGCTAAAAAATATCATCCCTTACATCTGATTTCATTATGGTTTTATTTGCTGGAAAAAATTTTAAAAAATCTTTCATTTTCCCGAGCACAATTGCACCTTCTGTTATCAATGCAAAACATTAAAATCTTGTTGTTTACAAATCAGTTGAACACTAACTACATGCTATAGTTTGTTCCTGTTCAAAAAATATTTTGAAAAGACAAAATGCATGCAATAGTTGAGACACTTACGCTGTCCCTCCTAATTTGCTACTCACTAGCCATCCCAACTTGTATGACCTCTTTCTTTTATCTTGCGAGTGTCAATCTACTGTCATTTACTTCACATTAAGAAAAATTAGTTGCATTTGTTTCATATCTAATTTTTACATTTTTTTTAGCATTATTCCACCTAAGAAAGTAACCAAAACAACAAAATATTTATAATGTCATTAGGGTCACTTCAGTGGGTGCTAAATGTTGAATTTATAAGTTCAAAATTACTTGTGGCATTGTTATCTTCCTCTTTGAGAAAAGAGTTAAAATTCAAGTTCATATATTTAAGTTTTCTACGTTCAGAACACTTATTTAAAACACAGACATTGATAAATTCTATTATAAGAAACTATCTGAATATTTTCAATACAGGAAACTCGGTCAATAAATAAAATAATTTCAAACATTCTATGAAAAAATATTTTAACGATAAAATTAAAAATATTATTGGACAGGATCATGATTGAAGACTTATTATCAAAAAAGTACTAACTTAGGCAGAATTAATCAGGCTATTTGAATATCGAAATTCAAATTTCACATAAAAAAGTAACAAGAAAATAATTTTTGGAATCTGTGAAACTAGATCATGATTTGCTGTCACCATTACATTTTGTTACCAGTTTAAAAAATTATAATGGATACATTAAAAGAATTAAAATACATGAGGCCAATAAAAACCAAACCTTGACCTTTCCCAACATGTTTTCTTTTTTATAATTCTAACCAAGAAAATTCCAGTTACTGATTATCTACATGCAAATTTTCTACATTTTAAAATAAATTGAAACTATGCTAAATTACATGATTCAATATTGACATTAATCCAAAACTTTTCTTACAAAAATAATGTTTTATTATAAACGTTTCTATTTGATACTTCTGGTCTTTCTTTCCTCAGATCCCTTGAAACATGAAGGTCGGTCAGAAAATAATGTCCCAAGTTTTGCTCTAATAATAAATAACCAATAATACTGGCAGTCAGTTGTAGATGCTAACCCTTCAAAGTTTATTTCCAATGTTAGTATTTGAAGTTTCAACTCTCTCCTACAGTTGTCAGTTCCTTAATGTACTGTTATGCAGCTGATTTCGCGAGTCTGCCCCTGGCGAAATCAGCTGTTGACAGTTTCATCCAATCGGGCGCTTGGACGTCACTGCAGTGACGTTATGCTCCCGATTGGATGAAGCCGTCAACATCTGATTCCTACCAGGGGCAGACTTGCATAAATCGCAGTATAAAATGGCGTCTGTAGACGACGTGCGTTATACAAACAACGGGCTGTGATTAAGTTAATGCGGGGAAGAAAACTTGTGAACATCCACAAGCACTTGTGTGCAGTGTGTGGCTCCGCTACTATCGACAGGAGTCGACAGTTAAACGTTTGGCTAAATGAGTTAGAGCTTCGGAAAGTAAAGAATGCGATCTTCATGATTTGCCGCGTTAAGAGCATCCCGCCACAGTGACGTGTTCTGACTTGCTGTTCACTGTCTTTTGGGGCGTTGACATGCTGATCACTGGGTTTTGAGTGTCATTTAAGTTGATGTTATGCCCAAAGGCAGTTACGTAAATTTAAGTTCTTACATCAGCACTCTGAATATCGTAGAAGTGTTTCCCGCGAGTTCGATCTCAAAAGAATTGTACACAAAATTTGCTCTTGCATGATAACGCATACACACGGTTCGCAACAAGAGAAGCACTGGCAAAAATGGGTTCCCCATCCACAACACAATCCGGATTTATACACCTCCAATTCCCATATCTACGGGCGAATGAACAATGCTATTCACAGCAGAAAATTTGAAGACGACGTCAGTGTGATCTGCAAAGTGAAGGAATGGCTACGTCTTCGTCAGGAAAAGACTTGATTCAGGCAGAGGCATGCTCCCCCTTGTTTCGCGCTGACGTAAGGCTACACAAATCGATGGAAATTATGTGAAAAAAATAGAGCAAGTAGAATAACCATATATTGATGTTGTGTGCAAGTGTTAGATTTTTCGAAGAAATATTTCTGGAGGAAGAAAAATGTGGGGCATTACTTCCTGACCCCCTTCGCAGTATATTTTCATGTTGATTTTTTAAATTAAATTTAGTAGCTCTTACCTTTTTCACAGTTTGTTCCTTTAAATCCTGCGGCACAATAACAATTCCGAAATGTATCGCAAAATATAATGTTCTTGCAACCGTCTTGAAACGATGAACATCTGCCGCTGCAATTCTGACCAAAGTGATTCGGTCCACAAGCTGTATAACAAAGTAGTTCTATATGAGAGGTAATATTGGTTGAAAAAAGTATTGTTGGTGTGTTTTTTCTTGGAACAGAAGAAAATCTCACATTGACCGTTGGACAGATTCCCGAACGCACATCGTGGTCCACAGGAGTGTTTTTGTCAAGTATAATGAATGCACGCAGAGACGTAAATATACAAAGGGGACTAGTCCCATGGACGGTTGCAGAGGTGACCGAACGTAATGAGAAAGCTGCGAAATGAAACATATTGTTGTTTCATAAAGAGACCTGACGTTTTCCTCCGAACTTTTACATTTTAGCGTCAATTTACGTTTAATTAGAAAACGTGACAATTTCAATATCTCTACAAACATTGTTTGTTTGACAACAATTTAGGGAAAAATAAGTAGCATATATTGTGGGGTTCAGGCGGTAGCTCGAGAATATTACAAGAAGAAAATTCTGCAAAATAAATTATATTAAAATAATTATAGGCCACATTGTTATTCAGAGACAAGCAAACTTTGGGAAGTGTATCTGTTGACAATGAATGTATTGTTCAGCGTTAATGAGAGAAGCCTTTTAATCGTCATTTGTATGACGAGAAATTGTAAAAATGAATGTGTTTCATGAAATATATGCATACATAAATAATTGTATAATAACAATAGTATAAACTAGAAAAACTACATAACCGAATCCTGATAGCTAGGGTTGTTGACGAAAACGGCAGGTATCGCCATGTCGCAAACCACCACCTTTTGAAGTCTCTTGACGCCAATCATAGCCTACGCACATTAAAAAATAGATGACTCAAAGACTAGTGCATAGTTCCTGTTGATCTAAATTACTTCTTACCTTCTGTGCATGTAGGTCCTGCAAATCCAGTGGGGCATACACATGTCTTAGCATTTTTATCATACACTCCTCCGTGACTACAATTGTTCCCAGCTTCTCCAATTGCGGTGAGATCTACAAAATGAACAGTACGTAGGTTAAAAAGGAACACACTAACTGTATGTAGTGTCAGGGATCATAAACAGAATTGATAGAAGTCTATTGTTAATCTGAAAATAACTGTTGTTATTGTTAGTCTCAGTGATAGTACTGGAAATCTCAGTGATAGTGTCTGAGAAAATCACATACATATTGTTCAAGTTTTAAATAAATCTTTTGTGCTGGTTGTCATAAAGATACATTTTTGATTTATCATACGAATTGTGTAACAAAACAATTTATTATTTAGCTAACCATTACCCAGTACCTTATTTTATTCTGGGGAGATGAAAAATTGAAATACTGATACAAACATTTTCTACAAATCGGCACATTCCCGTACACATAAGGACATACGTAGTAATGTATGTGGTGCAGGGAAATTTATGAAATGTTGCGGAAAATCGATTTCGAGACTTCAACGGAAATACACGTTTTGGGGTACCGAAAAAATGTTTTTTTGCAAATCGTCCATCCGTCCGTCCGTCTGTGAACACCACTAGCGCCTAAACTACGGGTAGAATTTTTTCCAAATTGAAGAGACCCTTATCCACCTGGCTCGAGGCGAAGCTTTGCGATTTTGAAAAACATTTTTCCAAATGTACATTAAGCCCCCCGGACATTTAAAACTTTCATAAAAACGGCTTCAAATTTTTTCTTTGAATTTCTTGTAAAAATATAGTGAAATACACTTATAAAGGTGGCAAAGGTTCGATTTTCACAGTTGACTACAAATTTTCGAAAATTGCACAATTTTGTTTTTTCTCGGCAACTACAAAATAAAAGATAAAGATTTTTTCTTGAAATGAAATTAACCATGATTACTGAAATTAACCATGAATTCTTTCATTGTCATGAACAGTTCTTTTGAAAAACATAGTTTTCGTGTAATATTTGCAATTAAAAAAATTACAAAAACAAGATTTTCTCGAAAATGGATCCAAATTTTTCTTTAAACTTTTGGTAAACATAATGCTGAATGTACTCTACGAGACGACATAAACATCATATTGCTATATTCTTTTGTTTAAAAAAATACAAATATGTACTTTTTGAGTTGTCTCGTACGTCACATTTGCGGCAATTTGTTCACATTTGTTGAGGCGGCAAAATACTCGTTGGATAAGTTGGGAGAGCAATTTGTAGAAGCTGCAACGAAACATCGCCTCTTCTGTCAGTATTTTTTTATCAAACAAGAGGGTTATGGAAAAGAGACGACACACAATTGACAAATATTGTTACATGGAGAAATAATTATCGAGTATTGAAGAGATTGTCACAGTTATCTCTATCCCGACGAAATCAAACGTTTCTTTACGAATTTCGGCGTTTTTACTTCATATTACCACTGCATCCATTGGCTGGCACTCCCTGAATAGAATCTTGAAAGCGTCCAACACGTTTTTACTAAGCTTTCTGCACTTCGGTGGTGACACACAGCTGGTGACACGTCGTGGCGTCTGAGGTAGAAATTGGTGAGTTTCCCGTATTTTGACAATGGTTTATTTTACGCGGGGCTGCCCAAGAGCTCATGCGATCTTTCGGTGACGCTCCGAACTAATAGGAAGCAGTTGACCATCTACGTCAAGGAACTTTGTACGAAATAAGTGAGTATTTGGTTAATTGGGAAGAAATTCGCTCGGCTTTTCGAGTATAATTAGGCTATCTCCAGAGCGCAAAGTTTGAAATGTACGATCCTCTGAAACGCCTTCAAAGAACATCACAAATACGAGGCGCCAAATTTGAAGCAATTTGGCGATCAATGTGTCAACATTATTCCCGTCCCCGAAAAGCATCGAACCGGGTTAAGAGGCCTAGGGCAGGACGCCGTATAACCGACTGTCACGTTCGGCGAATTGTGTGCACCCTGCTATGATTTATTGGCTTTGAACATGTTTGACCAAGTCGCGAGTTGCCAACCCTGACTCCGATGAATAATCATGCGATCGGTCCGAGGCCGGAGCTGAAGCGTCAAAAAATGACTGGAAGAGAGATTCGAATGCCTTTGTGTTAAATCCAATGCTTATTATTTACTTGCATTTAAAAGGCGAGATTAGAAGAACCTTGATTTATAAAGAGTCGGTGTTTCCATGCCCCGTGCGCATTTTTAAAAAAAATGTATTTCTTCTTGTTCGACCAAAGGTCTTTCGAGGGGTTTCGGTTTTACATACTGACATTTTGGGATTTAGGCATTCCTGACAAATTGGATAGATGGCTCTGGCTCGTTTAATTCGTTTGTTTTCTTCTAGAAGCTGCTGGATTTATTTTTAATTTTTTTTGGGGGGGGTAAGCTGTTAGGATTGCCTATCGAGCAATAGGAAGGGAAGTGAAAGATTCTATATAGATACAGAATGAGTTATGTTTAGGGAGGTTTAATGATGTCTTGGGAAATTTGATTTGATTCGCCTTGGGATGTTTGCTGTTCGACCTAGGTGAAATTTCAGAGCGGAATGAAATGAGGGACGGGAAGAATAGAAATTATTTGCTACTTTTTTCATGTGTTGGAGTACTGTTTCCATTTGGAGTTATCTATGAATTTGGTGGTTAGGTATAAACCACGGAGCTTTAATTGACTTCCTGAGGACTTTATTTTGGAGAATTTGCATTTTTTATATGGTGGCGGAAGCAGCGTTTCCCCACTCCGGGCAAGCATAAGTTAGAGTGGGTAGGATAATAGATTTATATAATGGAATCTGGCATTTGGTATTGAGTGTTGAATGTTGATTTATAAGAGGGTATAGTTTTAATATTTTGGCATTGGATTTGTTGATAGCAGCGTAAATATGACGTGGGCAAAATAAGGAATTAATAATAGGAGCGCCGGGCGTAGCCTTGGCAGTTCGATGGGGAGAAAAAAAAAAACAGTGAACAGACAAAAGCAACAAACACGGTCGTTGTGGTAACGCATGGCACGAATACTATCTCCGCCCGTGCCGTTCCGCCAATACGACTGTGAAAATTCATAAATTAAATGAAAAATAATATAAGAAAAACAATGAGTTAAGATATAATTACTACAGCTGGTATCAGTGAGCTAATTCACGAGTCGAAAATTCAAAACAAAACAAAAATAGTTTGATGCTGTGAACTTCCAACGCGCAGAAGAGGGGAAAAATTATTAAAATTGAAAATAAGTAAAATAAACGTATTGATCGATGCTTCAATGCACCATAAACAAAAACAGGTCGACTTTCTGAGCGATTTATGTCGACAATACGAATGAAGAGTCAAAAATGAAGGAACGAACCCAGTGTGCTGCAGTTAATGCAGTTTTGAACATCGGATTTTTTTCATAAATATCAAGTGTATATATAAACTAGTTTGCGCGATCACCTTCTTCTTGTAGCTGGGCATGATGCTGTAAACATTTTAAAACGACTAGTTTTTTGCTAGGATGGCAATTTTGAAGACAAGCAGCGCAATAGGGCTGTAAAATGAAATATCAGATAGGACGATATGATGAAACCTATGCTTGTGGATTTTATGTAGTTTTTTGTGTGTGCGTTTTATTACAATTAGAACTTCTGTCGTCACCACTCCTGATAATTCACTGTTGCACGAAGCAGTGATAATTGCACTGTTTAAAATGACATAAAATTAATTTAACTATATTAATTTGTTTTTTCACAAATACCATAAATGTAATTTTTTTAAAATTTTCTCAGGTCGTTAGTATGGTTAATTCCAGAGATTTGTATACCTTATTGCATTTGTGAGTGCAAGTGCTTCACATGACTTCTGATGAAGTTTTCCGAATACTCAATAATATTGTGTGAGAAAGAACTAACTTCGCATTGCAGTAACGCCTAAACGCCATTTTCTTAAGAGTGGCTCCTAATTTTTCAATGGAAATTGCCACTTAGAACAAGGTATTACTATTCTTTAATGTTCTCAAAGTAATATTTCGGTTATACTATTAGAAAACCGAAAATTGGGAAAATTTCTTAAAAATGTACTTTGGGCGTCGATAAATGGCAACTAGCAAGAGTTTGTGACAAGTCTGAATAGCTACCCAGACCATAGAAAATAGGGAACAAATATGAGAAAGCCAGCTCCATTCTGTAGCACCACCAGATTTGAAAATTTAAGTAGTTTTCGCGCAATACTATGTGCAATAATTTGCAATATTAAAAAAAATAACAAGATTTTTCAAAAACGGCTTCAAAATTTTTCTTTAAAAGTTTGATAAGGGTAGTGATAAATGTACTCTATAAGATGATATAAGCGTCAATTTTTCTCTCTTCTTTGTTTTTTCCAAAAATTACAAAATGTAACTTTTTCCAAGCATCTCACGTCGTTAATACACGTTACGTGAACGACGATTCACATTATTGCATTTTTGAGTACCAATGCTTCAAATTATATCTTATAAAGATTCTCTAAAACTCAAAAGTTTTCTGCGCGTATCCATCAAGATAAATCTTAGAAATCTTATAAATCTGAGAAATTAGAATGGTCTCAATGCCCCGAATGACCGCCCAAAGCAAATACATTTTCCAAATAAATAACCTAAATATTACTTTGTTCTTGAAGTAAATTACTGCGAGAAAGAATGCAATATTTGTCACGCTTACGTAATTTGCATTTACATTGCCACTTAGTTTTTGCAACTAATGTTCTATAATTTGTAATTTTAAAATAATTAAGTTAATTAATATTACGTTAAACAATGAGAAGAGATTTTCAGAATTACCAACTGCCTCCAAGCAATACCATCTAGATGTAATCTAGTTGTAATACAGAAAAATTAATTTTATATCATCTTAAACAGTGCAGTTCGAAAAGTGTGAAGAAAAAAATTGGAGAAATTTTTGAAAAAACATCGTTTGAATGTTTGTGAAAATGCAGAATTTTGAGCTAATTTTGACAGAAAAGGGTTGAATTTTTGAAAAACTTTATCCGAAATTATTTGAAGCTCATGTACTCATAAAGAAATTAATGTGAACAAATTGCCGTTAATGTAAATACTAACAACGGGAGAAATAAGTTAAAAACTACTAAAAAAAACTACATTTTTGTAATTAAAAAAAAACAACACGAAAGAATAGAGCGATATAGCGTTTATGTCATCGAGAACGAGCTAGAATATACTACATAGAGTGGCTGAAGCGCCTCCTTAAAAGGAACTATTGAAAATAACTTAAAAAATATCATTACTTACTTGTTTTTGAACTGATGATTTGGGGAAGAACGCTTCTCCAATACCTTTCGGGAAAAACATAAATATCATCCCCTGGAAAAAGAAATTTAAAAAAAATGTATTAAAAGGTCTTGACTACATTAATGTATATTTTTCAATTACTAAATTGTTAGTTTCAGAAAGTGTGTATTACCATCAGAAGTACATTCTGCTATGTTCAAAATCTTGCTTTTATTCCCCTCCAGATGCACAGAGAGTTTAGTAGAGCTATCTCTGATATCAAGAAAACTGGACACATAACGACTTATTTGCCATCCATTTATCTGTGAAAAATATTAGACTACTATTTTCTTTTTTCATTAGAATAAAAGGATATTTTTTATTATATTTAAAAATATTATCATTACAGTCACTTGGTACAGAGGTTTGAGATTTTTAAATAAAACTGATCATCTTTATAATTAATTAATTTTATAAATAAATATAAAAACTGACTTTCAGAGAGGCGGATGCATACTTTCGTGTTTCATATTACAAAGTTAAGTGATACAAATATAGAAAATTGTGATGACACAGCGAGGGATGATGTATTGTTCATATGCTTAATACACAAGAATTGTGTGAGGAAATATTAGGGGAAATATTTCAACCTTTTAAAATTTAACCTTTTAAAAGGTGGGAGGGGAGCAGGGGAGGGGAGGGGGGAGGGGGGAGGGGGGGGAGGGGGGAGGGGGAGAGGGGGAGAGGGGAGAGGGGGAAGTGGAGAAGGGGGTGAGGGTGGGCGAGAGGGGAGAGTATGGGGTGAGAGGGGTGAGAGGGGGGAGAGAGGGGGGAGAGAGGGGGTGAGTGTGTGAGTGTGAGAGAAATAGAAAAAGGGATGTTACCTCATTTGTATGAATTTGCTGAAATAATATTGTATCACCATTTGACTGATTAGCATAGATATTTAATGATCCAGAAGGAGGTAGTGAATAAATAAGTGACACGCAAAGATGAGGTTGTGAAAGGTGCAGAGGCGATGTTAGTATTCCACTTTCGCTCTGTAGTTCTAATATTCTGATTGCCAATGGAATAAATTCTGGAAAAGTAGACAAATGTGGTAAATCAACACTCGCTAATTATTCAGAAAGTAGGAATCGAAAGTCATAACTACACGTAATCCACAGATTTTACATTCTCATATAAGTACTATACATTTTTTTCATTTTTAATTTCATAATATGATAATCATACATATCTTGGACTTCATTAGTGGGAATATTGGTAAATAGATTCTTCACATTAAAAGCAACTAATTTTGCATTGGGGGGAACAGCAATATCTTTAATTTTATTAATGGGATCAAACGAACTATTCAATTTAAATCTAAGGTTAAAATGGGTGGTTGAGTTGAAAAGAGGGATCATAAATTTACAAAGGGATGAAATACTGAAATTGAAAAAACATAACTCTTTATTCCCTAGTTCCAAATCACCAACCTCCATTGAAAGAAGTGACATTTATCACCTTACTTGTAATAACTGCTTCAGCCTATGTAGGCCAAACAGGCAGAAAATTTTCAGTTACAATTAATTAACATATTAGATGTTGGAAACAAAATTTAGGCACTTCCACCTTTGCCAATCATTTGATTCAATTTAACTATTCTAATTATAATATTCTAATTATAATATTAAAATCTTTCACTTAACCAACAAAGGCAAAAAGAAACATTTTCAAGAACTTTGAAATTCTAAAACTTTTCTAAAATATTAATTTTTCTACCTTGAATGAACATTTCTTAATTGAAATGTATTCCCATTTTAAATATTTTTATTGACAAGCCCCCAATCATTCTTTTCACTTTAATTGTTCGCAAATTTCTTCTACTAGTCAACATGTTTAAAATATTTCCTTTCTGTAAATTAAAATTCTAGAACTTTTCAAATTCCTAATTTTCTGTCCTGTATTTACATTCTTGTATGAAAAGTAGTTAACTTTAAATAATCTCTCACAATTGATAGGCTTTCTCTTCTCTCCATTCCAAAAGATGGCTGCCATCTAGCCGCACCCCACATGTTTTTGAGTTTTCATGTTGTTTTCAACCATGTTGTGAACATTTCTAAGTGATCTACGTTGCTTTGGCAGTAAGTGTTTTTAATTTATTTATTTATTATTTATTTCATATTATTTGTTAATTTTTTTCACATAAATTCACTGTATTTCTTGTTGCGCCCTTTATGTTCATATTTCAATTTTCTCCTCCATGCTAGAGACCCACTGATGATGGGAAATGTGATTTCCCAAAAGTCAGCTCTGGGAACGTAATAATTAATGAAATTATTATTCTTTTTTGTGGACGATTATTTCCTTCTCCCATTACTAATTATTTATTTGTCATAATAAGGCATGGGAAAAGAGTTGTGTTTAACCTTCCCTACTGCTACTGTTGGTGTAATGCTAATGCTACTATTACTGTTACATCTACTGAATCATTGATTTGGGACTTCTACTGTTACTGGTACTTATACTGTTATTGCTACGTCTACTGTTAGTGTTATTGTTAACTCTATTGTTTCTGTTACTGCTACTTCTATTGTTCCTGTTACTGCAAATTCTAATGTTACGGTTAAGGCCTATCCACAATGCAAATGTAAACATAAGCATAACGCACAAACGTAAACATTAACGGAAGTGATAGACTGAAGTATTCACAATGTCTAACATAAACATAAGCAAAATACGAGTTTCTATTGTCTGTGAGGCATTTTAGTTTACTATTGGTTGAATGTGAGAATCGATTTTGAGGTATCGACTATGTCCACGGCCCATATGGCGTTAGTTCGTCTATCGACTTCGCGCCTCTTTTGATTCTCGATTTTGAGTTAACGTACTGTGATTGGTTCATTTCTTATGTCTTTCTTAAGCATAAGCACAGAAGCTTGAAGCGTGCAAGCTTTTACGTTAACGCCTTACGTGTTATGATTATGCGAACGCATTTTCAATGAGTCCGCTTGTGGACGTAGTCCTAACTTTTATGTGAACGCCATATGTATGTTTATGTGTGCATTGTGAATGGGCCTTTACTGTTACTTCTACTGTTACTGTGTCGCTATGTCTACTGTCGCTACTATTACTTCTATTACTGTTTTTGTACCTCCACTTTTAGTTGTATTATTTACTTACCTGTTTCGTACGTAGCTTCAAAACCAGAGCCTCTATTTGACGAATCAGTCACAAATTGAATAATCATAATATTTTCAGGAGATTCTGCATTTAATGTTCTTCCTGGTCCACTTTCTCTTGCTATTTCCCTATATTTTCCATCATACACAATCACTTTGTCATAAGAATATTCTGTGTTGATTGATGGGATATTCTGAAACACATTTATTGATATGAAAGTGTAGGTAAGCGTAGGTTATATAGTTTGTCATTGAAATTGTACTTATTAGATTTTAACTTAATATATAATATGCATCGAAATTGATTTTGGTTTCGTATTTTCGTCAATTGTAATAGATATGTTGCCTTCGTATTAACAATTTAGGGGAAAGTTCCCGTATTTGGACAGTCGTCTAAACTGAAACTTTCCTGTATTTTTTAGTATAAGCATTATGAACATAAATGTTAACTTTAATGCAAGGGAGGACTGCTCAGGGATTGCTAGTCAGTTTTCGGTGGATAGCAATCATCTTGGTGAGAAGGATACATTTCTTTTATCAAATTTGTCTTATGTACTATATTAATTTGGACAAGTTTACTTGATGAGGGATAAACATGTGAAAGATCCAACATGTTTCTAAAGCTAATGGTGCTACAAGAGCACATACTCTCTCGCATTATTTGTAACTGCTCGTATTATTTTCAGCTTATCATTCATAGTCATAGAGGCAAGCGAGGTTGAGTACACATACAAATTGAACATTCAGAACTAAAGAACATCTATTAAGTCGCATTGCAAATGCATGAGACTACGATGTCATTACCCTACGCATTTCTATATATAGGAGTCACACCAACTATGGACCACATCCATATCTTCTAACCAGTTCAGGATATCGAAATGCAGTTTTCGCTGATCAATGCGGAATTGAGGGGCAAATGACATGCTATAGAGAAATTGTGTATACAATTTTTAGTTTTCGAGAAATTTAATCATCTTTTAATTTTTTAAATGAAAATACTTATATATTTTTCTCACTAGCAATAGATAGATCATCAAAAGAGGAATAAAATGATGTATTATATGTTAGTATTTTATTAGTAATTTGAGTATAAAATTAGACTTTCTGATATGTGATTTTGAATGAAACGGACAATATTTCGTCTAGCAGCCCGTGCAACTTTCGCCTTCGGGGAGCGTGGCCTTCCTGACGTCAAGATCGTTGCGTGGAGACGGGAAACTTCCCATATAAAGATGACATACGTCCGTTTTCCACTATTAACTTTAAATTTTCGAAAATTTCAAAACATTGATTTTTTCGGCATATTCCTACTTTTACAAAATTTACAAAATTGAAGAGAAAAATCTACTTTGGGAGGCGATAGCCGGCAGCTGGCAAGAATATGTGGCAAGACAGAAAAGCTAACCCAGTACAAAAAAATTAGAAACCTAACTAGTACGAGAAAGTCTCTGCCATTCTGTATCACCACGAGTTTTCGTGCAATAGATACTTTTACGTTCTCGTATACGTACGTGTATACGGAGTAATATACTTAGTATATAGAAAGTTATGTAATACTGCGGAAAATCAATTTCAAAATTTCAACGAAAATTCACGAACTGGGGTCTTCTGATACCGAAAAAGCGTTGGTTGTTTTTGAAAACGTCCGGCGGTCCTCTCTCTCTCCGTTCGTCCGTCTGTCTATGAACACCAAAGGCACCTAAAACATATGCAGATTTTTTTAAATTGATATTTTCTGGCGGGTATTATGTGGCTTGACTCAAAACGCGGGATTTGGGAAAACATTCTTAAAAATTAGAGGGTAGTTTACATGACGCCTCACAGACATTTTGAAACTTTTCTCAAAAATTTCATATGTTTTCTTTACATTTCCTTTCTGAATAAATTAAAATAGACTTCTAAAGATAGAATAGATCTGTTTTTCACTGTTAACTCTAAATTTTTAAAAATTGCAAAAGTTTGAATTTTTCACCGTTTTCCTACAACTACGAAAATGAAGACAAATGGGATATTATTCTTTCAAATGAAACTTGTTCTCCATAATTTGTTCATTCATTAAGGTAATGCACATTTTTTTTAAAAAAATAGTATTTTTGTGAGCAATATGTGCAATTTGAAACAATAACAAAAACAATTTCTCAAACTCGGCTCCAAATTGTTTTTTTTAAACTTTTGGTAGGGATAGTGCTAAATGTACTCTGCGAGATAACATTAATGCCACATCGCTCCATTCTTTTGTTTAAAAAACTACAAAATGTACTTTTTGACTAGTCTCTCACGTCGTTAATATTTACGTTAGCGGTTAGCGCTGATTTATATAGTACATTATTACATTTGTGCGTGAAATTGTTTTCCAGAAAATTTATTTGAAAAGGAACTTCAAATTTTGCATTTACATTACAGCTTAAACGATTGTATGTTAGAAACGGCTTCAAATTTTTCATCGAAAATGTCCGTAGAAGACGAGCTTCTACTTATTTTTAACATTTTAAACTAATATTTTAGTTCTGCCGTTAAGAAACCGAAAAACTTATATTTAAAAAAAAATGCACTTTGGTACTAGGTGGCAAGAGAATGGGCGAATACCTGGGAAACTAGCCCGATACGAAGAAATTAGAAAACTAAGTAGTACGAGAAAGTCTGTGCCAATTTGTAACACCACTAGTTTATTCTGTGAGTGATTAAGGATTAATGTACCGACACTAGTTCAATCTTTCGCCACTATGTAGAAGCACCTAAATAAGCCAAAATTATTTTACTAATAACACCTGAACAAGTAGTCTGATTTTAAATCAGTAAACGGCATTTGTTTTGAGTTTAATAAATAATTAACGCTACGAAGCCTCTTTGAAAAAATTGAAAAATGAGATTTGGAACTTTTTTGGAATAGTTCCGATAAGAAATTAAAAAATGTGAACTTATCGTCCAAATCAGGTGAATAGGAATAAGATAAGTTTGTAATTTCTTTGTAGATGTTTACATGAATAGTCCCATAAGATGATAAACAATAATTTTCGTCAAAATGTTGGTTGTAAAGAAAGTGGTTTTTAACGAATGAATAATTTTTTATATATTCTATGAAATAAGCTGTTATCAAATTGTAACTATTTCTTAAATATGAATTTTGGAGTTCACCTTTATCAGAAACACCGTAATTGTTATCTTTTTTTGTAGACCAGCATCATAAACGACCTCTTTTGTTGCAATAAATTGTAATGGCATTTTACGGCAAAATGATGACGTATTAGCAGAAACTACTATTATAATTTGATTATATATTTTTTGATGGTTTTGGTCAATATTTTGTTTTAATTAAACCTTTATTGAGATCATGATAATGAAAAATTGAAAAATTAGGCAACTTTCACCAAACAGAAGTAGCAAAGCAGTCGTACATTTTCTTACCAAGCGAATTCTTTTCTCTTTTGATGTTACAATTATCCAAAAACAATTTAAGTTGTTATCATAGGAAGAAGGATAATTCGGTGAATGAAATGTTCCACTAGTTTCAGTTAACAGATGATGACATATGTTTTATGCAGTACAAGTTCTGTTATCACTAGTTAAATGAAATCCATCTGGACAGGAACACTTATGTGTACCATCGCTGTTTTGACAAAAAACCTGGCATTCGCCATTGTTGAATTCACAAGGTAGATTAAAGCCTAGACAAAAAAAAATAGTTAATTATATAGATGATACAATTACAGTATACAGTGAATAAATGCTTCAAAAGTCAATCATATATTACCCCGTGATTGTAAGGAGAGCATATTTAATTCTTGGTAGCTGATTGGTGTCCAAGTCCAAGAGTCTTCACTTTCCCAGTCACAAGGTGATGTGTGGGAACATCCAAATGGTGGAATAGCTCTTGTTGAAAGTGGTGCTATTGATAGTCAATCAAATTTTCGTATTGATGTAATGTGTGCGGCATTTCAGTAATATTTTATAACGCAGCAAATGAAAAAAAAGTACAAAAATAATCAATTCATCTGTGCAATTATCACCTATATATATTTTTTTTACTTATTTAAGGCTGCTTTTCAACTATTATGGTCATTTAGCGACCACTGAAAATAACATTGGTTTTGCAACGTTGGGGGTAAGGCAACGTAGTACCCCTCCCATACTTGTATACTGACATTCACAAATATCCACGGTCCGGGCGGTATTCGAATCCGCGGCACTTCAGGCGCGAGGAAGCTTCAACCCTTCAGTCTTCGCGACCTGTGCTACCCAGGCCGGTGGATTGGTGATAATAGTTATGTGTACATTAGGAATAGCATTAATGCACAGGCCTTACGTTGCTCAGCATGTCCGGGGGGCGCCCCGCTGTTGGGAGATACCTGGATGAGAAAAACTACGCAAGCCAACGTGTATGTCTGCGCCGAATCGCATCGTTGAACGGGGAAAGAACACTTCCATGTCTCGTGATAAAAACATGCACTACGCTTTCGAAACTAATGACCATAATATTTGACGCGGCCGGATACATAGAATAAAGCACACACACATGTATTTTAATAAGTCTAAATTGTATATTAATGTATCACCTGCAAAAGAAGGACACAAAAATACAGTGGCACATTTAAACACTAGTGAAGTTAGATAGAAGAGCCCAACTTTGTTCTGTTGCGTTGCGTAGACCACGATCGATACTGAAGAATATTCCAGGAATTGGAACATATTCCAGGTCTCGTGACCGGTCACAATAAAAACACACACTAATTGAATTGTTGGTGAAGTAGATACCTTTTTATTATGATAAATAAATAAAGATATTGTCAGGTATCAATATTTTAATTCAGCTTATGATCATTTCGAATCTCGGCCGCATTCGTTTTTCGGCCCAGAAGCTGTAAGATCTGAAGATGATCGCTACGCGATCGAAATGATCATAAGCTGAATTAAAATATAGATACCTGACAATATCTTTATTTATTTATCAAGAACACACACATTTATAGTGCGTAGCGGGACACATTTAGCCTCATCATCAGTGTCCAGTGGCAAACGATGCTCGAACGCTTACGAAATAAATTCCATGTTTTTGTGGAAGAACAACAGTGGCGGATCTTCAGGGGAGGCGAGAAATCCCCTCCTCACTTGTTTTCTTCGTCTGGATATAATTACCAAATGAAAGATTTGCTTGCCAGCAGAACTTTGACCTTCTCTCTTCCACAGTAAAAACATACACGTTCTAGAAAATGTTGATGTACTCTTTCCTTCACTCTTCAGAGACCTAAACACCAATTATTGTCAAAAGTCTAGCTCCTCATCGTTGCTGCCCTGTGTGAACAACTATACAGTACACATTATTGATTATAAAGCATTTTCTGAGTGAAATATGTTCTTCAAAATTAGATCTTTAAATTAATGTCATGTATATTTTTTTGAAAATATTTGCAGTTTTTGTCTAATGTTAAGTACTGTAAAATAGGGCAATTCATAAAAATTACGTAAACAATATTTTGAAACAGTATAATTTTAGCCGATAGGCCGTATGATCTTGAAACGTCTGAATTCTAATTGTTGCAAAAATACTACTTGCAGCGCTTCGCAGCATTTTACAATTCAGTTTTATGACTTTCATTGATTATTTCGTGTTCCTGGGTGCGCGTTTTCCCTCGGGAGGCAGATATAATTTCCCGATAGATCGTGTGATCTGGTCCAGGCCTACATGTCGGCTATTGGGGTTTTCTCCAAGCAGGTATCTCGCATCATCGAGACACCGCACCACCCAGGGCGAGCTGTAAGCTCCCGATCGGTCTCCCGGCGTGTGTAGTGCACGTTAGCGCGCGTGTGTGTAAGTAAAGGGTGACGGTAGGACGAGGAAGGAAAGATCGCGCTCGGTCCATGGCCTGTTTGTCAGGTTTCGTCTCCAGCATTCTGCTGGTGGTGGCAAGAGAAACCACTGAAACCTCCCAATTAGGACAACCGGCCACTGAAATTCTCCTCCCGAAGCAGCGGCTGAATTCGACCTAGCTATGAAAGCAGAGCCGAAAATGCTGCTACCACCGGGACTCGAACCCTAAGGCGTCAAAAGCACTGCAGGAACATTATTGCCATCTGAGCCACTTATTATGAGTTTTGGAAGATGCTGAAAAAGCTGGTGAAATTCCATGTCATTCCGAGTATCCATCACGGTGAGTGTTGATGTGTTGGTGTGGGTATAATCGTAAACTGCGGTAATAAAATATATACCGTTTGTTTAAAATGAAATTAAATGATTATGATGACGTCATTGAATTGCAAATAATGAATGTGTTGAATAAAACACCAAAGAAAATACGCTTCCAAGATAATATAGATTTGTCGTGAAACTTGAGCCTTAATTTTCAGCCATAGTGATATTTCATCCAAGAGACCGTTTTTACTTTCTCGCTACCGCTTACGTATTAGAGAGAAAATTATGTAATACTTCGCGAAAATACGGCGAATGTTCTGCAGACAAACTCTTATTACAGGGCACTGGTAACAAAAAAATTGACAAATCCACTTGCTAAATTTAGAAAAAAAAATTCACCAACACGTGGTGTAGTCCGAATTCATGTTTTGTTGGTCCTTGATATTGAAAAATCAAATGACATAAAAACATGTCTGTCCGTTCGTCTGTGAACAACGCTAGTGGTTAAACCGTTCAACTGATTTTCTTCAAAACTGATATTCCCCAATCGATATGGCTGATGTTTCGACCCCTTGGATTTGAAACCGATATTTCAATTTAGGAAGGTACGTTGGGAAGTACTTTACACGAAGTCCCTTCAACATTTTCATTTTTTTTAATTGCTCCATCCTTTTTTATTAAATTTTGTTGCTGGATAGTGTGAAGGACGTTTAAGAGAATGGCGTAGGTATCACAATCCTTGAAAACTCTGATAATTCGAAAATTGCAAAAATTCAATTTTTTTACGGTGTCATGCTACAACTCCAGCGAGAGAAATAGAGATTTTTTCCTTAATAAAATATATTTCTTTACGATAAATTTTGATAGAAGGTCATGTTGAATTTTTCGAATAATTGAGTACTATTAGCGTAATTATGCGTGAAAGTACGGGAGAGAAAGTACGAGCTGTTTTAGCACCACTATTTTCTCAAATCAATAGATTTCTTCGTAGTGTTTGAGAATTGAATTTAGTTGCGCAATTTAGTTTATGAACACGAGAATTAGGAATGAAATAGGGGATTTTGCAGGCTTTGTTTCTAATTGCCCATCCCTGAATTTAACTTACACGTGTTACATACATTTTTATTCACTTATTAAACGTGATGAGCAGTTAAAAGTGTATGACGTACTATGGACACAAATGCGATATATGCATGGTTTTTTGAGATCTGGGATGCCTGTTCTAATTCACATTTATATTAGGTTGAATTATGAAATAAAGCAACGATCGTTTTTGATCAGAACAGGTATGAAAATATTCTCTCTCCTGTAATAAAAACTGTTTGAAAAGGCAAATCAGCTACAGATTTATGCTATTATCCCGAGAGCTTTACGTGAAGAAATCGACTTACCGCTTTGGCAAAATGAAAACTATTTTTCGAATTTCAACATTCCCGAAAGAGCTCCAGAAATCGTAAACAGAAACTACATTTATGTCCAAAAGTAAAACAAGGAAGGAGCCATCTTAGCATTTTCTCAGAGGATCAGGGAAATTGCACGAAAAACCTGATCGAGATGTGTATCATTGACCCGGAAGCTGAAGTACAATATTTGTTACATGCGTTTTTAGTATTTTATATTTATACAGACTCAACGGTAACAACTGCAGTAGATACATTTGTTAAAACTATTATTATTTTACCTTTTGAAGTTCAAAATAGTCTCTAATTGTGTAGAAACAGTTATGTAGAAGACATGATTTTACTTACAACTTAACTTGTACATCGATTTTAAACGTTTTTAATGTTAATGTTAAATTTTCATATCATTTACATTAAGCAATGGATCAAATTTAAGTTCTGTGTGTGTTGGCGTCGCCTCAAGCTCAGCTTGTACCCATTTTCACAACGAAAATACTTGGGAATTAATTCTGAAACGCAGTAATTAATTAGGAATTACTTATTAGATATTTATTAATTACAGACAGTCAATTCGTAATATTTTTTATTAAATGGCGCAACGTTTCGCTGACCAATGCTTGTGTCTGCTTAAGCAGGTACATATAGGTATAGGTGTTGTGGTGAGTTATCGTTGACATTTCCAATGAAATAATTATATGCGTTGGAAATTGTTATATTCAATGGAAATGCCAACCATAATTCACCACAATACCTATATTTTAAAGCTAGTCAAGCTCAATTGGTGAACCTTTGGTACAAGTTAACAATATTGTTGGCAATGACGACGCATATATTTAAGCAGGTACAACTAAAATAGTAACCCTAATCCATTAACATCGGTCTCAGAAACGTTGTGATATGTAACAAAAAAGTATTAGGAATTGTCTGCCTATAATTAATCGATATTGCGATCCATAAAATTTAGACAGGCGGTAACAAAAATAACCCTATTTAATTATTACACAGTTTCTGTCGAGTTACGGATCTAATTTAAGTTATGTGTGCGGTTGCGTCCATCAAAATAACTAAACCAAAGTTCTTGAAAAGAGTAGAAATATCCACACCAGTTGTAGTTAATTAGTAAAATAAAAAAAAATTCTCAGAAAATTAAAATTTTCTTTCGTAATAGAAAACAATGCATGGCGCATCGTATTATAATACAACCATATCTTCAGTCAGATGAAGGTTTTGTAAGTTTATAATAAGGATGTGCTGAGAATTGAATTTACAATACTAAAAATAATATTTTTTTTGAATTGAGATTAAAAAAATTGAATTCATGGTAGAAATTTGAGAAGGTTGAGATTTACAGTATACATTAATAGATTGAACATGAATATTCCTTAAAAACTGAAAAACAAACAGGCATAGAGACATGAGACATAAGGAGTTGTCTGAAAATGGACAATAAAATTCATTTTATTGTCTTTTTTAATAAATCTCTCATTTTGTGAGTATTTTCCTCTCTTCTATTGATCGTTTATAATTGACCTTGAAACTTCAAGTCCTAACAGTATCACTACAATCAAATTGATCTCTTTATTTGGACAAACAACTGCTAAGTTCACATTGAATTTAAGAAAACTAAAAATTTGAATACTTACAAATAATTGTGTGATTGTCATGAAGTAATATTTTTCCAAGAGAATTTGACATTGAATGTAATTCAACCTCAACTCGATCCAAACTGTAAACTGAAACCAATAAAACAAGAATTTATAATGTTGAAGGTCATTCATTTCTCTAAATTTCTATTTGAATTCAGTAATGTAACTTTTGTTCTTCATATAATATATCAAATACGAAGTTAATGTTGCTTTTAAAATTTTAATGCCAATAAGTTTTTAATATACGTTATTCTCCCTAAAAAATTAAAACTTACCAAGGTTTGAAGTTTCTGGCATTTTGAAAAGTATATTCACATCAGGTATTTCTAAACAAAAAAAGTTATAATATATTGCAGTAATGCATTCTCGTTATATATATATATATATATATATATATATATATATATTACTTTTATTTCTACGATCTAATAATTTTCATTTAGTGATATTAAAAAATTAATTTAAGAATATTTACCTGATGTACTTATTACTAAACACAGCTGCGCAACAAATGACAGTACTAATATTTTCTCCATCTTGAAAAACAAAAATAATTATTTTGGCTGTTATTAAATTTTGCTCACTCGTTTTCGATCATATCGAGTCTTGGGTCACTTTGTAATAACACGATTTTGTTCTGAGAAGTCCGAATTCTATTTCTAGTACGACACCGTCTCTACCGTCTTACACTATAATAGACCCTGCTTCTCACAGCAAATACCCTACACTGAAATCTTTCCTCTCGGGCGAGTCTTTGGAGCGATAGCGCACGAAACGTTCTCGGAAATAAGAGATAGCTCGCCGTCACTGGCTCATGATGCAAAGATGCATGTCTTTGCTCCGTGGAATGTCTGCAGGCTATTTCTTTGTATTACAGGCTGACTAACTCACTAGAACAGCCATCCCGACAGTAGTTTTAGTACAGTTTTCCAGCATTTACGAGGAACAATAGTGAGACAAACCTGTTTCTTATGGCCCTATAACTTATACCACCTGCACACGCAACATCCAGTGTACTAAATTCATTTCTTAACGTCTAAATATAACCGTAATATACACTTAAAATAAATTACAAGGATACTAAATATTAACAAAATGCTCACATTTCTTAGTTTAATTTACAACTAGAACTAAGCAAAGACTTAGGCTTAATGGTTGCGAACGGCAAATCGTATCCACAAGTTTTTCTGCTGTTTTGTAAAAAAAATCTGTTCCTTAAGCATTTATTTCTGTTCCATTAGTAGACTTTGTTTTGTTTTTTGTTGTTTTTTAACCGTGCGCTATCCAATAGGCATTTGCCACCCCACTGGATGTGACGGGTCGAGAAACATCCCTGAGCCTTGCATTGTTATCAAGATCATTGAAATCGGCCATAAACTGCGCAAGATGTCAGGTTTCGGCAGATGGTGATGCAACGTTTGCCTGTTGCAACTCTGTCTTCTCATTAGCGCTTCTGTATCCCTTCTCCTAAAGTTTCGCTTTCGCCTCCTCTTCTTTCGGCTTAAGGCCTGGGAATCCCAGAGATCACGTGCTAACGGCTGGAGACTCCGGAGCGGGTGCGGGGAAAGACGGCACGGCAACACTACTCATGCAAGATTGCCAACTGTCCTGATCCAGAACGTCGCTATTTAACAAGGCATGGGTTATCAGTATTGAGAAGAACCTCTTAAGCGCATGGGACTAGTAATAGTTCTTTTTTATCTATTTTTCACGTGTTTTGTGTGTTGTTGCGAAAGTTTTGAGTTTTTCTTTAAACAGTATTATATAGTATAACATGTAGGCCTTCTCCCCTCAAAAAATCACCGTTTCGAAACGATAACACAATAATCACAATCCAAAAATGTTCGTGAGTAAAGATGTGACATTGCGAGTACGTGATTTGTGGAAGTGCATGAACTGTATGGGAGTGGATGACATAGCAAGGAAAAGCAAGTAAAAAATCCTAATGCCCTTTAAAAACTCTAAAAACTCGATTTATTTCTAATGATTGCCTGAAAAGAGCGGCAAATCGGTTTTTAATTAAACAATGAGGCAGTAAAAACAAAAGCATTGCCAATTTTTTCAATGAATTTGTGTTTATTGTTGTCTTTGATTGCGAGAGTAAGCAATGCAAGATTGGCAATTCTCAAAGAATATACAGTAGGTATGTATATTCTAATATGGAGTTCTACAAATTATAAAACTCACTGCAGATGGGTGTGGGTGGTGAGACGGGGGCTAAGAAACCTTTTAAAAAAATATTTTATATAGAGTTTTAGTGTAATTACTCATAAGCATTTTGGTTCAGGGGAACTTTTTACTATCTTATTCCGGGAGATTCCTTTATCAGTTATGCTTCGATAGTTCCGTACGGCGAGAACCTAGAACAGATAGGGCTTGAAAGATAAACCCTTCCAGACATTAATTAAGACATTTACGAGCTTATATTACGAGCCAATCCGTCTTCCCAAGCTTCAAAGTTAAAATCTTGGGCCACGATTGACGAGATTGTTAACTACTCATAAAATTTGATTTAATTTTATTTCGTGTAAAACAGCCAAAAGCGGAACTTTTATTAATTTGCACTGTCTGCCAATAATTATATCATCTTATAAGGTTATTTACATGATAAGAAAACCCTACCAATTGTTTGTGTTTCTCTAGGGTAATCTCTGGAATGAGTGAATCGATTGATACTGTTTTCTCTCTTCTTTAAAAAAAAATTATCGTTCCATAAACTTTTCCTTTCGAGGAGGTTGATTATATATGTGGCCTCAAAGTTAACACATTACGTCATTCGTCTAGTATTTTGTAAACGGACCAAAAATTGCTGGACCAACGTTTGAAAGAATTATAACCAAAATATATAACACATACTAATTTATACTACAAGACTGAAAAAATCAAGTTTGAGCTTAGAAAAAAGAACAAAATAAAGTATTTAAATATTTTACATGCATTTTTATCTAACCAAAATTGGACTTACAATCAGCGTAAGTCAAATTCGTTCAATACTAAAACATTTTTTTCACCAAATGGCGATTGGTATGTGTACGTGCACGAGTACTACGTGTGTTATGACTAACGTGTTTAATGACTAACGTTGTCATTAGTTACCAGGATGACCTTCTCCAATAGGAAGATTTTGCACGCCTTAGCGGGCAGCAATCTCTATCTTCTGCGCATGCGCAGATGCACAAAAGGGATGCGAAACTTGAACTGCGCAGGCGCAGTCGATCCATAATACTGTCACTTGCTTTAACGTCCGAGGGTGCCAAAACGTGCCAACAATAATTCGTTGCGTAATTTGAAAGCCTGTGTAACGTGCGATGACTGATGAATTTACTCAAAATGTGATACCATACTTCAGTTGAGAAAGCACTTGGCAAAAAAAAAAAAAAAAAAGTGAAACGAATCTAGACACTTTTACTTGCGACCTCTCCCCTCTCTCTTCCGCGGGAGGGCGCTTTCGTCGGCGCGGGGCGATCCGGCATAAAGCCCGCCCGCCAGCCGCTCGCGACACTCGCCGTGCTTACGAATGACACAACATAGCTCCCAGTAGGTGGCCCACATCTCGGCGACCTGTCCCACTTGTGCAGACTCGCAGCCAGGCGGCGTTGGATATGCTCGCGGAGGTGCTCGTGTCTTTTCCCTCCGTCCCCCTTCTTTCCTCCCTCCCCTTACTGCCTCCCACCACCTCCATCCTCCCCTTCTTGACTTCTACCTTCTCCCTCCTTCCTCCTCCTCCTCCTCCATCCCTTTCCCTCCTTCATCTCTCCTCCTTAATTCCTTCCCCTCCCCTTCTTTCCTCTCTACCTTCCTACTTAACATCTCGCTACCCCCTTATCAGCTCCGCCCACCCCCTCGCGCTCCTCTCACTACTCTGCCCCCCCGTCAATACAATAATAAACCAAATAGCTAATATATCACACAAATTCTACCAAAACCTAACAGACATTCCAGCAGCATCGCATTTCAAACTAGCGAAAATTTCAACCCACACCCTAATAAAAATATATTCCCATTTGAAGCCTTTCTCAAAATCTTAGCTCACCATGATACTTAAACCAAAGGTTCTCCCCCAGAGTATCCTCACAAATGTATATATTAAGTTACCTTATATACTGAACTGGTTTAAGTCTTAAAAAACATCTGTAATGTAATTATACTAAACGATGTATTCCATCTAGAAACAAATAAATATGTATATAAAAGCCCTGCCCACTTCCCCCTCTCCTCCCTGCGCCCCTTTCGCCATTTCCCGTCCTCGGCCCTCTCTCCCCTCCTCCACTCAGCCATTCCACCCCTCTCCCGCCCCCTCCCCGCCTCGCCCTGCCTGGCGTACCGCAGGGGCGCGATGTGTGCCAAGTGGGAGTGACGGTTTCACTAGCGCCCTCTGCAGTCTCCACGTCGGCGACCACCTGTGAAAGCGACTAGATTCGTGGGGTGCGAAATTACAGGAAATTTTGGTTCGGCTCGGTTATCACAAATTTATATTTCAGAAACTTTTTCAATAACATAATTGACGATACTTTGATAGAACTCCGATTTCTCCAAGTTTTTTTCACTGGGTATTAAATGTTCAATATGTACTCCTTTCGTCACATGAAACATGACTATGCGATAGTCTAATTCCACCCAAACACGATGTAGCGTTTCTTTAAAAACGATCATAAAGAATCAACAATAAAATTCTTCAGTTTCTGCGTTGTCGTCGGCAATGGAGGCATGTATATAAAGTCTTTAACATTCCCCCAAAGGAAATAATGAAGAACTGTAAGGTTGGCAGAGCGTTGGAAGAGCCCGATGCATCGCCCGATCCATCGATGTCAGAGTTCCACGTTAAGGAAACGACGCACATTTATGTGCCAGTGCGGAGGTGTCTCTGCAGTGCCTCTGACCGGGAAGTCCTAGACTCGAGTCCCGACGGTGGCAGGATTTTAGTCTCTAACTACATAGGTAGGTAGGTTCAGCCCCTGTCGGGAGGAGAATTCTAGCGGCCGGCTGCTATGGTCGGTACTTTCCCGTGATTTCTCCGTTCAATACCACGCGAATGCCGCAGTACCCCAAAAAACGAGCTATGGACCGCGCACGATATTTCCTTCCTCTTCTTTGTCCTATCCTCACTTTTTTCTTACACTTGCACTCACATGCACTACTTCCCCACACTTGTCGGGAGACTATTCGGAAGCGCAGAGCTTGTCCCGGCTGGGCGGTGCACACTGGTGGGAGATATCTGGTTGGGGAAAATTCTCGCAAGTCGACGTAGGGAAGCGCCGGAACTCGCCATCCAGCGGGGGAAACCACCGCCAACTACAATTAGTAAAGAAACTAGTTTCAAATCGCGCCATCGCGTCGTCGGTGGGCATTCTATTGCGATACTTACGTGCCGCGCTTTCTACGCGTCATACTCCCAATTTACAAAACATTTCATTGGAATTCAAACAAGTCCATCCCTTGATACATAGGGCATAAAATTAAACGTTTTAGTTATTCGTACTTGTACAAAACACTACTCACGAAGTGTAATATTCTCTCACGAAACCCGAAATCGTTCTGTCGGTTTATCATGAAGTCTAATATTGTTCTCCCATCCATCTCTTACGAGTACGAAATCTATAACCGGTCTCTTCAGAGAGACGCCAAAATCCAACATGAAACCTATCCATATCTTTTGTCCACGATCATTTTAACTTATTTTGTTATTGAACATTTTCGTCTCCTTTCAGTCATATTCCTCTTTTCTTGTTCCATTCAATGTAACAAAACGTGACATAATTGCTTGTCTGTCCTTTCTGAGAATATTACTTGGTGAAAAATTAAAATTGTTTGCTGCAATATAGTTTGTCCCTTGCAACTACTACTTTCGATAATTAATCCGGACATTCAACGTTTGGAATATTATTTACATTTGAGCGTAGAACATATGCAAGTACTGGAATGCGTATATTAATTTCCACGTTTTATCTGGACTAATGCAGTAAATGGATGCCATACTTACTGTCTATTTGTATACACAATGTCCCGCTTTATTTTTCATTCCAATTTTAACGTCAATAAAGGGTTGTTATATATACTTTTTATACCACAATATTCCTCGAGATAACTGGTATATCCCATAAAAATACTCATAAGATGAACATTACGTAATGATTCGCTAGTTTTCTATGCATTCAAAACTATTCATTTACGTTCTTACTCCATGAAATACGACTGCCATCAGGTGGTACAACATATTATTGTATAAAGCTATAAAAGGAAACAAAACCAATCAACTAGAGATGTGAATACGTAATAAAGCTTTGTTTCAATCTGAACTCCTAAAAATTGGCGAATTTTATTTTGCAATCCCTAGTCACAGTGCTAACACAGAATGCGTCTTTTCTCTCATAGATGCACAGTGTTCCAAAGACGAACTTGTTTACTTACTTTTTGGGAAATGAAAAATTGTGGAAAAGAAAAATTTCATAACCCTCCAAATACTTCTGGCATGAAAGTGGAAAAGTCTGCAAGAAATAATGAAGTAGACCTATTGTGTGATTGGGAAACGATGAAAAGTATTGAAGTATATTGTGACGTTAGTAAGTATTTTGCATATAAAAAATATTTATTATTTTAAAACATTTTATTAGAAGTACCTTCTTCTTTCCTTTTTACTTTTATGCTACGGAATAGAGAGAAAGGTATGTAATACTGCGCGAAAAACGGCGAGTTATCGACAGAAAATCTCTTATTACTGGACCTCGGGTTTTAGGACAAATGTCTATTTAGTTCCTTTAAGAGATTGTGGAATATATTATTATTATTATTATTATTATTATTATTATTATTATTATTATTATTATTATTATTATCATTATTATTATTTATGTCAAAACAGTTAAAAACTGTGTGTCTTATGGGGAGAAGTTAACTTGAAGTTACACTTATATTTATATTATAATTGAAGATATTCACGATTCATGAACAATATATCTACTGAAAGCATATAATAGTGCCTAAATTGTCCTAAAGGAGCAGTTGATGCCTATGGTAATATTTTTTCCTGAAAGTCCCTAAAACAAATCATTTTGAAGAATTACGAAATTTTATTTACACATTTGTTTCAAATTTGTATTACCGAAACGCAAATACTTTCCTGAATTTTCCGAAACGCGAACATTGCCTGATCAAATATGTAGTTGACTACGCACCGAAATCTCTCATCCAACGCACGGAGCATAAAGAGCTCTTTAAGTCATTAAAAAGAGGATGTTTCGCGCTCGTTTTCGATCAGCACGCACTTTTTAAGCAATTGCACCCATTCCCGATGTAGCTGCACAGGTTGAAAATAAGAAGTATTAAAGAACGTAAGACATGAAAAGGAATAAAATAGTATGCTTGTAGTCACTCTAGCAAATGTCAAATATTTGTCTTTCCTGAATAATAAAAAATGCATAATGTACACACCTTTTGTGGTACTTTTTAAATGCCAGTAACATAAATTTTCAAGTGCAATGTTTTTAAATATCTGGATTAGTAATTTTGTAACATTTTAAGTGCCTAAAACGCCACTTTTCATGAATAACAGCTTCTAATTTCTTAATTTTTATGACCTATTTTAGATGCCTAAATCATAAATTTCTTGTACTAAAATTCCGAGGTGTACTTATTACAGAGCCTTAGTGATGAAAAAGTGGATAAAACCACTTGCTTAATCTAGAAAAAATACTATAATACTTGGTTTACCCAGAATCCATGTTTTATGAGCCCTTGATACAGAAAAATCGAATGACGGCAAAACGTCTGTCTGCCCGTCCGTCCATCTAACCGTTTGTGAACTACGTTAGAGGCTAAACCAATCAGCCGAATTTCTCCAAAATTGATATTCCCCAATCAATCTGGCTGAAGTCGCAACCATTCGTATTTGAAATCGCCATTTTAATTTTGTATGGACTCTTTATATGAAATCCAAGAGACATTTTCCAAAATTTCAAAAAAATGTTGCCATCGTTGATTAATTTCTGTGAAGTGATAGTGCGAAGCACAGTGTGAACAATTACAGTGGGACAGTTGGATAGTCTGAAGGTGTGCGGCTAATAGAATTTTGTAGGTCTCTTGTCCGTGGAAGACACTGCTTTTTCGAAAATTGTAAAAGTTCAAAGTTTTTTCGGAGTCTTCCTACAACTAAAATATTAAAGATAAAGATTTTTTCCCTAATGGAATCTGTTCCTTAATGATAGTTTTTAAAATAAGATTATGTACGCATTTTTTGAAATGTGAGTACATTAAGTGTACATTTTCGTGAAAATTCGAGCGAGAAAGTACGAGCTGTTTTAGGACCACTTGTTAATAAGAAAGGTCGTCTTTTTTCATAATGAAAGTATGGAATCACTACGTAGAAGGCAATATATTGGATGACATTTAGTTCTGTATATATAGTTTTTGAAATTATCCTTGCTTCTCTGTATAATGTGCTGCAAATATTACAACAGTTGAGAACTTCATGTTTGTGTCTTTTGTAGTCGAAAGGAAGGGCAATTGTTCCTGCCAATCTAAAGAATTGCAGATGTGCACCGCAGGCGCATTGTTTGAATTTGTGAATTTTTAACGGATATCTGAAGTTAAGACAGAAATTGCAATACAGTAAAACTTGCTCAGTGCGGAATCTGAAGAGAGCAGTATTTTTCCCCGTTTTCGATATGATTCCGAATTATACTACGTAATATGTTTGACAGAATCACAATTCATGTTCACATTAAACAGATTTCCGCATTGACCAAGTTTTACTGAATAATAGTATGTAGCCGTTCTGAAGAATGCGAGAAAGGAAATAACCTAGTTTAGATAATATATTATTAACGAATTTACTCCAATTTTCTTAAGACAATATCATTTTCTATCATTTGATTACTCAGTACATGTCTTTAAAACTCTTTGCGGTATTGCTTGGGGATTCAAACCAATTTCAGTATTCATTAATTTTATCCATGATTCAAATACGCAGCAGTAGTATTAGTCTATATTTCTCAAAATGAGAACCGAACTTTCTTTCTTTGCTTCGCTGTGAAAATGTCAGTGCTCTTGTTGATTCGACCGCCTTCACTGAAAGACGGAAGAGATAAAATTGTTATTGAGGTCAGGAACTTTGCGATAATGCAATAGCAAGTTGTTGTAACCTTCGATGCAGATGCTTGGGCATATTCGCATAATTCTTTGAAACAGAAGACTTATTAATAGAGCTTGGACGTGCAGGCATTTATTTTACTTAAAATAAGTAAGCAAAATCTATTTTTTTACTGAAATAGGAAGGCAAAGGCAGTTTTTCTGGCTGCAGTTGGGGTACAAAAGAGCATGTAAACAATGAAAACTTATATTTAACAGAAATAACGTATGCAAAAAATAATAAAAAAGGTTTACATTTTTATTCTAACTCTAAAATTTATAGTAGCACATACGTCTGATATTTTCTTTGCAATCTTGATACCAACCGGTACAACATGACCAACCGGTATGATCATTTCGAATTTGTTGTGCTCATGATGTTGTCTCTTCCAAATGATTTTTTGGACTCCCTTTTGAATCTTTAAATGATGTAAGTAAAAACCGAATTACTCGTATATTTTTCATTCTTCGTACTTGTGTAAGCGTTAGCATTCAAAAGGGCATATCATATACAAAGAGATTGGTCTTCAAAAGAGATTGGAGGCTCAAAAGTACCATAGGATTCCTCGCCAGCGAGAAAAGCCTATCGCCATCAATGAAAAACAATCTTGAATGATATAATCTTCCTTTTTACTTTCATGTATCTGTACGAATATACGGAGTAATAAAGGGAAAGTTATTTAATGCTGCGTAAAATCGATTTCGAGATTTCAATGGAAATACTTTTTTTGGGGGGTCCCTTGATACCGAAATAGTGTCTTGTTTTTTTACGTCCGTCTGTCCGTCCGTCCGTGAACACTACTAGCGCCTAAACCATACGTAGATTTTTTTCTAAATTGAAGAAGCCCCTGTCCATCTGACTCGAGTCGAAACTTTGAGATTTTGAAAAACACTCTTCAAAATCTGATGATACTTTACATTAAGCACTCCGGATGTTTTCAAAATTTTCTCAAAAACAGCTCCAAATGTTTTCTTTAAATTTCATATAAGAATAGAAAAACATATACTTATAAACATGGTATAGGTCCGATTTTCAGTTAAATCTGAATTTTCGAAAATTTCAGAAGTATGATTTTATTTCGGTATCTTCCTACAACTACAAAATTATAGATAGAGATTTTTCATTCAAATAATTTTTTCCATAGTGAGTTTTTTCATTAAGGTCAGGTACATTTGTTTGCAAATTTTAGTAGTTTTCGCGTAAATATTGCCTGTAAATAGCGAAAATATTGCAATTTTAAAAAATAACATTTTTTCTCAAAAACGGCTCACATTTTTTTCTTTAAACCTTTTAAAATGACTTTTTAAACTCTATAAAATGACATAAACGCCATCTTGCTCTATTCTGCTATTTTTTCAAAAATTACAAAAATGTAATTTTTTAGTTGTCTCCCATGTTATTAATATTTACATTAGCGGGAATTTGTTCACATTATTATATTACTGAGTACATGTGCTTTAAAGAATGTCGTATAAAATTTCTCGAAAACTCTACTGTGAAAACTCTACTGTGACTACTACTCTACTCTGTGAAAACTAGCTGAAAACTCCGTAATTTCAGAAACGTTCAAAGGCCATTTTCTCAAAAACGGCTCCAAATTTTTTCTTCAAACGTTTCGAACAAATAGTGCTAATTGCATTATTTAATACGAGAATGAAGTAAAGTTCATTTCGGTGTATTTTTTTCCAAGAATTACACAAATGTAATTTTTTGTAAACGATCCCTCACGCTATTGTGTTTGTGAGTTAAAGAACTTAAAATTACTGCAAATTAAGTTTTCGAAAACTCCACAATTGTCTGTGAAAAATAACTTCCAAATTCGATTTTACAGTAGGGCTTAAACGCATTTTTTTTAAACGGCTCCAATTTTTTCAAAGAAATTGCCATTTAAGACTTGATTTTAGTTTTCATGCATATCCTTAAAGTAATATTTCTGTTCTACTATTAGGAAACCGAAAAATTGAGAAAATGTCAAAAAATGTACTTAAGGCGACGATAGATGGCAGGTGGCAAAAGTGAGTGGCAAGTCCGAATTTCTAGCCGAGACAATAGAAAATAGAAAACTAATACAGGAAAGTCTGAGCCATTCGGTAGTACCACTAGTACATTTTGGTTTTTAATAGTGCCTGTCACTGAAGCCTCCACTTTCATAGGATGACAGAACATTTCTGAGCCTTTGTGTTGTTCATGCTTTAGGTATATTAAAAAAGCGAACCACGACTTGTGTATACCTGCGATAATGGAATGGGACAAACATATGTTTTTAATGAAACTGAAATTTTCAACGAATTATATTGTATTGCATTGTATTGTATTGTATAAGAAACTATTTAAGATATCGCTAATGACCTCATAGTGGATGCGACAAAAAATCAATTAATTTAAAAACTTCAGACAAATTAGTACGATATCTCGCCACGTAAAATAAGGCAAATTCAATTCAATTCAATATCTGTGCAATTTGTACAAGAAAAGATTTATTTTCCTGTAAAACATTGAAAGAAAAGATTGGGTGTAATTTTTGACAAATAATTGAAAATATCGTTTGATATAGAGTTTATGTAAAGTACTCCCCAGATTACCATATTCGTTTCAAATTCGACCGGACGCGACATCAATCATCGATCAAATAATATACATTTTGGTAAACGGTCGTGGACTGCTGAAGTGCTAGTATTATTCCCAGACAGTGTCAGACAAAAATGGAGGGAGAGAAACACAAAGAGAGTGAGAGAGAGGGAGAGAGAGACAGAAAAAGGGAGGGAGAGAGACAGAAAAAGGGAGAGAGAGACAGAAAAAGGGAGACAGAAAAAGGAGAGAGGCAGAAAAAGGAGAGAGAGGCAGAAAAAGGAGAGAGAGGCAGAAAAAGGGAGAGAGAGGCAGAAAAAGGGAGAGAGAGACAGAAAAAGGGAGAGAGACAGAAAGAGGGGGAGAGAGACAGAAAGAGGGGGAGAGAGACAGAAAGAGGGAGAGAGACAGAAAGAGGGGGAGAGAGAGACAGAAAGAGGGGGAGAGAGACAGAAAGAGGGGAGGAGTGACAGAAAAAGGGAGAGACAGAAAGAGGCAGAGACAGAAAGAGGGAGAGAGAGAGACAGACAGACAGACAGATAGATAGATAGATAGATAGATAGATAGATAGATAGATAGATAGATAGATAGATAGACAGACAGACAGGTAGACAGGTAGACAGGTAGACAGGTAGACAGATAGACAGACATAGACAGACAGACAGTCAGATAAACACGGGGACGGGCAGACTCGTCGAAGACGGAACGACGGATTGCCAAAAACGACTTATACGGTATCAAAGAACACCGCATAAGGTGGATTCTAAGAAATTTTGCTACGCGGGGTCATGCATGCGTGCAAGTGCGTGGGAGTTGTCCGGTCGAGACGGATCTGGCGTGAAGTGTGCGCTGGTGGGACATGGAGGCGAGCGTCGCCGGCGCGATAACGAGGTCCCCCAGGCTACTTTCTTTCTGGCGACGGCGGCGAGAGGCCGCCACTGAATACATAGCGTGGCACTGGCAACGAACGGACAGCGCTCTTCTGCTCTAATGGGAATGTTGAGTTTACTAGCAAGCACACGCGAAAGCTCTCGCTAGCGGTAACCCTTTTCTCCCAGCCCTCAAAAACCACACCGGCTAGGGTGGCTCAGGGGCACCAATTGGTGTCACTGCGGAGCCTTGACGTCCTAGGGTTCGAGTCCCGGCGTTAGCAGGATTTTTCGACACTAGTTAGAAAGCTAGGTCGACGTCAGCCGCTGTCGGGGAAAATTATAGCGGCCTGCTGCTCTGGTCAGTAGTTATTTCGTGGTTTCCCTATAAACACCTGATGAATGCCGAAGCAGTATCTTCAAAAAAGGGCCATGGACCGCGCGCGACCGTTCCTTCCTCTTCCTTGTCCTATCCTCACTCCTTAGTTATAAACACTTAAACACACATTATACTCCCGCACATGTCGAGATACCAGTCGGGAGCTTGTCGCTGCCTCCTCTCGCGATAAAATCATGCACCCGCTTACGGGATTAATGACCAAAGCAATTGAAGTGCCCGGAAACACTAATCAATCAAGCAAGGAAACAATTCGCGTGGAATATTAACAGGCCGAGAGATCCACTCGTGCTGTTTCTGGTTGGTGTATCTTGAGTTCATGCCTCTTGGTGGCCGGTTTTCGACAGTAGTTCTAGGCCGAATTTTGCTGCTGTCTGTTGAAGAATTCCGAGAGCCGGCTGGTTCGATCGGTTTTCCCGTTTTTTTCGATCAGAACCGAGTAATTGCCAAAGTAGTGCCCTAAGAAAAGAGGCTGTGCGCAATCTCTCCTTCTTTCTTGTCCTCCTCTCCCCTCCCCACAGTTTTATTTGAACACAAACGTCATCAAGACGGTGTAAATAAATGCAATATAGGATGCAATACCGTCAATAAATACATACAGAATACGGGTAAATCAAATAATACACGTTGTTAGGGCGACCAGTAAATAAGGAACTATGTTTCATGGTCATGAGATTGACATTTTTATTGTGGTCAGGGGAGCTCAGCCCTTTGTACAAAACAGAGAATAATGTATGAAGGAGGCGGTGTGAGGTCTTGGCGGTGTCTTGTAAGATTGTTTTCAAATTCAATCTCTCTTACGCCGACTGCCATCGAGAACACTTCGGCTAGAGCACCATCGGTTAGGTTTTTCAATTAGAGGGAACACGGAATTGGGTTCGGTATTCTTCACAGTTTTATATTTTAATCATATAGAGATGTGAAAAATATTTTTTGGAATGGAAAGCTTAATTTGAATAGACTTCGTTCTGGAAACGGAATGCATAATAGGAAAAAGTCGTAGAGGGGGATTATATTCAACAATTCGTATGGAGCGTAGACAGTCACGACAGTCACATACTCGCATGCAGTATGCATAGGAAAAGTTGCGAACGCGTAATAATTTATTACAATATTTTTGTGAAACCAACAACCCCGATGACATTTTGCAATCTGATTTTAACATTAAAAGAGAATACGGTAGGAGGGACAGTGACACGAACAGCAAATAGCGTCAAGAGAGATGATCCGGAGTACGCCCGAGAAGAAAACGATGCGCGCAAATCGTGGTTTGCACGCTCACACTTGATGGCTCAGCATTGAAATCTGCAGCAATTTCAAGAAGGGTTGAACTTCTGTCACGTGTAATGATATCCTCAGTAGTCTTCGGTCCCGTCCTTCAGCGATCTTTTGGCGGTCGCAAACGATTCTGGAGGTTTGATCTTTTATCGGATTCCCGATATTCACGGTACACTCGCGAAATGGTCGTAGGGGAAAATCCAAATTTCATCGCGAACTCAGAAATCGGTATGCCCCATCTCTCTTGCTCCGACTATAACACCACGTTCAAACTCACTTTAATCGTGATGACCTGACATTGTAGCAGCAGCAACCGATCTAACAACTGTGCCAGACTCTCACTGTCTTGAATAGGCGTTGCAGACCGGAGCGCTGTATTTTCATTGGTTCCAGATCTCATTATTTCAATACGCATGACTGCACCAGTTGTTTTGGCTCATCAGTGTCCCTATTCTTTCCTCACTAGTGAGGAAATAGCAGTTACCCAGAAACCCGATATTATCAAACGATCAAACGATTGATCGATTCATAAGTGCTCTCGAACAGATAATGCTGCAGCATAGGTTTTTGTCACTGAACTATCTCAGACGAAGTCTAGGTTCTGATTAGCTGGCAATACGTAGTTATATTTGAAGCAGTGTGTTCTCTCAGAACTAACACTCAAAAACACAACAGCGTACACAAGTTGATTAACGAAAGTTAAATTTATAATTTCCTAGCAGTTGCAACGTCATCCTGACGAACTTAAAAAAACTTTTACACAATCACTTAAACTTTTCACACAATAAAAAATACGCTATGAAACTCTTGTGAGCGCAGAGGTTAGATCGAATATTTGAACCTGTACCGTAAACGCCTGTACACATAGAAAAACGTCATATGTACAGGAAAATAAATGAACAATACAGGTTTTTATTCCAATGAAGTGTTGCTTGAAATTTAATTATAAACTTTAAAATAATATGAATTACACAGACATAAGTTTTTTACAACTGGCAGAAACTTCTCACACGAATACTGGAACATCTCACAACAAACACATTACCTATGTACATGATAGGGGCGACATCTGGAAATATAAGAAGTAATATAATCATCGAATATTGGGGCAGAATAGTAATTAACAAACTCTGATATTGTTAATGTAGCTACTAAAATATTTAGGATTTCATACCCAAGACTCCTTGCTTCAGACGGAAAATTTAGTCTCTAGGGATGCTCATTTGAATGTAGCCGAATCAAGATCTACTAGCTATGTAGGGCGTTCTTCAGATTCTCTTACAAATGATGACCAGAGTAAATGTTTGAAAAGCGGCTATCTCTAATACTCTCCTACGTATTTCACGAATATTAAGTAGAAATTGAAAATATTTTATGACAAAGAGAACATTTTACAACTTATATTTCATTTAAAATTATTGGATTCATTGATTGTTAGTAATTACGGGTGCGGCAACCGCTAAGGTAATTAATTCTGTAAGTGTAGTGAATGTTTTCCTCGGGAGATCGCGGCGATCGTTCCGCGCTGGATGGCGAGATTCGTCGCCGATCTATCGTGGGCTAGTGAGGTTTACCCCCACCGGGTATCTCCCACCAGCGGGGCTCCGCTCCAGGCGGGACAAGCTCTCAGCTCACGACCGGTCTCCCGACGTTTGTGCTCGTGCAGTTCGTGTTAGTGTAAGTCTGTGTACGTAAGGGGTGAGAAAATGGCAAGGAAAAAGAAGATCGCCGCAATTAGTGGCCCGTTTGTTAGAGCACTTCTCCGGCATTTACGGGGTCGGAGAAACCACAGAAAACTGACAAAAACAGCTGGTGCTGGAATTCTCCGCCAGAAAGAAATATTGGAAATAATTCATACATTTTGCATGCTAGAACGCGGTCGTGAGGAACATCCATTTTGCCCAGAAGGTATTTTGCTTTCTCATTTCCACACACACCAAGTATTGTAAATAACTACTTGGTTGATTAATGCATCAAAAAAGTAAAAAAATTCTCAAATAACATTTGGTCTCACTTTTAGATTGATTAATTGATTAGAAATTCCAGACACGTTAACTACTAAGGGTACTAAGTTCCTTACCTACTAAGTTCCTTAAAGTAGTAATTTTTATCGCGGGAAATGGCGGTGGTATTTCCCTAAAGCATAACCAGATACGACGCCGACCTACACGTCGGCTAGAGGGGTTTTCCCTGGCCAGGCATTTCCGACTAGCAGGCCACCGGCCAAAACGCCACAACCCCTAAATTCCCGACTGTTCACCCGACATGCACGTGTTATTTTAACATGTCTTTGTAAGGAAGGGGTGCAGATAGGACACGAAACAGGAAGGAAAGATCGCTCGCAGTCCATGGTCCGCTTGTACTCCCGACATTCATCTGAGGTTGACCGGAGAATCCACGGCAAACTACAGATCAGAACAGCCAGAGCTGGAATCTTCTCAGAACAGTGACTGAAGTCGACCTAGCTATCTAGCTTATGTCGAAAATCCTCCCAACATCTGTTCTTGAACCCTAGGACCTCCCGATGAGAACGGTGTAGTGACATCAGCGGATTTCCTGAGCCAGTCAAATTTAGGAATTTGAGTACAATTTTCTTTCACGCGTATTTCAGAAACTATTTGTCGGATATAAGTCCGATTTGTTCCATTAAATTTCTCTTCGAGAGTTGTACTCACATAAGCGTTCCAAAAGAAACTACGAAACGACGTTTCTTCCAAATTTTTCACCAACTTTCCGGGTTAGAGTTCAATTTTCTTTCACATGTATTTCCGAAACTAATAGTGGGATTGAGGCGTGGTTTGCTCCATTGAATTTCTCTTCGAGAATTGCACTAACATACGTGATTTCAGAGAGAACCTAAAAAAAAAATTTCCAATTTTTTCACTTAATATCTGAATTTAAGTTCAATTTTCTTTCACGTGTATTTCCGAAACTAATAGTCGGATTGAGTCTGGTTTGTTTCATTCAATTTCTCGTCGAAATTTGTACTCACATACGTGATTTTAGAGAGAAGCTACAAAATTAAGTTTTTCCAATTTTTTCACCAAATTTCGGGATTTGGGTTCAATTTTCATTCACGTGTATTTCCGAAACATATAGTTTGAATGAAGTCTACTTTGCTCCATTGAATTTTTCATCAAAAGTTGTACTCTCATGCGTAATTTTAGAAAGAAGCAATATAATTAAGTTTTTTCCAATTTTTTCAGTAAATATCTGAATTTACGTTCAATTTTCTTTCACTATTATTCCCGAAACTAATAGTGGGATTGAAGTCTGGTTTGATCCATTGAATTTCTCGTCGAGAGTTGTACTCTCATTCGTGATTTCAAAGAGAAGCTACTAAATTAAGTTTTTTCCAAATTTTTCAGTAAATATATGAATACAGGTTCCCATTTGTCTCACTTGTATTTCCGAAACTAATAGTCGGATTGAAGTCTGGTTTGTTCCATTGAATTTCTCATCGAGAGTTGTGCTTACATGCGTGCGTTCAGAAAGAAGCCACAAAATTAAATTTTCTCCAATTTTTTCAGTAAATACCTAACTTTGGGTTCAATTTTGTTTCACTTTTGTTTCCGAAACTAATAGTCGGGTTAAAGTCTGGTTTAATCCATTGAATTTCTCATCGATAGATGCGGACACATACGTGATTTCAAAGAAAAGCTACAAAATTAAGTTTTTCCCAATTTTTTCAGTAAAAATCTGAATTTAGGTTCAATTATGTTTCACTTTTATTTCCAAAACAAATAGTCGGATTGAAATCAGGTTTGCTTTTTTAAATTTCTCGTCCAGAGATGTAGTCATATGCGTGATTTCAGAGAAAAGCGACAAAATTAAACTTTTTCCAATTTTTTGCAGTAAATATCTGAATTTGGGTTTAATTTGGTTTCACACCTATTTCCGAAATTTATTGTTGAATTGAAGTCTAGTTTGCTGCATTGAATTTCTCGTCGAGAGTCGTACTTATATACGTGATTTCAGATATATACTACGAAATTAAGTTTTTCCCCATTTTTTGACCCAATTTCGGGATTTGGGCTTCATTTGATTTCAAACGTATAATTTCGAAACTAAGTCTGATTGACGACAGCTTTGCTTCATTGCATTTCGCGCTGAGATTTGTACTCACATACGTGATTTTAGAGAGAAGTTACAAAATTAGTTTTTTTCCAATTTTTTCACCAATTTTTGGGTTTTGGTTTGAATTTTCTTTTACATGTATTTCCGAAACTAATAGTCGGGTTGAAGTCTGGTTTGCCCTATTGAATTTCTTGTCGAGAGTTGTACTCACATACGTGATTTCAGAGAGAAGCTACGAATTATTTTTTTCCAAATTTTTCAATAAATATATGAATTTATGTTCAATTTTATTTTACATGTATTTCGGAAACTAATGGTCGGATTGCAGTCATCGTTGCTCCATTGAGTTTCCTATCGAAAGTTGTTTTCACATACTTGATTTTAGCAAGAAGCTACGAAATTATTTTTTTCCAAATTTTCACCAAATTTCGGAATATGTGTTCAGTTTTGTTTTACGCGTATTATAGAACCCAAATTCCGAAAACGGTCTATTTTAGATAATTCTACAGAGTGTCAAGAGAGTTGAAGCAAAACTTGCGCTAATATTCCCATCCCATCCTGTAGCAATATAATGAACAGTATTCACCCGCCACTTGAGCCACGTGAAATCTCGTCTGTTTGGGTGAAGCCCCGATATAAGCCGTTTAGTCCACAATTAGGTCATCATGTTGCTGAAATGCTTTCATCTTAGGAGACAATGCTAGTGTAGCCAAACCGTCGCATCGGTTTAAGATGTCTTTTACACAACGCTGTCCAGATAATTAAATTCGTCATCATGAGTGGTGGCGCTGTGGAGTCTTTTGAGTCTGTGATACTGCTTAAGACAGTGATGTCCAGGTTCAATTTATGTGACTGTAACACGCCTCTTCCTACTTGGCATGCCACGAGCTTGACTTTTGTGACAAACGTCAAAAAAATTAAATGATTAGTTGTATGCATTCGCTCAAGAATATGAAATATTTTCATTCTGGATTGAAATATCTCTGCAAATCTGTCAGCATTCTTGTAGAGAGTTTACTTTGCAAACGAGCTCTTCCAAAGAAAAAGTAAAACTTTCATATTCTATTACGAGTAGGAAAGGTATTATGCGAAAAAAATAATGATGAACTTTTCCACTAAAAACAAAAATGATGTTATCTTGGTGGAATCGCCATTGAAGAAGAATGTTCATAGAATACGAACATATATATCTGCATTTCTCTCTTGCAGAAGGTGATGGTCATTTCCCCCCTCTGAATGGCAAGTTCCGGCCTTGACCTACCCGAGGCTGGCAGAATTTTCCCCAACCAGGGGAATGGAGAGGGAATGCAATAACGAGGAAGACCCTCTCATAAAAAGAGACCCTTTCCACTGAATGGCTCGGTGCTGGCGAGTGTTTGGTAGTAAAAAAAAAAAAAAAAAAAAAAAAAAAAGTAGTGCCGCCGGGCAATGTAATGCGAAGGACAACCCTCCCTCGCGCAGGCTTAGTGCCCGGAGAGCGAGAGAGAGCGCGCCCCGGTCGAGTGGGCGCGACGTGTTGGGTGCAGACGCGCTGACCCACTGCGCTGCAGATCGGGGTCAGCGGACTGCGTTCTCATCCGCGTCGCCCCCGCGCCGCCGCCGAGGCCTTGAGCAAGGCCAGGCCAGGCGCCGCGGCGCGAGGGCGACGCATGGTGTCCGCTTGGCGCGCGGCTGCCTCGGAGATAGATGGTCGTGGCGTGGGGTGAGCGAATATGAGGGAACGCTCACTTCGATTCATTGGTTGGGAAGTGATTCCGCTCCAGTCAAATGCTAAAATCATTAGCATCGTAAATGTAGTGCGTGTTATGTTCGCGGGAGTCGGTGGTAATCTTACCTAGCTGGATGGCTGGACCATGCGTCGATCTACCCTCTGGTTTGTTGGGTCCCCCAATAATTGTTTGATTGCTAGTGATTCCGTGCGCGTCACCGGCTAAATATCCTTAATGCAGTGCATATGTTTATCGCGGCATGTGGCGGTGCTCGTCTGTCTCTGGATGGTGAAATCCGGCGCCGACTTTGAGGATGTAGCCCCAATCAGGTATCTCTCATCGATCGGGCACTGCCTGGACAAGCCTCCCAATGCTATAATTAACTTGCGCTGTTGCCCGGCGTTGGCGCCTGTCCATGGAGAATGTGTGCCGGTGAATTGGAGGGTGTATTGGCATTTACGTGCTGCCTTTCCTCAGGGCGGCATTACGCCCTGAGGAAGGTCGCAGATTGGCGACCGAAACGTCGGCACCTTTGCCATGGACGAGGCGTCACCCAGACAGCCAAGTAAATACTGACTCCGGCCGCGGAAGCCTACGCTCTCAAGCTCTACGCTCCAGGACAAGCTCTAAGCTCCAGACCGGTCTTTCGGCATACGTGAGATAAGCGTAAGGTATGCTGATAAGACAGGAAAGAGGAAGGAAATGTCGCGCTACGTTTTTGGCCCATTTATCAACCTCCAGCATTCACCCGGTGTTGATCGAAGAAAAATGCGATTGTGATTTTTTTAAAATTATTTTTAAAATTTTTTATTTTTATTTATATTAAACTTTTACTCATTTTTCAACTATTTATAGTTAAAAAGACGGAAAGGGTTTCTGGAACCCATGAAAACATGCGCAGATAATCTTTTCCCCCTACGGCACATACAGTTTTTACTGTTTTTTGACTGAATAAATCAAACTACCGATCAGAGCAGCCGGTTGCTAGAATTTTCCTCCAGTAAGCGGCTGAATTCGACCTAGTTATCTAGCTAGTATCGAAATACCTGCCAACGTCTGGATTTAAAACATAGAACCTTCAGTCAGAGAAACTGAATTGGAGAATCAAGCCACTTTAACAATATAATGGTCTTTGAGAATACAAGATGTGTATTTCATTGAATAACCTTGTGAGTCATTCTGATTTTAATTCACTTCTAAAATGTGGGTACGCTTCAGTTTGTGCTATTGTTATGACATACGAGTACAAAGTGTGTAACTCTCTTCAACTGAGAATCTAATGCACGTATACAATTCTTGCTTTTACTTTTTCTCTGTTTTACATATAAGTGGAAAAGTATTGGGTTCTGTTACAATATTCGAGGTCAAAATGTTGGTAGTAAAATTGGGTTCGAGGGTTCCTGAGAAGAAGAAAGTTGCTTTACAGTCATGGCTCTATGAAATGATTTGTGGACAAAAGATGTCGTATAATTACGGCAGATTATAAAAACTTTTTACCTGGAGTGCAGGTCAGAAGTAATATCTGTTTACTATTCCAATGAAAATTATTTAATTTTGGGGGCTATTTCAGATGGAGCCCATAGGACACTTCAATAATTTCCTCGAAATTATTTTCGAAATTACTCCACGTTTCAAGCAGAGCGTTAAAAAAGCACTGTTTTAGAAGTTCAAATATGAAAGTTTCCTTTTATCCATTAATATTGCTTTTTATTAACGAAAATGGATCTCAGTATCAGAAATGGTCATTTTGAATCTTGCGCTATACTTTTAAGTTAAATGTAAATCTAAACGCGAATCACTGATAAACCACTGTAAACCACTGTAATTTGTACTAAAAGTTGAAAATAATGCTCCACGAATAAATTTAAAAGATCATAACATGTAAATTACTGCAAATAAAATAGTAAAATATGCAATGAAAATATGAACAAATATTGATAATAATATAGATTTTAAATCGCGTAATTCGTAAAATAAGACGAAAATTGATTAATATAACCGATATAATAATTGATAGTTTGATTAATAATATATCCTATCTCTGTTTATAACTGTTATTTATTTTGTAAACTTAATCATTGAAATGATTTCTTAAGACGTTTCTTCAAAAGTATAGAGTGTAATTTCAAGTGTAAATATTAAAATGGCGCATTAACGAACGACTCGAAACAAACAATCAAATAACAGTTAACAAACAACATTCGAATACAGTGACAGTTGAGATATGTAAACGTATTTCACAATATTTCGTGTTGGGTTAAATAATTATACGAAATATCTTTATGAATGAGGATAATGATGAATATTTTTAAAGCAAAACTGACACTATTCAAAGAAATCAGAGATTCTAAACACATTATTGGCCATTCAACAATACAGAGGATTTTATATATAAAATAGGTAATTTGAATTCTAGACAACATTCAACAATACAGAGGATTTTATTTATAAAGTAGGGAGTTTGAATTCTAGACATCAGATATTGTATGTTGTGTGACAACTAGTTGAAGTACATAATTTGCAATTGTTATATTTTTACGTAACCCTTTACCGACATAGGACGCGCTACGTCAGTTAATGTCACTGCAGTGTCTCTGTCCGGGAGGTCCTATGGTTAGAGTCCTGATGGTGGCAGGATTTTCTACACTATGTACTGAGCTAGGTCGAGTTCAGCCGCCATCTGGAGGAGACTTCCAGCGGCAGTTTTCCGTAGTTTCTCCGATCAACACCAGCCGACGCAGAACCATGGATGAATAGGTCGTCCTAAGGCAGCGCCCTAAGAAACAAAACGTCGACCGTACGCGACATTTCCCTTCCCTTCCTTGTCCACCCCTAACTTACAATGACTCTTACGTACACTACACTACCAAACCATACATTTTGGGGGCTTAGAGCTCGTCGCGACTCGGGCGGTGTTCTAATGCTTGGGTATGGTAATGCTGGGGCTGTGATGTAATGCATTTGCATTTTTTTCTGATTACTAAAACACTCCGTTTAAACAAATTTTATACGTTTTGAGGCATTTAGAATCAATTTAAGCAATTTTTATTTCGCATATATCACCATAATTGCATATTTTTGCATATTTGTGCCGGTTTTGCATATTTTTGTTGCATATTCATCCCTCATCCGCGAAAAGAAGCCCAAATGTTACAGTTCCGTCAGCGTGTAAGCGGCTCTGACATTTCCCTCGCCACTTGCCAAGGTATATCATATGCCTTGCTCTGAAGCAATGGGCTTCCGAGAAGTTGTTTTCGTTGCCATAGCCACGAATCAGCTATGCTGCTCGCCTGACTCGTAGGACGTCGCTCGAGAAGCACGCTAAGCCCTGTCATCAGATCAGTCGAAATGAAATGTACATCCGCCGAGCGCCTATGCGTCCCCACACACGGCGCAAACGTGCAGTGTTGTTAAAAGAGAAGTTGTGAATACAGAGGAAGTCATATTTTTGTTGCCATACTTATATTTTTTATTTTGCGAAATGTACATTATCTGCATATCTCATTATTTTCTTAAGAAATTAGTGTTTTTGAAAGTAAGCCCTTGACTCAATGTTTGTCACAACTTATATATTTATATGATTTTTTAATCTTTTTTCTTGTGAACACATTTTTCACATTACACTTTTTATTTATTGTTGCATTTATACATTACATTTCACTATATCCCATATTTTCTTTTTTAATTGCATATATTTACATATATATTTACATACATATGCGCATTATGCATACATATGCGCTGTTATTATTTCATATAAAGCAGTGACATAATTATTACCCTTTGCACACACATCTGAGGAATTTTGGGTGTTCCACTGATCAGAAATCTTTAATCCCTGTTGAATTTTGTTCCTATGATCTCAGTAAAAGAATCGAGTAGTGCTACGGATGTGAAGATAATCTCTCAGGCAAATGAGTGGAGAATAGTTGATAGCGTAAGGGGCTATCGCAGGGGCGTGCAGAGGTCAGCAGCGAAGGCGACACGAGCGCCGCTGATGAGGACCGGCGAAAACGTTGAACTAGCGGCTTCGCAACGACGCGATATTCCGTTATGCGCCGCTGGTGCTCTGGTGGTGTCTGGGCCTGGGCGTGGGCCTGGGGCTTGGGCAGTCTTTTGACTAACTGCTCAATTCGTAGGCGCACCCCATTTTTGGTGTGTGTGTGTGTGTGTGTGTGTGTGTGTGTGTGTGTGAGTGAGTGGGGGGGGGCAGGAGGCTACCCGAATATTATTCTGCCGACTCGTTGTTTTCTTATAATTTTTCGCTTACGCTGCGTATAAAATGTAGTTTTTAATTTGTTGACTTACAGTTAATATTTACGACAATTAATTACAGTTAATACAGTTGAATTACACTTAATGTTTATTACAATTGATCCATAGTATGAATTTCATTGGCATAGAAAATTAGTAAAGCCTAACGAGCCCCTTCGCCCGGGTACGGCTCTGGGCTTGTGGACAAATAGAGCACGCGTGGAATTCACTCTTTAAATGTCATTGATTACACAGCCACACACACAAAAAATGTGTTCGTGTCTGGGGATCAGACCACGTTGTATATATGTTTTTGGGGTCGCTCAGTACGAATCTGGTGTCCATTTTACTCCATCACATCACGTTCTTGGCATAAATTCAAAAAGTATAAAAAAGAAACATATTTCTAACCGAGGGGACAGACCATGTTATCTTTATGTAGTTAGGGTCACTGAAACCGAATCTGAAGTCCATTTAACTTCATTACAACATATTTTCACATAGACTCAAAAAAATTTAAAAATCCGTGTCTACTTGTAGAGAAGGTTAGTGATCTGGTGCCAACGATACAGGCAATCTGCCATACAATAACGTGATGAGTGTTGTCCCGTCAGGTGCCAATTCCACTTTCTCTATCAATTGTAATGGATCGTAATTATAAATATGATGTGATTATCTTAAATGAATCTCAGATTCGGTTTCAGCGACCTCAAAAACATATAGGTAACATAGGTGAGAAGGTTAGAAATATGGTCTTGGACAGTAATATCTTTAATTTTTATATTTTTTGAGGTTATGTAAAAAATCTGATATAAAGAAACACCAGATTCTTATTTTGCGACCTCAAAACATATAGAAAACATGATCTGATTCCCATACACGAACACAATTTCTTTAATCTGAGTTGTCCGTGGTTTCGCCGATCAACACCAGGTGAATGCCGGAGTAGTACCCTAACAAACGGGACAAATCACGCACGATCTTTCCTTCCTCTTCCTTCTCCCATCCTCACCCTTTACACACAAACTTACACTATCATGCACATGGTAATGACCACACATGCCGGAATTTCAATCGGGAGCTTAGAGCTTGTCCCGTGTGAGGCGGTGCCCCGCTGGTGAGAGATGCATGGTTGAGGGAAAACCCACTAGCCGACGGTAGGTCGGCGTCGGACCTCGCCATCCAGCGGAGGAAGATGAGCAAAACACGAACCACACTTACAGGACCAATGACCTCATTACTCCGGAATCATTAACAATCAATCAACCAACCAACGGCGGGTGTGGAACCCGGGTCTCTTAAGACCCAAGCGCGGAGTCGGCACACGCCGTAGCCACCTCGGACATCCAGGTCGGTGTTCTTAATCACTAAAAACACTTATTATACAATAATTGTTTGTAAAATATGTAGAAATTAACAAATTGCTTGCAGAATTGAACTTTATTTTTTGTTCTCAGTAATGTAAATGAGTTTTACGACTCTCACAGGCAACCAAATCTTTATAATAAATTATATTTATTATCACTTATTATAAAAGGTGTTATGAAATTCAACATAAATTATATTTATTATAAGCGAGATCTCTTAAGAGAATTACGCGGAGACTTGACGAATTGCACTTTAACTATAAATATAAGAAGGAATTGTTGGAAAAACGCATCCAAAATGCATGTCAAATCCCGCCTGAAACGCTCGAAAGCTCTGTTTAAATCTGTATAATTCAAGACAAAGCGTTTTAGGACCTTGAAATCAGGAATATTGAAGCCGAAGACCTCAAAGAAACGTTATTCACATCGTAGTATATAGGAAATAGACAAATAAACCCATTTTAACGACTTTCCACTTAATATAGAAATGAAAGAATACGAAAAGGAGTTAACAAGCGAGAGTTGTGTCACTATACGCCACTATTTTCTATTTCAACACATTTTTTAATTTTAACTTAATATTATGTTTTTTAGTTAAACACATCTTTAATTTCTTGTCTACAAATGTAAGTTCATGTTTAGTTTGTGAAGTTATTTTATACAGTACTTTGTATTATTGTATTTTATTTTAGTTCGTCTTCTAGAATTGTGGTATCTGTTATTAGACATTTGTTACAAGTTAGTATCACCCTGGCATCAGAAAATAGCGCGGTGGTAGTATTTTGTTGTAAATGTTTCTTGAAAATGTTCACCCAGAATTCCACATTTTACTTTCTCACTACGGAATAAAGAGAAAGCATATGTAATGATGCTCAAAAAACGGCAAATTTGGGGCAGACAATCTCTTATTACAGGGCCCTGGTAACGAAAAAGTTGAAAAAACCATTTGCTAAATTCAGAAAAAAAAATACTCTAACACGTAGTGTACCCATGGTGTCCTTGTTACCGAAAAACCGAATGACGGCAAAACGTTTGTTCTACTACCTGTCTGTGAACAACGCTAGCGACTAAACCGTTCAGCCGATTTTCTCCAAGAGTCACTACTTTCTTCCCTATTCAATAATTCATTTGAACTTTTTCCATTGAGGGGAGATCGTCCGTTAATATATGGGAGACTTTACATTATTGATTTACAATTTAGTTCCTATTATTCTTCCAAGAACTCACTGTTTCAGTTCGAAATTTGAAGTTTACTACAAGTACAGTTTGAAGTTTGGCTCAGCGGCTATTGAATAAGTTACTAATAACGGTTTCAGCGAGTAACTCTTTATAATGCTTACAAAACGCTATATTAAAAAAAATATTTCTTCCGTCAAGTTTCAGGGCTTAAGTGAATTCTAATCCAGATGTGACGAAACAATCAAACGGGTGAAAAATTTACACGATCAAAGAAATACATTGCAAAAATAAAAGAAAAATATACGTAAAAATACAGTAAATGAATACTTGTATTAGATCAATATAGACATTGAGAAGAATCTGCGTGAAGCAAATGCATAAATTAGGGTAAACATTTGTTTTAGGTTAAAGTGAAAATGTATTCAAATTTTGCACTTGATGAATGTGTAACTCAAGAACAACAGATGTAAAATTCGTGAAAATTAAATATAGGGCCTATGCATTTGCAAATAAAGGAAGGATCTATTTGTGGGAAGGTCACATTTGTATTTCGCAACATCAGACCATTCCTTGGGTTTATGAGAGGCAGTATTTCCTTTCGACCTTCCTTTGTATGCTAATATCGACAAACAAAATGCATTCAACTAACTCAACTTTTTTAAAGCTGAGAGGTGTTTGTGACGAATTTCTTCGAAAAACAGATTACACGTGTTTCTTTACTTGTGCTATGCCATTTATACGTTATTATTCATTTATCACTTCTTTATACAGAGTTATAACAATATAACATGCTTTTGTCCGTCTGGCCACCTGCGTGTATTTTAGACCCCTTCCAGCCCGCCGTTTGATTGATTGATTTGCCCAGAAGATTTATTACAAAATCAGAAAAATAGGAGTTGTCTGCGGGCGTTTAAATAGAAATAGTACGATATTGCGCCCCCCCCACTATTTAAAAAAATATATCGGGAAAAAATCTAGCAATGACCATTCAAAAATATCACGCCTCGCCACTGAAACTTTGCTTTGTTGTATAAAGATTTGTTTTTATTGTATTTGCACCACTCCGCAACGACCTATGGGAGTTGCAATTCATACATACATTCATTCAAGACGTCTATATTTTGTTTGATTCACAGTTTGTTAGTGTTCTAACTATATAAAGAATGTTCACTCTCCTGGAACGAGTGATTTTCCACATTAACGATTCATGTTATATCATAACGCAGACATATTTTATCTGCAAGATTAGTTTTTTTTTATACCAATGTACTATCGTGCAAAACACTATGCAGCTCTATTCAAGAACCCAAGTTTAATTAAATGCTAAAGAAGTGCCATAATCCCAATTTGAGGCCCTTATCAATTGATCTAAATCGCATAGTTTATCATTTACCTGAAGCTAGTATATCTAATTTAGAATCGTGTTTTACACCAAAGGAACTGAAAAAGAAATGTCTTCGAAAGGACATAATAAAAAACCGTGGACAACTTAATTTTCGTGATGTTTTCGTATTTGGTTTGCTGTTGGGGTTCTTGCCAGCAATACATTCATCGTTCGGTTGAAACTCCAAAGAGCTCCGACCAGTGGAGTGACTACTAGATTGATTTCTTCGCCTGGCGTCGAGAAACTCACGAAAGGCGAACCCTGGACGCTGATTTCGCCGTAGCGCGTCCGGCTGGGCGGCCGCGGAGCCGGTTGGGAGAAGCGGGCTGATGCGCCTGCAACTTGCACGCTGCGAGACCGGCGAGATGGCCACATTCGGACTGCACAGGCCGGCTCGCTTTCCACGGCGAACGCGGCCTTTAAACGCATAAAACCAGTAATGCAGAAGCAACGGTTCTACTTCATTTGACTTTCATGTGGTTCACTCTCTCTGCGTCTATGTTTTCCTTCCCTCTTCTGCGTCCTCTTCCTCTCTATGGTGTCCGTTCAGTCGCTGTATGGAGGGTAATTCCAGCGGCCGGATGCTCTGATCGGTAGTTTTCCGTGGTTTCTCAGATCAACACCAGGCGAAAGCCGGAGCAGCACCTTCACAAACGGGACACGGACCGCGTGCGGTCTTTCCTACCACTTCCTTGTCCTAACATCACCCCTTACACACACGTACACTAACATGTACTACACTGCCACACATGTCAGGAGACCGGTCGGGAGCTAAGAGCCTGTCCCGGCTGGGGTGGTGTCCCGCTGGTGGGAGATACCTGGTTAGGGAAAACGCCGCTAGCCGACGGTAGGCCAGCGCCGGATCTCGCCAGACAGCGGGAGAAAGATCACCGCCACCTCTTGAGCAAAAACATACATTACACTTACGGGACTAATGAACTTAGTTGACGTGCCCGGAATCACTAAACAATCTATGGTGTCCGGTTTAATGAGCGCTCCGGTAGCACGAAGTCTTGAGGCGCTTCTGGTCTCCCCAAGGGGAAGGTCACTGCAGATTTGCAGCCAGCACAACTTCCTTCCGTCGCTAAGGGACCGCTCCCGTGCTCAACTTTTTATTATTATTACTATTATTATTATTTCACTTTTTTGTCCTTACGCAGGTACTTCGAAAGAAGAGAAAGTTATGTAATTGTGCGCTGGAAAACGGGGAATTTTCGGGAGAAAACTCTTATTACCGGGCTTGGTTACGAAACAGTGAATAAATCATGTTGCTAAATATATAGAAAATATCCTCTAAACGTGGTGTAGCCAGAATCCATGTTTTGAGGATTCTTCATACCGAAAAAATTGATTGGAAAAAACGTTTGTCGGTCAACGCACGGACAATGGTCAACGATAGCGCCTAAACCGTTGAGCCGATTTTCTTCAAAATTAATATTCTCTGTGGGATATGCACGAACCCAAGGCATTGGAAGCTTCAAACGGATATTTCGATTTTTGAGAGTACTTTACATGAAGCCTCAAAACGTTGTCAAAATGTTCTCCGCAATGGCACCAAATTGTTTGATTGAACTTTGTCCTCAGATAGAGTAAAGGACGGTTAAGAGAATGGCGCAGGCCTCATGTTCTGTAAAATTCCAGATTTTTTGAAAATTGGAAAAATGTGCCGGGTCTCACCAATCAGCGGTGGATGTACACCGCCACTTGCCGCAAAAAATACAACAAAAACGTGCACTCCACGAATGGGACTGACTATAGCAGTTGCCTGTCCAGAAACACCAATCAATCCACCGGCGTAGGTGGCTCAGGGCATATACTGATATAACTGCAGTACCTCTGACCTGGATGTCCCAAGGTTCGAGTGCCGACGGTTGCAGGAATTTCGACACCAGCCAGAAGCCATATGACTTGGACGAATTCAGTTTGTCTGTAGAAGAATCCTATTGGCTGGCTGCTCTGATTGGTAGTTTTCCCTGGTTTCTTCTATCAACATCAAGCGAATGCCGGAGCACTACTGCCACAAAGGGGTTACCATCTTTCCTTCCTCTTCCATCTCCCCCCTTACTTACACGATCTTTCCTTCCTCTTCCGTCTATCTTCTCCCCTTACTTACACGATCTTTCCTTCCTCTTCCATCTATCTTCTCCCCTTACTTACACGATCTTTCCTTCCTCTTCCTTCTATCTTCTCCCCTTACTTACATATCCATGCACTACACTACCACACAT